>JAJTIW010000015.1:600000-1155614 GCA_021365295.1 Tricladium varicosporioides | reverse complement strand
CGAAATAATATAATTGAGGAATTTAGTTTTCTTAATATTAAACTTATATTTCTCTAGTTTGAGAAGTAACAACTTTTTTTTAAATATTTATAATATTTTCCTTATATATTTTTTATATTTCTTCCTTGTTTTCTGAATATATTAATATATTGTCAAGGTAGTATATATAAAACTTGTCTAAGTAAGGATATAATATATCGTTTATTATTATCTAATATATAGCTAAGGTATTAATTAATTCGAATAATATAACTAAGTATTTGTAGTATTTGTAATATATCCTGAATATTATCTTTTACTTTTTACCTTTCTTGATCTTTATGAGATTATATACTTCTCGTAGATCGAGTTTAGTAAGAACTTTAAATTTTTCCAAGGCGATCTTGTAAGTCGTCAATCCTTGGGAGGGATATAGTTCTTGATTATTATAGTATTTAACTTTCTATAGTTAATATAGAACTATTTTGCTATTATATTACCTTTACTATCCTTTTTTGCTACGAATAGTACTAGTGCTCTAGCTAGTAACTTAAATAGTTTAATAAAACCTTTTGCGAGGTTCTTATTTAGATATTCTTTTAATGTCTTAAGGTTGTCTTTACTTATTTGTCTAAGTAGCTCGAAGGGAGGTTTTGTTTTTTCCTTTAGTAATATCTTGTAATCTTATTTTTGATATTTTGATAATGTTATTATATTATTTGGTTTCTTAAATAGTTGTTCGAATTCTCTGTATTCCTTAGATATCTTTAAACTGATAGTATCCTTACTATTGATCTATAATAAACTTTGGGCTACTCGTCCTAATTACTTGTAAGAAGTAGTACTAGCTTTCTTACTATTATATAATTATTTTTTCTTGTAGGAATACTTATTTAGTATAATTTGTTTTATTACTTAATTAATCTATAAGTTATATAGTTTTATTCAAGGTATATCTAGTATTACCTTATATTGTTTTATTATAATAATATTAAACTAGATTTTCTTGATGTAGCTATTAATCTTTATTTTGATAGAGATTATTTTTTAGTTAATGATACTATTATTTTTTAAGTAAGGGGTTCCGTTGATAACTATTAATTGAAAAGGTTGCTCCTTTTTCCTGACTAATATATTTATTCTTTTTATAGCCTTAGGGAATATAAAATTATCTATTGCTTTAGAATCTAATATTATTCTAAGCTTTTGACTATATATTTGTACTTCGATCGTGATCTATTGAGTGCCTTCTGTAGCAAATAGTTTTATATATCTAGTATCTATTAGTATATTGACTTAGTTGTTTCTTTTATCTCTGATATTAACAAGTCTATAAAGCTGTCTAGCCTTAAAACCTTGGCCTTGGTTTTTAGGTTAGATGAAGTTATAGTTAGCTTTATTTTCTATATAGTATTAGACTCTTTCCTTGTCAAGTCTAGAAGTTATTAATAACTCTTATATCTATTCTATTTTTAGGAGGTTATAGTTTTAGTTGATTTTATTCTCGGGTATATAGAGTATAGTTATATAGATATTTATATTGTCGACTTCTCTCTATTGATCTTTTGAAATCCTTGTATATTACCTTCTATATTTCGAGATAGTTTGGCTTACTAAGTATAGAGTATCCTTTCCTTGTATGTGAACTGTCTTTCGTTTACTTTTAGTTTTATATATCTTGTTCTTGATATTGTCTTGTTATATAACTATCTATTATTCTCCTATCTGAAGGTCTATTGTCTTTTTCTATACTATATTTGTTCTTTTGTATATATAGTTACCCAACTATATTCGGAGGTATATTACTCTCAGTTATAGCTATATAATAGAGTTTTTATCTCTCTTTTCAATTATATAGTCTTCTCTGACTTGATGTTATGAAGTCTTTTCCATAGTTGACTTATAGTCGGCTATTGTCTAAAGGTAGACTTATACTATATATCCTTTCTATTTTGACGTAACTTGTTAGTATTCTTAATCTCGGTTAATTGGCTAAGTCGTTCGCCTTCTCTTTGTTTAGTTCTTGAAAGCTTTCTTTACTAGTTATATTATCGATTAATTCGATGTCGTTTTCCTGTTAAGACAACTTTTTCGGTTTGTTTTAATAGTTTTAGTCTGAGGCTTTACTTTCGCCTAGTTTGATAACTGCTTTGTCTATTTTATTAATTTCCCTAATTAGTAATATTATTTTGCTAGCAATATTAGTTTTCTTATACCTTTTTTTGCCTTGTTTTCTTGCCCTTGTTATATAAGCTTATTATATAATCTAATAGTTTATATATATAGCAAGTTCCTTTTTCTTTTCATTAGTATAACTATTCCGGGTAGGCTTCTTATAAATAATATCTAGTTTTATATAATTAACTTATTTAATTCTCTCTTTTTTTACTCTTGCCCTTACTAGATCCTTAGCCTAGGTTACTATAATATCCTTGTTGTTCTAGCTTTCTTTTATAAAAGTAAGAGTTGATATTAATTACTTTCTCGATTATTAAGGCGAGTTTAATTAGTCGTTCTCCCCTTATAATATTATCTTTGACTTCCTCCTTGAGTCCTTTATAAAATTATACTGTCAGGGACTTGTCGTCTTAGTTAATCCTTTCCGCTAATAATTAAAATTCCTTAATATAAGCTATAATACTCTTATTCTAGTATAGGTCTTGGATTACCCTTTCTGTATATCTTTCCTTATTAATATTCTTAAATATCTTTTCTAATTCTTCTATATACTTGTTATAACTCTCGAAGATAATTATTGTCGATTCTTCCTATTTGTCGAGTATATAGTCCAAGTAGTTCTATAATTTCAGGGTAATCTAGTTATATACGACTCTAGTTAGATATAAATATACTTAAAGGACTTTTTGGTCTTCCTGTCCAAAGGATAGTAAATTTATATAAATATAGATTTTATACTAACTAATATATTGTTATAGTTTGTTATATATTCCGTCAAACAGATTAGGGTTAAAAACCCTGAGTAATTTAATCTATTATAATATTATTGCAATTAGTAGTTAAGTTATTGTAGCTAGTATAATAGTCTACTTCTTTGACAAAGTACTACTCGAGAGTGTTAATATAATTGATATTCTAGTAAAGGTTGACTCGTCGAGTATATAATTAACAAGGTACTCAAAGTATAATAATTCTTATAGTCCTAATAGTTGTCTGGGCTACTATACTTTAGAAGTAGAACATAGAGTTTATATTAAAGAGTATATACGAGCGAGCGAGTTAATATAATATTCTCAAGTCTTATCAAAGATACTTTATTAAAGTACTTGTTAAAGTTACTAAAGTGAGTTAAGTACGAAGCTCCTATCTAAGGAAATATATATACTTATATAGAACCTTCCTGTCCTAAAGCAAGGGGAGCCCCCGAGAGGTCCCTCAGCTCCCAGGAGCCCAGGAGCCTAGAAAGTACTCCTTCGCTCCTGTCATATAACTGTCATCACGTGATTCCCTATACTGACTCCCTAGGTTCTCTGTACTACTAAGCAGCCGAGCCTCAGGCCTAAGTTGTATATAATAATAAAATCGTAATAATAAATATATTATTATAAATACTCAAATACTAAGAGTAAATAATATAATCCAAAAGTCTTGTTATATATATAATATATCTATTAGTAGAGAGTATAGTTTTGTATATAATATTTGCAATCCTCTATTAGGCTATACTAGTAGTAGTAAGAGGATAATAGTACTACTATTTTAGCTACTCTAGAGTAAGTACTTAATACTTGACTATATATCTCTTAGATAAGCTTAGTACAAAGGAATTCTTTGTCTAGTATTACAAGTTTACCTTAGTATAGCAGAAGCTCGTTCTCAAGAGTATAGTCCTTCTAAGGTTAGCTATTAGCTTAAAGGTATATAATATCAAGTATTATACTTTCCTTGTTCTATTATAGAATTATATCTATAAGAGACACTAGTTCTAAAAATACTATATTTATCTCCTTAGTGACTTCTGGGAAGAGCTACTCCTTTATAAGCAGGGGCTTATAGTAGAGTTGTTCTTTTATAGCTATCTGTGGGTCGAGCTCCTGTTCTCTTCGAGATAATATATTAGCTAGCTTGTTTTGTCTTCTAGAATAATATATAATATAAAAACAGAACTAAGAGAGAGCTTCGCTTTAGTAGGCCTAGCGAGCTATAAAGTTCTTCGAGGTTATAAAGTACTTTAGTACTTTATAATCTATATAGATCTCAAGCTAATATAAGGCTTCTTGTAACTTGGCATACTAGTAGCTAAGCGAGTAAACAATCGCTAGTATCTCTTTGTTGTAAATCTTATAGTTAAGCTTCGTAGGTACCAAAGTCTTAGAGAAGAATACTACTAAGTACTACTATTAATTATTGTCTAGTTGTAAGAATATATCCGCTAGTACTCTATTAGAGGCGTTAGTTTCAAGGTACATCTAGCGAGAGTAATTATAGTATACAAGGACTAGAGCTTCTATTAGGCAGGTCTTAAGCTTTTCAAATATAGTATTATAATCCTTACTAAAGTCGAATTTTATATCTAAATAGGTGAGTTTAGTCAGAGGCTTCGTAATCTGTCTATACTCTAGAATAAAGTGTCTATAGAAGTTATAAAAGCCTAAAAAGGACTAGACTCCTTTTACAGAGTATAGTAGTTTTTACTCCTTGATAATTACGACCTTCTTTGGGTTTACTGCTATATTACTTGTTAATATTATAAATCCCAGGTACTTGGTCAAAGTTATACTAAACTTGTACTTCTAGATATTAGCCTAAAGTCTAGCTACTTATAGTCGCTCAAGTACTTTATATATATATATCTTGTACTCTAGAGGGTCTTCCGAGTATATAAAGATATCGTCTAAGTAGACTATATAGAATATATTAAGGTAATCAAACAGAATATTATTTATATACTACTAGTAAATAGCTAGGTCGTTCGTTAAGCCAAAGAAGAGTACTTTATACTTGTATAATCTATAGTATATTTAGAAGGTAATAAGTTTCTCGGAATCAGGGTATATATAAATTTAGTAAAACGCTTGACGAATATTGAGCTTAATATAAACGCAAATATAGTTTAAACGAGTAAGTATCTTATCAATTAAGGGGAGTAAGTATCAGTCCTTCTATATAATTGCGTTAAGCTTTCGGAAGTCAATATAGAATTATAGCTTACTATTAGGTTTTTTAACAAAGAGTACTAGGGAGCTTTAGAGGGCCTAGCTATTCTTGATAAACTCTTTGTCGAGATTCTCAAATAGATATTCCTTTACTATAAGTAGCTTAGCTATCGTTTGCGAATATAGAGGTCTGTAGCTTAGTATATCTTCTCTCTCTAGCTAGATCCGGTAGTCGATTGGTCGATAAGGAGGAAGCTTGTCTGAGGTAACTTTGAAGAATATATCTTTATAGTTTTAGTAGACCTAAGAGAGCTTCTGTTATATCTCTTCTAAGTTTATAAAGTTGTTACTTAATATATTATAGCTCTTTAGTTCTCTGTCGATCTCGTAGAGGCTAACTAAAAAGAGTTCTATTTCTTTCTAGTATAAGTTTATATAGAAAGCTATTATATTAATTTTATAGATGTCAATCACGAGATTTCTAGTAGTAGCCGAAATAAAAGAAGTAAGTAATATTAAGGATTTCGCCGGCCTAGCTAAAGAAATCGTATATATATAAAAGTAATAACTAGTTAATCGCTAAAAGTCTTTTTTCTAGAACGTTTTGTTATATTTATATATCTTCTTTTGATATTTTATAGACTAAGAAGTAAGCTTCTAATCGTAAAGCTCAGAGAGGGATCGCTTAAGCTTTTAAGCAAAGTAAGGGTATAGAGGAAGTACTAAAGGCTAAATTAAACATTACTAGTATATATCTAGTTTAATATTATAATACAAGAATTATAAGGAGCTTAGAATTAAATTATAATTCTCTAGGTCGAGTATTAGAAATAAGAGCTTAGTAAGTTAGTATCTGTTAATTATAAGAGTATATTTCAAGAAGTACTTTACTTTTTTATTCTTTTTGTTATTATATCCTTTTATTATAATAAGACTTAATAGGGGTATTAAGTAATTTCCAAGAAACTTGGAGATAACTATTATATAGTATATATTAATAAAGCTAAGTTCTTGGGCTTTAATATTAGAGAAAGTATAAATATTAATAATAATATTTTTATTTAGGCTTAAATTACAAGAAATAGTAAATACTATATCTCTTATTAACTTCTATATATTAATCTTGTAAATCAAGTATATTATATCTAGAGTAGAGTCTTCCTCTAGGCTTTCTTGTTTTCTGACTAATAGTCGGAATACTCTTCCTTACTCTTGTTAAGCTCTTGAGTTTTGTATATTATATCCTAGATAATCTTCTAAACTATATATTCTCTATATAAATATAGATATTTTTTCGCAAAGTAACTACTCTTATAATAGTTATAATATTTTAGAGAAGCTCTAAGTTGAGGCTTTGTGTTCAGGGGAGTATTGGAGTATTAGTTTTAGATTTATACTATAAATTATAAACTATATTATTATATTAAGATAAGGTCTTATACCAAGGAAAGAGAGGTATAGTTCTATTATACTAAAGTAGCTTCTTGGTCTAAAACTAGAATTAAATTATAAAAAGATTTATATACAAAGTATTTCTAAAATTAATATTAATAACTAACAAGTTCCTTGTCTAGAGTATCAAGTACTATAATTATATCTTGAAGAGTTTTCTAGATTTATTAAATAGACAACAATTTATTCTATAGCTCTAGATTCGACCTTCTAAAGATATCATTAAGCTAAATATTCTAGCTTATTTATACTTGATTAGTTATATTCAGAAAGTATATCTTGAAGTCTCAAAAGTGTTCCTGCGGATATTAATATAATAGAGAATATATATCTTATATATCTACCTATTCGTTGATTACCTCAAAGTAACTCGTCAAGTACTCTATTATATCTTCTATTGACTTAAAAGCTAGAAAATAGTTAGAGAGATATAAAGTATCTAGATTATATTAGACCTTTTCTATAGTAATCAAGAAAATATAAACTATTCTAAGGGCCTCTATAGAATACTAATCTCTGTTCTAGAGTATTTTCTTGTATAGTTCTTTGTTCTATATCGAGAAGGATAAGACTATTTTATCAAAGAGTAGTTCAAAGTCCTTGACTCTTATTAACTTTCTAAAGAAGCTTTGATAGCTATCTTTATAAACTTCTAAAGTTTTTATAAAAGTTAAGGTTACTATTATATAATATTTATAGTTTAGTCAAAAGTCTATAATTCTAAATATTAAACTCTTTTCTATTATAAGTTAAAGCTATAATAGTTAAGATATATTATATCTTTAAAGACTAATAACTAAATTAGAGTATTATAAATATATAAAAGATATATAAGAACTCTTTTGACTATTTGCTCTAGAATTTAATAAAGTTATAATTAGACAATTAATCTAGATCTATATCTATATTAGCTATCTATATAAGTCGTTGTTTTCCTAAGCTATATTTGCTTTTAGTATATTAGATATATATAAAGCTAAGATTATATTAGTAGGCGAGACTATTTAAAGGGGCAAGTTATTATTCGACTATTTAAATACTTATATCTTCTAATAAAAACTCTTAGCTTGAGAGAGTCTTCTTGATATTATATTATTATATATATTAAAGGTAAAAATAAAGATTAAGATCTTCTGAGTGCGATAACTCTGAGTTAAAGAACTCTAGACGATATACCCGTCGCGCTTCTCAATTCCTGTGAGAGCGTCTTTCGAGTGAGCGTCCTACTCGTTGGATATTCTCGAGGCCTTCCTAGGCGTAAAGGTGAGCTTTAGATAATGAGACGGCAATGAGGCATTACAGGCAGTCAAGCGTGCAAGAACCAAATCCTATTCGAAGATCTAAAGCTAAGGAGAGAAGAAGAAGCTCTTAAGGAGCAAAGTAGGTATATATACATCCAATAACCCCGTACTAGGCCCCTTAGGGCTCTAGTAGATTTCGCTGGCCCGGCCGGGGAAATTAGATCTACACGTGACTCCAGGAATCACGAGACGAATAGCCTCCTAGCTTGTAGCATCTCTATTAACCTAGGTTGGCGAGGATTCCAGTGGCACCTGCCAACCTAGGTTAGCAGAGGCTCTATGAGTTTCTCTAAGGCAAGTAGACTATATCGTCTTATACCTTTTCCCACTAAGGAAGCAATTGATTCTAATTTAGTCATATAATTTTATTTCCTGCTATTAGAAGCGATTGGCTCTTACTTGATTATATAATATACTATGTAATAATATCTATATCTATTTGATTATATAACTAATCGAGAAATTGTCACGTAATCAAAGCTTTACAATTCATATCTTTATTTATACTATACTTAATTATAGTATAATTGATGGGGCCCCCACCGGGATCCCATAAGGTCAACTAAGGACCCCATCCCATCCCAGTAGGGGCAAAATATTATCTCATCCCACCCATGGGGTCCCATGGGTGGGATGAGATGGGGTCCTGGGATCCCGGTGCGCAGCATAGCAACGGCTCTTTTCCAAACATCGTACGCTTTGGGCTCGATCGTAGCTGCTTGGACGACCTTTGGCACCTTCTGCATCACCGGAAGTGCCGCATGGCGTATCCCATCCGCTCTCCAGGCACTCCCATCTGTCCTCCAGCTGGTTGGTCTCTATTTTGTTCCAGAGTCTCCACGGTGACTCGTTTCTAAGGATCGTGCGCCAGAGGCTAAGCAGTTCCTGATCAAGTATCACACCGAGGGTAACCAGGACGACGCCCTTGTTCATTTCGAGTTCAACGAGATCGTAGAGGCTCTCACAATCGAGAAGCAGAACGATAGTGGGAATTGGCTGCAGAGCTACGTCGACCTAGTACGAACGCCAGGGAATTAGCGCCGCTTCTTTATGCTTATATGGTGTGCATGTATCTGCCAGATGTCTGGCAATGCGTTCATCCCATACTACCTCTCCCCCATCCTGACATCTGTCGGCCTTACCACCAGCTTATAACGAACCCTTATAAACGCCACATAGCAAATGCTTTCTTGGTTCTCCGCCCTCTACTTTGCAACACTCCCTAATAAAGTCGGCCGGCGCAAGCTCTTCCTTGGCGCTCTTATCTCCGTTTTTATCTGCCTTATTGCCATTACCGCTGGCAGCGCCAAGTTTGCGAAAAACCCCATGAACAAATCCGCCGGTTACGCTGTTGTTGCATTCCTCTACCTCTTCTCTCCAGCTTACAACCTTGGTATGAACGGCAATCTGGGTCTCTACATCACGGAAATCATGCCTTTTTCCCCACGTCTGCGCGGGGCAGCCCTTTTCCAGTTGAGCCAGCTGTGCTTTATCATGCTTTCTGTGTTTGCTGTTCCTGTCGGTCTAGATAGTATCGCTTGGAGATTTTATATTATCTTTGTTATTTGGGTTATGATTGAGTTTATCGTCGTTTACTTGGTGTTTCCAGAGACGAAAGGCTCTACACTTGAAGGAATTGTACTTATTTTCGATGGGAAATATGGTGAGGAATTGGCTAGAAAGTTGGAATGCATTGATCTGAAGGCGTTCGACGAGAAGAACGATGCTTCTGTTGTTACTGTTGAGCGGATATAGTTTGTATAGGTCGGCTAGGGGTGGTGCGGCCCCGCTTTGTAGTAGAACAATATCATAATATCAATAGTACGAGGGCCAGCTGGGCCAGGGCCTGTGCCCAGGTCACAAATATACAAATATAAATAGTTATCTCCCCATTCCATATGACTTAGGGAAATTCGACGACCTTAAAGCGGGGAAAGCAGCCTCAGTGCAAAGCTAGCTATTTGGCGAGATATCTTGATTTTAACCCATGCAATTAGGCTGCCTCAGTTACCGGAGAATGGGGTTGAAGGATGCATCTTTATTCACGCATTAGTAAACTTCTCCGAGTGCAGACAATCTCGTAACAATCTCTCTTCAAAATCCTGTATATGAATTCTTAGATTTGCCACTTAACCACCAGCAAGAATCAGCTGTGCTCATGTCTAAAGTGGGTTGGATCATATCACAGCGAATGTACTCGGCTAAACGTCGGCCCAGTCGCAGGTGCAGGAGATGGTCAACGGCAGTCAATGCCAAAGCGACATTCAACCTAACTGGCCCGTGGTACCGGGAGAACTTCGGGCTGTTATAGAGTAAACTTCGGGGTCCCAGAGTGCCGTTATGATTAAATAAATCAGGAAAGCCACTAATTAAGGTATCCTCATGGATCTCCGCGTTTCCGAAAGGTAGCAATGCCAGATGAGCAACGTCAGACGGACAACAGGTGGCTGAACCTGGGATGTTCTCTCATGGCACGGAAGTGCAGATTCTCGGATGCTCTGTCAAACACTCTGCCCTGCTCGTGCTGGTTGGTGTTCAACTCTCTTTTCATCCCCTATAGCCTCGCGCCCTACGGTCTTAGGAATATGGGCCAGCACTTTTGCGTCATCTTTTTCGGAAGAGCACTTGTCTAGTTTGCTATTGCCAGGTGAGGTACTATCTGGAACGAAAGGTTCCAATCTTACCCACGATAAAATGGTTTTCAAGATTAGATTTTATATCTCGGTAAAAGTGAACGAATCCAAATTCAAACGTCAATCCTACTCCCTTTTGGTATCAAGAGCAGTTTAGCCAATACTTTTGTTACATACAACAATTTAGACTGCGAATCGATCAATGTGCGGTTGATTACCTCTACGCTGAGAAGGGGTGGTGAAACTATTAAAATACGGCACAGCTCGGTGCCTCTTACGCCGGCGTTGGCGGTGCTGGCTCCGCTGGCTCCGAATCGTGCCTGGAGAAGATGGAGGATATAAAGACATGAAGACTTCTTGTTGCCTGGCTATTAGCGAAGTACAACAAGATCGACCATCCAAGCTTTGTTTAATAGTCAACTTCAAAGACTCATTCGGCCTTTACATATACTTGGAGTAATCATGCAACCCAAGATGAACTTCCTTGCTGCTGCTGCAATCCTCTTATTGTCTGCAGTTGATAGTGTCATTGGTTTGGCATCCCCAGGATGCGGCAAGCCAGCTACCATCAAAAACGGCAACCAGACGATAACCGTCAATGGCAAACAGCGTGCATTTGTGGTCCGCTTGCCGCGGGACTACAGTATTAGCAATCAATACCGCCTCTTTTTCGAGTTTCACTGGGCCCATGGCAGCGCCAGCCAGATCATCAATGGAGGCTATGCAACACCGTATTACGGCCTTCCTCCGCTCGACAAGAATAACAGCGGCATCTACATTGTCCCCGAGGGTCTCGACGAAGGCGGTTACCAGGGCTGGGCGAACAAGAACGGCCAGGATGTCGACTTCACCGATGCCATGATCACCGCTCTCCAAAACGGGCTCTGCATCGACCAGAACCTCATCTTCTCCTTGGGCCATAGCTACGGCGCGGGCATGTCGTATGCTCTCGCTTGCGCGCGGGCCAAGGTCTTTCGCGCCGTGGCAGTCAATTCCGGTGCCAATATCAGCGGATGCTCGGGCGGAACGTCGCCTATTGCCATGTACATCCAGCATGCGATTGGGGATTCGACCTTACCCATCTCGGCGGGAAGGGCAATTCGAGATCAGTTCGTGAAGAACAACGGCTGCACTCCTCAGACAAGTGAAACCCAGCCTCCAAAAGGCGGCCACATGAACATCGTGTACAGGGGCTGCTCGGCTAATTATCCCCTTACCTGGGTCCCGTTTGAAAACAACCAGAACAGTGGACATGTTCCTGCTCCAGTGGATACTGGTGCCACTGTATCCTTTACTCCGGGCAACAATTGGGATTTCTTTTCGCAATTCACTTGATCAGAGCCAGAGTTATCACTGGGGAAGCGAACGACATGATCTTTGTTCTTGTTGAAGGAAATATTGTGTGTGCTACTTGATGACTGTACACAGTACTTTATTAATGCCAGAGGATGATAGGGACTTCATTTCCTACCGTCTCCATATCAATCAGCGGGTAGCAATACTGGATGGGTGACAATGCTGGATGGGTGGCAATGCTGAATACGCTAGATCTGGTCTTTGGGGAGAGCAGATTGTACTGTGAGAGGTTCCCCGTTTATTAGACGCTCGTATAATGGAGAATCGGAATGTAGGAACAAGCTTCGGGTCACACGTGCTCAAACTTGGCCACAGCAACCTCGCCACTGACGTCCACCTAGCTCCCCTTAGAGATCCCATCAGAAGCCGTGATACTGACTGTCTTCATGATCTCACTACCTTTGCTTCTCGTATGCAAGACGGCCTCTTGACTCGTATCGTCCGCCTCTTCGCCCCAAACCCCATCCTCTCTGCCGCCCGAAACTACATTAATCCGCGCTCTCTTCGGGTTTCTTGCAAACTCTAAATCGTTCTCACTCTCCAGCTCGTACGCATCAAGACCTCTGATTCGACTCGGAAAAGGTGCTGCATTTCCATAAATGCTAGCTTTCGTCTTGGTTCGTGCATTCGAGGTTCTAGATACTGTCTGAGAAATTGAAGACATGAGAGCCGGGGCTTCCTTGTGCAGCACAGGTCAAATGCAAGGATCAGAGACGCAGAAGAGTCCAGTTTACATCTCCACAGTAGACCAGATAGATGCTTCGACTCCCGTCCCTATACAACGACATTTGGGTCAGCTAGCTAATGCGAGCTTGAATATTCATGATGAGAAAAATAGAACTCACATAGGTAGTCTGTTAAGTCAAGGCGAATGTAAGAAATAAATTGTGCTAGGGCTGCGACAACAACAAGAATGCCCAGGCTCATGACTGCAAAAGTCTTCAGGCCACATATGGAGGGTAACTAGCAAGACGTGCTTGAAACACACATGCTGGCGCCAGTATGTACCTTGGGCCTCCAAGCCTCACTTCAACCTTGATGCTATACTATATAGAGAACCTAAAGTAGTCGACACGGAGATTACGTAAGAGTCACGCAATAGGAATAGATCTGGGGGGTAGAATAATCTACTCGGATCCGGATTATAGGTATGAGAAGCTCAAATAGCAGGGTATGATGCGGCTACAAGCAGGGGTTCAATTAATATCCGAGTAACGGTACTCTATAAACAAGTCAAAAAACCAATCGATACTGTCCGAGAGCAGGAAGGGCTCATATGGTACACCAAAAGGAAAGCGTGTCGCTCAGGATGCAGGGGGTGGGTGACAATTGTTTGAGAAATAAGATTCAGTAAGAAACAAAACAAATGAGTGTCATAAAGTGCTCGCTGTGTACAGATCTTCGTAGGATGCAAAAAAGTAAAAGAGTGATTGATTACTTGCTATCCTACAAGTTGGCTTGCCTTTTTATAGTGGCCCTTGCGTACTAAAGAATCATATGAGGCTCAAAAACACGTGAGGAAAAGGGGAGCACTAGCTACTCTTTCACAGTACCTTTCTCCAAACCCCCCTTTCCCGCTATTCTCATACCCGCATGTCATATAACGTGGGATAGTTATACCAACAGAGTGAGCTTCTGCCAAGGCATTCTAGTGAGTGTAGCATATTTATAAATTGGGCGCTTTATTCTAGAAGAACGAAAAGAGTATAGTGTAACGATCCTCAGATCCTGGCAGTGTCGGGATCCTTTGCTTAGGGAGTGGAACGTTGGTTTCAGAGGTTTTGGTTATTATTTATATGATGATCAGACAAGATTTATAACGTGAGATTCGCAGCTGTATAATGATCCATGTCCAAAGATAACCTTAGAATGTAAGTCCTGGGTGTGCCCAATACCCACGCGCTTGAAGGTCATTCCCAGATGATTTATGGAGCTGGTTGAATCCCATACCGGAATCACCAATAGAAAATACACAACCTCTGGCGCTCCAAGATCAACTTTACTTCTCCTCTCGCTAATCCAAATTGCTTTCACCATTTCTTGCCCGTCCTGTTCTAAGTCTTGGTTTAAGGTGTGGGTGTCCCGGGAAGCTGATCTAGGTTCGAGAGAGTCGAGATATCCGGTACCCATAAGTTCGCCATATTCATCGAGGATATTCACGATAAGTTCTAGGTCGCTATCATCATATGGCCCATCTCCACGACAGCCGCTACATTGAACATCTTTCATTAAGACTCTCATCTCAATATTAGCTTCCTTCACCATTCCAAATTCATTTTTCCCAGTGCAAGTTGTCCAAGCATTAATAATCACCGCGTCATATGCCGAAAAGGTGCGCCTAGTTGTGGGGTCGAATATCAGATCCACGGAACCATCCAAACACGCCCACGACCAAGATGGAGCGCGATAGCCTTGGGGCCTTTGAGAAGGGCCATCGCTGAACCATAACAAGCCATCATGGATATCTGACTTCCAAAGACCCCCTAAATATGAATCCTGCAGCAGATCTTGGACTCTAGAAGCTATCCCAGATATTGCAGGGAGTTTATCTCCTGCACAGGTCAATTTTAACTCTGAGTACTGCCGGACGATGCGGTACCACTTATCAAGAGTTCCTTGGCGAGTTACCGGGATCTCAGCTGGAGGAAAGAGTAAGCGTTTGAAGGCCTCGTCCTGCCACTCACTGGATTGATCATTGAGAGTATGTTCAATTGTGCTACTTTCCCTTCTTGAACTTTTTAGACATTCCCAGAACACATCATCAATTCCATAATGGAGAACGCGGGTCGAAATCATTCTTTCTTGCAAGGCCCAGGCCCGACTGCTTAGCGGTGCTTCTCTGAATACCTCCTGCCAGCTTCGGGATGCTGGGCGAAGATATAGATTGCCATCAAGATGCACTGATGGGGCATTTTTCCGCATATGGAGCATGCCGGAGTTCGCGTCTGGAGAGTCGAGTGCCGAGAGCGTCAGAAATGCATTACGGTAGTATTCCCCCATCTTGGGCGCTTCTCGTTGCCAGTCTTCAGAAGAATCTTGTAGGATACATAGAGAATCAATCCAAAGATAGTCGATCCTGAGTCTTCTTGTGATGCTTACAGCGTCTTGCAAAGTTTTAGGTAAACTATACATAGCGATACCGCGGCAGCGAGCCTGTAGAGTGGTAGTGGTGGTTGTCATTACTGTTCCATTTCCCCAGCAGTAGCTTAGTGCGATATATCGTGCAAGGCCGATTGGTTGGTCGCTAACGAGGACCGGCTGCTGCTTTCTCACGTCAATGAGGCGGAATGGCATCGCTGCGGTACTCATTTGCTGATTGCAGAGGTCATGGTTGTTAACACAATTTACGATCCAATCAGAAATATTACGGAAGCAAGCCGGAGATGTTGGACTTGGGTGAACTTCTTGAAGTGACGTTCCGCTCGCTTGTCGTAGTATTGTCCCTTGTCCAATGTGTCAGTCTGATATCCTGGAGTGATATCAAGCTACTCAAATCAAGCCACTCACCTCTCACGCGGTAGAATTCAAAATCTATCAAATGAGATGAGAAGTCGAAGATTTCTAACCTTTCGCCTCGACAAATTATCTTCAACTGGGCATGAGGATTTCGTGGTCGAGATCCATAGGATGCATTGAGGACGATTATACTATAAAAAAATGCACATACAGGACAGCCTCGAGAGGCTGAAGCCTTTAGGGTTCTTTCATTGTGGTGAATAAAACTGTAGTCTGGTTCGACATTGATTTTTCTGCAGAGTGCACACCGTCTGTCCTGGCTTGGTTTATTTTAGCAGACAACTTGATGTGTTTTGGGATAGGACCATCACGAAGATAGGTGCTTACATAAGGCATACCCTCAGTGTCAACGGATCCATCAATTAACAATTCGGTGCCTGCAGTCTGGAGATGCGGCCTTTGAAGTTATTTAAAGGAAGGCTAGTAATTAATAAGAAATCATCCCTCAGCGGTTAAACGGTGATGCTAAAAAATTCTTGGGATCAGACAACAGGGCAGGACGTCGCCGTATAAATGAGGAGCAGGCTGAAGATAATATGAAAGGAGCACATTTACTTTCTGTCATTTGCAGACTGGCACCGCTTTCTCATTCGCCGAGGAGCGTGCTGTGGCTCTGGGGCTCAACCTCAATGTCGAGATGCACTGCTCGAGGTGCGGGTAGCTTGAAGATCAAATGAAAAGAGCGAAGAGGGTCCTGCCAGCCAGCTACTAGCCAGGTAGGGGGGAAAGGGGGGGAGCAATACTGGACAGAGGAGGGGCTGCGCTGACTGGCAGGAACCCTATGAGGCTGCCCGCAAAGATGATAGAGGAGGATTTAGAGGGCGATACAGGGCGGGTACAGCATCAAAATTGAAGATGCAGCGCCAGAATTGAAGGAGCAGCGCAAGAATGTGAACCCGTACCAGCATTGAGGCAAGAATGTGAACCCGTAATACAGCACGCCAGGCACGTCGTTGGGTGCATATGTCACGCTACGGCACAGTAATGCGCGAGGGGTATGATTAGGCGAAATAGATGAAAGAGTGGCTTTTCGTGATGAAGGCGCCAGCAATGACGAGAGTTCTCCCCCTGACTCCTGGCGCTGGGTGAAGATACTAATCTCTCCCAAGAGCTGTGACCCTGGCCCTATCGTCACCGTACAGGCGAACCGATCAATCTGTGATCCTCGAGGGAGACTCCGTACGTTGAGATAAGAACAGAGTGTAGATAGCGGGTTGCAACCGGGGGAGGGGAGCGTCTGGCATCAAACGCCAGTATGTTAACCTTATAGGCTGTTTTACCGAGCAGATGACAGTAATATTGTTATTTTTACCCCAGTTTATTCTATACAGTACACAGTAACAAGCAGAAAAGTGGCAGCTGACAATGTACTTGATTTACCCTAATGGAGTCCTGTTTCAAGCCCTCAAAACCTCGTTACGTTGATAACATCCTTCATCCGATTAGCAATTCCAACACAGAGTCTGTGAACAAGGTCACGTGCAAGTTTGGCTCGTGTTGGAATCTCAGGTAATTGGGGTCAAAAAAAGTGTATCCCATTCAAGGAGAAGACGACCACTAATTACAGGTCGGGCTCCCAGAGCCTATAATATAGGTGTGGCACTAGGCCAAAGACAGGATTATGTAATATCTAGTTATTAATCTTGGGATTTTGATATTTGCCTCTGATACTATCCATGGCAAAGCTCATACCCAATAAATAATCTACTTTCTGTGCACTCTCCATGTACTCAAATTACTCAATGCCTTCAATAAGATTGATCTAGCCAGTGTATTAACTCCCAGCTAATTCTCACCTGTTCCGCTGTATTAACACGCCAGGGAGGAGTGGGTAACGAGGAGAAGATATATAAAATCCACTGGGCCACTTATCACACTCCGAAAAAAAGCTTACGGTTATCTAGGCAATCAATATTAAAAAGTTCATAGATAGTTTTTGTGCTCTTCGCTAGAGATAATAAAAAGCATTATCTCGATAAACTAATTACTAAGGGAGAGAAGAGAAAGCTGAAGCTTAGATGGTTGATATTAACCCCGCTAGCAGGATACAATATACGACGTGATACAGGTTTCACTTGTGTGACAGCTTATACTAACAGTTGATTAAACATAATACACATGCCTAAAAGAAACGTGTCGAGCCCTGAATTGTGAACGTGGAAGAGCTTAAAATTGCCGTTTAATATCTTAACTCTTCTGTCGAGAAGTTAACCTGACAAGAATGCCTGTCTGCTTCCAGAACCAAGCAGTGTTGGTCTCCCACTCTGGCTTGTCAGAAGCCCATTCAATATCAAAATGTCGGAAAATCTGAGGAACAAACTTTCCTATCTCCATGAGGGAGATATTCTTCCCAATGCATGCCCGTGATCCGAAGCCAACCTACCCAGTAGTCCGTCAGTAAAATTGATGTTTGTCACGAGCAAAGAAAAGAAATCTAGAAGAAAAGATAGAGGTGAAACTAACCGAGAAAAAGGCGCGCTCCATATTCTTAATCTCTTCAGTAGATGCATCCAGCCATCGCTCAGGCTTAAACTCTTCTGCATCCACGCCAAATATACCCTGATCACAGTTGACGACAGGAGCGGACATACCAATGTATGTACCACCAGGCAAGTGGGTACCGCAGATCACGGCTCCCCCTTCAGGAATAACTCGCTCAAGGGGAAAACCAATGCTGGGATGAACTCGCATTGCTTCTTTGATCACAGCTTGTCTAGTAGTAGTTTAGTATTGGGAATAGTCACATGTAAGGACAATGATACATACAGATAAGGGAGTTCTAGACATTCCTTATACGTGATAAATGGAGAAAGCCTACCCTCTTTGTCCGCTTGATCAATCTCAGCAACAAGCGCCCGATACACTCGGGGATGCTTTACCACATAATAGAAGCAGGCTCTGGCTGCTGCTGCCGTAGTGTCGCTACCTGCGACCCTGCAAATGGTCAGTGTGTAGGGTGACCACAAGGGAGTTTGCATACATATTAATAGCCAAATGATTCAGTTCATCGCGCTTAGAAATCGGGCTGCCTTCCCTGGATCGAAGCTGGGCCAAGAAATCTGTTTGTTCATTCGGCTTCTCCTCTGCATCATATCTTGATTTTGCGTCTTCAGTGATCTAAATAACATCAGTAATCAGTAACTCTTTCTTGTTTTTCAGCTCACCTTAATAAATTTGGCCATGTTATCCGGAATACCGGCGACCTTAGGTAGGATAGCCCTACCAGCTGCGCTTCCCATCAGGTATGGATGCAGACTTGGGGTTTGGCCAAAGTTCTTAACATATTTCAGGCCTTGATCAATTCCGGCAATCATGCCATCAATATCTTTTCGGTGCTCGAGAAATCCAAAGCGTCTGTTGAATGTAATGCTTCCGATGACATCGAACGCATACCATTGAAGCCAGGGGGCGAGATCAACTTTAGATCCCTCGAGGTCTCTCATAGCCTCCTCGAAGATCGCTGTACAAGCATCTGCGTGAGGTTCATAACTCTTCATATTTGTTATAGTGAGTAGAGGACCGACTTGGGTTCTCAAATGCCTGTGTTCTGCTGGATCGGCTGATGAGAACTGGGTATTCAGCACTTTCCCGTCGTAAGACGGTGACATCAGTGAATAAAATTCCGACTATATCCCAATCAGTACGTGATCCTATCTCTTTTCAACAATTCGAACAGGGCTACTAGGTACCTTCCTGAAATTGCTTCCAGTACCATAGATAACAGGGATCATCTCAGGATCAGAAACGGAGACATGGTTAGGGCCAGTTCTCACGATAGGCCCATACTTCTTGTGAAGCTCACGATATGTCTGCGGAGCATTGCCTTTGTAGACCATGGACAAACGATAGAGCGCTGAGAACCGAGCCAAGACCGGTCCAGGGAGGGTCCTCAGACCCACTCGAAAGATCGTTCTCACATAGTTCATGATAATGAACCCGACAAGAAAAATTGCAGTGCCGGTGACAGCATTCAAATATTGATTCGAATCCGGAGAAAACATGGCAAGCAGCGACATCATGGCGAAGTGGGAATCAAGATAGCGATTAATGATTTGAAATCGATTTGCAAATTGAGACTGGAAGTAAAATTGCCAGATGATATATTTCCATAAAGTTTCAGCAGCTAGTCTAAGACAGTAACCATAGAATCATCGACTATAGTTAAGGCTTATAAATATTGAAGTCTGTGGTTACCCCGCTATTGCTTATCTCTGTAAGCAGCCCTGTATTGGATAGCTCCTCTCGAAATATCTAATAATGTCGTCTGGAGCCTGGCATAATACGGCACAGCACCGCAGCACAATCCCAACTGTGCTCGCTACTTGCTAGATAAGCTGTCCAAAGGAAAAAAGGTGGTGTGGGCACTTCGAGGGAGGATGATCTAGCGCTCGCGAGCCAACGATTGGCAGATTTTCATGTCTCCGTCCGTGGATTTGCTATCCGCGCCTCATCTGTTTTCATTCTAACCCAAATTGTGGTACTCGATGCACCCTTAAGCGACAAACATAGCGCAGTTCATACCCTCCAACCGAAATCGCGGGATTTGAGGCCTCCCAGAGAGTAAGCGTAGCACAACTCGTGCTACGTAAAAGGATCATTTCTAATGCACGGGGACAAAGATAAACATTCTGAGCAAAGGCTGCTGCTGGTGGGTTCGGTAAGGCTGAACACCCTAGAACTGGCAACATTCTACCAGTTGCTAGACCTCCACGTAGATTCATTGCAATCTCTCTGAGACTGGTAATACTCGGTCGACTTGCTCAAGTGCCATTGTTCACATTGGAAACCATTTGTTGCAAAATTTGTAACAAGCTTGATCCTGCTAGGAGTTAGGTGCTAAAGCTACCAGTTCACAATAGTGAGAGTACTTGTTGCACGGTAGATTTCATCGGGAGTGATTGCGGAGATGGAATGTTAGTGCCTCTACTAATCTGTATTTAATTTCTAGTTCTTTGTAACAGGTTTAATCATAGTGAGCCATATACGGGCTCACTGAGATTACAGCTGTCAGATCAAGGAGTTCTGTGGTATCGTACCTAGCCTATTGCGGTTAGCCATAGATCGATTCCTGAGACCATTATGTCCACTCTCAAGACTACTAGACTGTTATTCTTTTTTACCCCATTTTATTTAATTCAACCAATTGCTTGAATATCTTTGGCGACACAGCCCAGAATGCCCTAGTCAAACAACGACTTTTTTAGGGGGGATGAACATATACTATTAAGAAGCCTAAGTGACGGTAAGGTATCACATAATACTCCTTCTAAATTCAGCTTAGCGTCTGCTTTATAGGTATATATCGCTCCATTCGAGACAATAAAATCACACCTTTTCTACTTGATCCTTCACCATTATGCCTCACTGTACAAGAGTCCCAATATGTCCTTATAATTTGCATTTTCGGCTCCTAGTTGTGATATTTTGATGTAGGCTGGTGGCGAACACCCAGAACGCCTTTCTCATCACTCCCATGTGGGGAGGATCATCAGAGTAGATGGTTGTTCGATTGTTAGCTGCTGCTCGGAGGAGGAGCTCTTCCTCGGCGTTTCACTAGCTCAATTACAATTACCTACAATTCATATGCGGTTCACAAAGCTTCCTAGAGATATTTCCACTCAAAAATTTAATTGGTTATATCTGGTAAATAGCACTATGATTAATGAGTAATTTTAATTTCCCTTCCTATTAAAAGTTAGTTCAGCACGGTTGATCTAGATGGAATTCAAATTTTGAGTTCAGATATATGAGCTATATAGACTGCAATTAATCTTCCATGGTATTTAGTAGCATGTACATTGTTCCCAAAACCTTTCATTATTGGGTTGGATCTAATTCCAACCATTTGGATGATAATCGCGATTCGCAAAAATGAACTAGTGCAACGGGTGTCCATTTCGATATTTCACGATAGGCAGCAAGAGTAGAATAAGCTTAGCAAAGCAGATTCACCACTAACATAGGACAGATTTTCATCATTGGTTCAAATTACCCGACGTTCTGAATGGCTTCGTATCATATCGTCCACGTTTTGGGGGCAGTAAAACTGTCAGTTAAATTTAAGAGTTTGAACTTTCAGCTAAAGTAGAGAGAGCTATATACTTGGTCCAAGCATCTCCTATAATTCCCTAGTTGTTGACTTATACCAAACGTGATTAAACTTAAGTTTTAGAGAAGTTCAAAATGGTTGAGAAACATATATGAATTGTCTTGGCGCAAGTCAAAGCGATAGTTAAAGTGTAACTATATTTCATTTACAGCTTTGATGGTACCTGTGTACTTGAATTTCCTATTGTTGCTCTTTTCGTTAAGTCCCACAGCAATTTCTTATCATCCCAGGCCTCATCATCTTTAATTTGTGTCTCCCCAGAGGCTGTGAGATATCTAACTTGACTGATTGTTCTTGTGCCCCACTGAACTTTCTCACCCTTAATAAAGCTAGACAATGGCTTAAGCCATTCATGTGCAACTTTCTGCTCCTCTGGAGTTAGAGTATCACCATTTCCATAAAACCATATAGACATGTCTGTTCCATGAGTTGCTCCAACTTCTCGGGGTAGTCGTTTATCCACACTCTTAGTTCTCCAATCAATTCTATATCGAAGAATATGTGATAATGGCACATGTTGTGATATTTCAGTGATGAATCCTCTCATTGTGGAATGAATTTGCATGTCAGCATATAACTTGCCAAATAATTGAGCCCACTGTGAGGCTAAATAGTTGTGTGATACTTGTTTATATGGCTCACAAATTGCGGTTGCAATGTATTGTGGATAATCCCAAGACAAGCGCTCAACGAGACCTTCATATGACTTTGGTGGGTAAGCTCGAGAATACAAATGATACTCTTGTGTTAAGTCCCCAATTATAGTCTGGATGTTAAGTTCACACATCCTTTGGCCGAATCTGCCGTCATATATTCTTTGGAACAAATCTTTCGATATAAACTCATCGTCCATAACTGGCCGAAAGAATTTTCGCTGCATACGAGTTACAGCCTCGATTAGCTCCTTCGTGCTCTTCCTACGCAGTATTTGCAGCTTTTGGTAGCTATTGATTTCTCTCGGGATCC
This sequence comes from Tricladium varicosporioides, assembly GCA_021365295.1. Taxonomy (NCBI): domain Eukaryota; kingdom Fungi; phylum Ascomycota; class Leotiomycetes; order Helotiales; family Tricladiaceae; genus Tricladium; species Tricladium varicosporioides. The sequence goes on along the minus strand of JAJTIW010000015.1, from coordinate 1,133,188 downwards.
CAAGGGTTTTCATTACATTCTCAAGGTGTTCGTCTGCCTCTGAAAGTGATTTAGGCTGTACGCCACAACCATTTGAAAACTGAAGCACACGCCGAATGATCTGGCGTGAGCTCTTGTGACTAATGTCATGGGCTAATTGGTGAAATGCAGAGTATGCTCCAGCAGAGAGCCCGCCTACAATAATGTTGCTTTTGTTGCCACCAAAACTCTCAATGTTGTCGTAAGTCCATTCTAGGGCCAGACGTTGGTCCCAGAAGCCTACATTAGCAACAATTCCAGTAGAGATTTCTGTTGAAGCTATGAAGCCAAAGATTCCGAGCCGATATCCCGGTGATACAACGATGCATTTGACACCCGTTTTACTGATTAGATCAGATGGGTCATCTGAGTTACAAGAGCCGAACTGAAGGAAGCCCCCATCTGTAATTCATGAGTACTAAACTTGCTAGACAAAAATTGATTCAGGAACCCACGTATCCAGAATAAGACTGGCCAGCCTCCTTTTGGGGGCTTTTCAATTGGAACATATATGTTGCACTGGAGACAGTCCTCTGATGAAGAAGGTTGATCGCCAAAGTCTGGCAGCTGAGGACAGGGTGAGCAAGGTTTGGTGAATATCCCTGGCTGCAACTCAGTTCCATATAAATAAGAGGGAGGGAGAGGCTCTGGTTTAAGCCATCTCCTGTTCTCGGTAGGTGGTAATGCGAAAGGTACAGAGGAGAAGCGGTGACACTTGGGTATACCGGTTGGGTTAAACACAGTGACGCCTTGAATGACGCCTTTCCCACTTATTTTCACCTGCATTGTGATAGATATTCTTAAAATTATGGGTTGTGAAGAAATTGTGAATGAAGTTATAAACTTGAGTAGGGCAGAGATACTTCTCATTAGCCGATTCGGCTAAGGGAAGGTGTGCCGAGATTCCGTGTGCACGTGATATCATGTTTTCTCTCAAATTATTGAAGTGAGTCGTGGAGGCCTAAGGCATATACCAGCGCCAACACATGTGTTTCAGGCACGTCTCACTAGTTACCCTCTATATGTGACCTGAAAACTTTTGTAGTTGATTCCGTACAGTAACGGGCAGTACACAATAGACAATATATTTGATTTGCTCTATTAAATCCTGCTTCAGGCCCTCAATACCTCATTGTGTGGACGGCATTAGTCATCAATACAACGTCTTGAGAGCGATAAATCAAGTATATTATCAGCTGTCTCCAACACAAATATGTTCGGAATAATCACACCAGCCAATCGGATAAATAATGTCATCAACACAACGAAGTCTCGAATGCTTTACTATCACATGTCTGCTGTGCACTATCCGGCGTGTACTATACAGAATAAGCTATTGGGCCTTTAGACCTACATATTATCTACAATGAGATGGGGTTGAAACAGCTGGCGAGTCTATTGTTTTCGGCGCCTCAGGGCACAAAGCACCACTTCAACATAATGTTTTAAACCCGAAGCATCCATTTACAAGATATCCTGATATTACTCGTGGGTATAAGCTTATTCACATCGGGCAAGGATCTATTGAAAGCTGACAGAATGCTTCAGCACCATCTTTAAACTACTATTTAATTTCTCATGCAAACGGCTTATCCTACATAAGCGCAAATGCTGATGCACAGTCCGATTTCGTGCCATGTATACACTCATCATTGGAGACTTCAATAAGGAGTCTATACTAAGAGAGCCGTAAGAAAGCCCAACCCTACTGCTAGAGGGTATCCCATCCAGACTTGTTTCATCCAAGAGACATTCTTCGAACTTATGGCTAATTTCGAGAGTCCAAAGCCGATCACTGTCCCTGTTCATCCTAGCAAGCTGCAAATTGATGTACACTAACCTTGTTTTGGATTAAGCGTGCCAATACGGACGCTATGGAGGCTTGGGAAAGCATATTGCTTTAGGCATGTAAGATAGTGCGCAGATATCATTGAACGGATCAGAGATACGATGTAATGGAAGAAGTTAAAACACTTTAACAACAAATAGAGAACCACTATGGCAGTAGTTTAGAGTAATCTGCTGCCCAGCACCCTGTTAGGTGGCATGATTTCTCATTATTTACACCAAATTGTGTCTAAATGTAGAAACTTGATGATAATTCTCGATCAATTTAGAAAACGTGTTGTTGATAACTTCTTGATGCTCCAAAGATAGCTCAATTCAGCCTTCGCTAAATTGCCGCCAAGCCTATCAAAAACCAAGAGCGACATACTTGCGCTCCACAACATCACAAGGCTGAGCACAGCCCTGATGTGCGTCAGAGAAGCCAGTATTGTTTTAGATTGTCATCATCCAACTAAGCTTTTTCCTTGAATCATTTCTCTTTTCGCACTTAGCAGCTAGCTTTTATGCTAGAGATCCTTCAAACTAATGGGATTTGCTGGCTTTACCCTTCCCCCCCCCCCCCTACCAATCATCCCTAAGGCTTGATATGACTTATGAGCATATAGCACAAATGGCTGTTCTATCACATGGCATGACACCTACGATCAAGACATTTATGGCGCATAAACAAGCATTTCTTCCGCACTCCACAAAGCTTGTGTGACGCCACAATAAGCCTGGCGTTCATGTAAGCAGCTACGCTTTGGAATCAATACAGTTGATTATCATGAGAAACCTGTGAACCATCTAGGAATAGTCACAGCTCGGGACTGCCGGTATGGTAGTATGGCTTCGACTACAGAAGCTGGGGTTGAAGCTGGAACTCTAGAAAATTGTATATAACCTCCACCACACTCCAAGTCAAACCTTTCCTCAACATCAACTCAGATACATCAAAAGCTCAACAGCTCTTATTTCCTTACGACTTCCCCTTCAGTCTCATTTCTTAGCTTCAAAGCTTCTTTAAAATCATTCATTCGTCAAAATCGAGTCATCTTACACAACACCTTTGTCAAAACAACACTACACAAATATTCTTCAAAATGCAGTTCACTACCACCACCACTACTACCCTCCTTTCTATGCTTCTCACCACCACTACCCTCGCTTCACCCTATACCACCCTCGCTATCCGCAATCAAGATGACGACTCGAACAACAACTTGAATATCTTCCCTAGTCCTGATAAATACGACGCATACGCCATCTGCCGCAATAAGATCACTAAGCACCAGTTCCCAAAGCTCTCAGCCCCGTCCGATGAAGGTGGATGCACTCGCTACTTCCGTGGCATCGACATGACCGGTGTCGTTACTGAAGTCGACCTCTTCCAAAAAGATCACATTAACTCCGCCTGTGATTGCGCGGCAGCCTGTCTCTCCCGACCCACCTCTTGCACCAATTGGGTCTACAAACATACTTTTGCTGGCGCCGCAATTGACAACAATGCGCGGAGCTGTACGTTGTACTCCTCACCTAACTTACCTTCGAACGTCACGCTCAAATATGATACTGGGGCGAGCACAGGGTTCCAGGTCCTAAAGCCGGCGAATAATCCACAAGCTGGGGGTGATGCTCCATTGACTTTCTTGGATGCCGCGAATACGATGCCAGACAAGTTTGGTGTATCAGGTTTTGTTACCCGTGACACGAATGGTGTTCAGTATTGCTAGATTAGGTTTTCTCACAAAAATTCCTTAGATATGTCAAGTCTAGTGGTCTTGGGTAATGGGTCAGGTTGCATTGAGAGGTTGTTTCTTTGTGTTTGCTGCGAAGTGTTCGGGGTTCAGTTGGTCTTAATTTTTGTGCTTTGTTCTTGTCACCCTCGCTTGGTTTCACTTTATTTTTCGACTCGATGTTAACATAGTCTGTCATTCTAATTCAAAACGCGTTATTATTAAATTCACATGCATGGTGAAAATCTTTGCAGGGTCCTTTGCGAGGGAGCAGGCTACAAATGATTCCCTTGGTTTTGCTAGGTTGACATTAATACGAGGGGGCCATCTAAGTACTGACAAGTGTAATAAGCAAACAGGACCAGGTGACTCCAATCATTTCACACCGATTTTGTTGTTCTAAAACCTTCTTTGACCTGCTCTATCATTTTAGGGGATCAGCCATATCCTCGACAATTTTAATCTCTCTTCCTGTATATCCAAGATAACTGTGACTTATGCATTATCGTAATTTAGTCCTCTGTCTCTCTTAGGGAGAGATCCAATCCTCATACAGTATTAATTCATCTCTATTCTAAACTAGAGATACAAGCGCCCGCCTTGGCACAGCAACGGTCTAAATTCAGAATATGTCACCCATAAGCCATTAATGCAAATGCTGGGAAGGGAAATTTGAAGGCTATTAGAACTACGCTTACCACATGGCGAAGAATAATTAATGAAATAAAATTATCCGACTTATTCATAGACCACGGCCAGATATTCTGTGCCGTTCCAGGATCCTTATCCGAGGCCGTAGGAGACCTAAGGAGGCGTTCGATGGTATTGATAAGCGTGGTGATGCACGAAGTGAGGGATAAAAACTATGTATTTGCTAGACCTACGAGTGGAATCCACATAAGTTAGGTGTCGCTGACTAATTAGTGTGTAGGCTTCATGCGGAATCCAGGGAAGATCTTCTTATACGATAGGCTATACAATTGGCCTTGCCTGGCTATAACCTACCCTCTGAGATGTTCAACCCCAAAGCATGAATATACAAATAATTAAGGTCTACATTGATAATTTAACTACTGAGGAGCGGTAAGACTTAGCGACATAATATTCCCCTTGGTTCAACGTCGCGCAGCTGTGACTATCATGATCGTAAACATAGGCACATACCGAGCAGCAAACTGATGTTTTACCGAAATAGCTGCAGAACACAACTGTCCTTGATATTAGAGAGTGATATAACAGCTAAAATAAATGCTTTTTTGGCAATAAAATTTTGTGAACCATTTTAAAATTGGAATATATGAGCTTGGGAAGCCGCAGAGACCCTAATCGTGCCGACGAAGCAAGGGTCCCACGTAGCTATTGCAGTAAACGAGGCCATAATGGTGCTATTTTATATTCTATCCATAGAATGACCGATTCTCTGTTATAATCACCTATCAAAACCACAGTGCCAATTCTATAACTAGTGTACACTGATTTCTTTATACATAGCTGCTTCTAGATCAAAGTGGGAGAGACTGCTAGCCATGGCTTCCGTTACCTAAAGGACCCGTAACCCTTTCTATTCGTTAGAAATCTGTGAGCCCTTTATAGACCCAAAAAATATCCCTGGGAAGTATGCCACAGCTTTGGAGCTCGATATAGAGAGATAGCTATCGTGTTGGTGGGATCATAGCCTGCTATATTTTCAGTAGTCCTCAGGAGGTATATGACGCCCTGCAAATGCATTGCATATAAGTTTACTCTGCAGTCTTCGGACTTGTCATGGTCACTCAGGTTAGAGCCACGGACACAGGGTCAAGACCAATGCACCACAATTTCTGTCATTCAATTGTATTTGACAGGTTAAGATTCTGTATCTCCGTTTTAGTTTAGCGGTTACAAAATCTGTGATCACGCCGATTATGATTATGAACGCCGATTTTGTCTCAGGACTTATGCCGCTGAGCATGCTCTCCTCATGGGTAATCGCGCATACTTTAAAGTATCAACCTCAATCAGATTCTAGCGTACATTGTCTATATGAATCAGGAAAGGTATACATCATTCCAAGAGACAAACACCCGCAACTAGGCTGACAACAATGGCTTGGTTAGAGTCTTGAAAGGTGCCTATGCCTAAACTAGATAATAGGTAGGAAGATAGTATCTGGAAAGGTAGATTAGGGTGTCAAGCAACGGCTGTGACTTTAACACTATCTCGCAAACAGTCAAGCATTTTTAAATATTCAATAATCAATCACTCTCAGCCTCGACTCATGTTAACAGGAGAGTGAATGCTTGGAAGCAGTTTCGGAGAGTAGGCGTGGGTGCAATATACCAACCTGCTCCGAAGACAATTTCCCCTCTTGATCATGATTTTACTATGGCACACCCCGCATGTAGGGACTATCACGGGGAGAGAATGCAAAGAGGAAAAGAGCACAACACTGGTTTTAGGCCTCAGTGAAAAAGAAAAAACGGAATAGGAGGGACCTTTGGTGAATCATAAATTATCTTTCTCATAATATCTCTATCATGAATCTCTATGCATATTTCCGAAATGCCTTTATCTCTATTTGCGGTAGGAGATCACACCCAAACACAATATTATGCAATGTAACCGTGTCTACAATATCTATCTACTTCTTAGGTGCCCAGTTCTCCAACCACTTCCTAGCAGAATCCAGCTTCCCTGTCTCGGCTTCGCAGGCAGCAATACACCACTCCAGATCATAATCACTCTCGACAGCGAGCATTTCGGCCAGCTTCCGCCTCTTCTGGCTTGATTCATCGACACAAAAATACATAGGCGCGCTTCTGTCTTCATACTTAGCCATGAGAGGCTTGACTAAAGGAAGTGCTTCTTGAGCAGAAATGAAAGTGTTGCCCTTCCCGGAGTTTGTCATAGCAGTCTTGCAGTATTCATTTGAACACCACTTATTCCCACAGCCTTTGATCATTTGGCCAAGATAGCGACGCTCAACACGGCGCTTCAGAGCCTTGCCTTCCGGATCGTGCTGGCTCACGTACAACGGCCCAAAGCAAATGCTGCATATTCCGAGATCGTTTCCCGGACCTTGGCCTATCCGGCTGCCTCCTCCAATTTCGCCGTTTTTCCCAACACCATGAAGTGTTCGGCCACAGTTGGAATTTCTGCAAATTGTAGGCTTTGATCGTGCTGCTTTCTCGAGCTCGTGGTGCTTCAGATGAGTGGCCATTTCTCGGAGCCGAATTATTTTCGAGCAGAGATGGCACTCGGTAGTTCTGCCTCCATCAGAAATCTCGTGCGCAGTGAGTCCGGAAACGATTTGCTCTGGCGAAGGCTCGAACGGATCTCCTTCCTGCGGCACCTCGAGATGACAGAATTGGCATAAAATGAGCTTTCCGGGACAAACAGATGTTCGGTGAATCGCTAAGTCTCTTAAATTTGTAGCTTTATAAGGACAGTTTGGACATAGTCGTGGTTTATGTGAAATCTCATCATGCTTCTCCTTGCTAGAAAGAGAGTTTCCGTAGGCGGAATCATGGGGACAGTGCCAATGGGCTTCCCATTCCTGTGACTTCTTCTGGAAGACCCCCAAGCAACGTGGACAAAGAATATTGTTTCGCAAGCAGAAGTTCTCGTGAAGCATCATTGTCCGCTTCAGGATCCACTTTTGGCAGTTTTTGCATTGCTCCTCATCGGGGCCATGCATTTCTGTGTCTTCATTAACAGCTATAGGATTATTCGAAGATCCTGCGAGGCTACCCTTAGGCCTGAGCTGTACCTGAAGAGAGTATTTGTGGGCCCCGGTCTGAGCGGGTAACACGGCACTAGAAACTGAGAACGCGTGGACGGAGATGCGTAGCTCGTCAGCATTTTCCATTTCTATATTTGAAGGCTGAATGATAACGCTTTTAGAATTGTCGTTGCTGAAGTCTCCAAATATGTGCTCATCTGCTCGTGGCGCAACCCGTTGGCGTGATGAAAAAGGGCTGACGAACAATTGCAATTCTTCACCATCTTCTGTTGTTAATTCGATATTAACAACTTGTGTTCGATCCCACGAAGGAAGACGATAATCAACATAGTCCCCATCCAGAATTTGCCCTGTTGAAGGTTTCCATATATTCAGATCACCTCCGACTGAGCTTCCTTCGGCAGTTCCAGGGGCTTTTTGCGCTTTCGCTAGGATTCTTTTCAGGGTTTCTCGAGCCTGTTCCTCGTTCAGAGCCTCAATGTCGACTTCCAAGTCAGTATCAACTACGCATATTCCGTCTCCTTCAGGCTTAAACTTGTCGATCAAAAATCGAAATTCCTCGGACTTTGATGACCCCGCCACAGTGAGAATCTCCCCCTGTGTCAATGTCGTATAATTCTCCCGCATATGTTTTTCAAGCAATGCCTTCCAGTCTTCGGGGTTATAACCTGCCTCCAACGGTCGCAACCGTACGTATGTTCCTTTCGGCAACTGCTTTGCATGGATAGTGACTTGGGCTACCTCTTCATCGTCAATTTCAGTAAAGTCGATCGGCTCCGGTGCAGGATTCGAATTATCCCTAGTAAGGTCGATAACATCGGGTGGAAAATCTCCACCATTCAAACGGGTAGGAGTAGGTTTGGATCGTGCTTTTTGCTGCTCCAGACCTAGTGCTTCCAACAGGAATGGGCTCAGTTCGACCTCTCCCTCCTCGGCTGAAAATTCTCGAATACCTGCATGTACAACATTTCCATTCTTCGGATTGACCAGCCGGAATGTCAAAGGGTGCGGGAGCTGTTTCTCAGTGCCTCGCCATCCTGATTGCTCTACGCGAGCCGCAGCAAGAGAATATGGGTTGAAAGGATCGAAGCTTGTGTTTACTGGCCTACTCGAAGATGTGACAGCGGTTGTGGATGCAGCGAGAAGTTGCTCGAGTGCTGATTGAGGCAGGCGGATCTTGTCGCCAGGTAATTTTATCTTGCTCCTAGGTGCCACCTTGAAGATAGCAGACCAAGAGAGAGAGATTTCAGGGTTCGTCATGGTGGGGTGCGAAGCGGCAAATCGTGAGAACAATCACAAATGCAATCGCACATGTTATGGAGAGAGGAAGGAGGTGAAAGTTCGTTAGAGAGAAGATATGCTCTGCAAGCAAAAAGAGGCTGAAGGCGGTCGAGGACGTGGTGTTGTGGAGGACATTTTGTCAGCCTTCGAGAAGCTGCCACGGGTTCACGTGACAAATCCGATAAGAACGATAAGGATTTTGTATCCGGGCTAAATCTGGATAAACATCGGACATACGATCTAATAGCACGTGCGCGCAACAGTGAGGCGATCTGTGGTGTCATTGGCATCGAGCTCAACTGGTCATGCACTCAATTGGCCTGCACCACGGCACCAGCTTGATGCAACCAAGAACTTGTGGGGGTCTTGGTCTCTCATTATTGTCTCACCTCCTCCTCTTGCTAGCAACCTCTCGCGGATATTGGTATCTGCTTTCTTCCGTTACATCTCAACACAAAGGCAAAAGTACTGGCTATAGCCATGGACACAACCTCTCTGACATCCCCACAACACGCTGATCTTCCTTCCAGTCTCCTCCAACTACTTTCAAACACACTAATCCTCTATCAAACAACCCCATATCTACCAATATCTGCGCTGCTGTCGCTTGGTGCAACTTCGAAGTCCTTCCAGTCTCTGGTTCACGAAACACACGGAGTCTTTCGGCACCTCGACCTTACGCATATTAAGGCTGCGCAATTCCAGCTTGCACCTATTGACCATGGAGGGGAAGTTTGGCGCAATGTCCAGATGGATGAGAATGTTACGGAGGACGAGTCCGTTTCACTCCGGATCGTATAGGATACATGTTAATGAAGTCGCAGCTTCTACGGCGGGCCTTTGTTGGGCATCTTCAACACTTTGCGGCGACGAAATATTCTCCAGAATGTCCAAACCCTGATACTCGATGGATTATCTGTTACATCAGACTTAGTTACCGATATCATATGCAGCGATACATTCAGGGTTCGAATTCTCTCAATCCGCGAAGTTCAGCATCTCAACGAGCGAAAGTTGCAGCAGGCCCTGCAATATGCCATCCGTCCATCAAGGGCACCTAATACCCCCAAACTCGAAGCACTCTATATATTTGGACCGAAGGATGCATTGCCAGTATCTCGTTTCCGACGACATGTGAACCGGTATCCTCCAGGAATTGCGCCTATTGATACAGTACCGCATTATGCGGGGGTGGTATATTCTTATGGGGCGCAAATTGGGACAGGATGGAACATGAGGTCGGGTGATACACTTGCTGATGAAATGAAGAAGAATGGTGACAAATGGTACCAGAGAAGTGGTAAGGTTATCACCAAGCCTCCCTCACACGAATGGGCAGAAACAATCCGAGCTTGTATGGGAATAGTCAGCTTCGACGCCGTTCTCTGTAACGGGCCTCGTCATAGTCTACCTGTCACAACTGAAGAGCAGCGTAACGAAACCCCATGGTACCAACTGCGAAATGCACATCTTCCGCCACGCATAGCCACTTGCGCCGTTCGAAGTTGTTGCAATTGCAAAACATCGCCAGAAGGATCTTCCGTGTTTGGGCGATCCCCTATGGAAAGGTTTCCGTTGTTGGCTCCTCCGCCACTACACGCCTCTTCAGCAAGAGCAGCGAAAGCTCCAGCTGCTGAGGACACAACCGACAAGAAGCTCCTGGTCCGCTGCTTGGACTGTCTTCGCAATCGATACTGCGAGAGTTGTCACAAATGGTGGTGTGAAGACTGCTATGAAGTTCCCGACCTTTCATATAGCTCGTCTGGACCTTTGCAATCGTGGGAGTCGGTTGGTAGCTCTGCTGGAGGGCATCCCGAAAAGAATGTCAAGGTACATATGGGTCTCTGTGTTGAAGATTGCCTCGTGGCAGGAATGATGTCTGGTGCCGGCAGTAACAGAATGTGGGGTTAAACAACTTCACAGAGGAAACGTATGGCGCAGATTGATTTCTTTTCGTAGGAGGTGGCTTGAACTTTGCTGATATCAAAATAGGGTGTCAAAAGAAGCTGCTTTGAGTGTGGTTTGAATGTATGCCTTTCGACATCTCCTGCTAGTGACTCTGCTAATCGAAACAGTGTGCTGAATGCATCGTCCGAACACAACTGATGTGCAAACTCTGTGGAGGAGGTTATTGCACGGTTCACAACGAAGGATCTACTTTGACTACTGCAGGTCGCCACGCAATCGATGGTTGTAGATGTTGATGCTGACCTACCTTTCCGTAGTGCGATTGTATGCAGGCTCCAACTTGCTTGCGCCTCGATAACTTGAATTTTGCTTACTAACAAGATTATAGGGTGCTCCAGAAGTGGCCGCCGAACTCGAGAGATGTATTAACCCGGTGAAGTTGCGATGAAGAAATTCCACTCAATCAATTTTCCCCCGACCCTCGATGTCGACATTCCCGACTCCAATCCACACCAAAATGGCAAGCATTTCGACGTATCCGACGATCGTACTTAAGACTCAGGTAGAGTCTACTTTGATGATCATGTTAGAGCAAAGATGAAGGGCGTATTCGCTGAACTGATGCTTGAAAATAGCATCAGATCTCCTCTGATTTTGGCATGGAAGAAAAAGACTTTGGTAGTAAAAGTCTAATGAGGATTAGCGGGTATCAATGCTGGTAGCATTGGGAGGCTGAATCTTGCCACGAAGCTTTCGCTATTTTAGGACTTTACCTCGGGAATATGCCTCAATGATCACCTTTTTGAAACTTCTCCCTTTTGATGTTTGAAAACATTGGCCAAATGAAAGGTACCTTGGCTTTGCCGGCTTTGATCGAGGCGAAACAGACTACCAAGGAGATGACGGAAGCGCATGCAAGATCTCAAGTGGAGAATCTACTTCTATGTTACCAACGGGCATAGGCTTCGTTGAGTTGTCTACCCTCTCCCCTCTTATCAATCCAGGCTTGTATTATCATCCAGTCTTTTCATCCACACTTTCTTGGTTGCCGGCTTCATGAGGTACCCCCGTCCTTGGTTTCATGTTCTGCACATTAGTTTATCTAAGAAACATTTTCCATTCCCCCCTCTTTCGCGATACTTTCATTGGTGTTGAGATTGCCAAGACGGACGTCCACTTTAACACACGCGTCCTCCACTTCGAGAAGCCATTTAGATCTTCGCCCTGCCTAGCTTGGCAATTCAATTATCACAATGCAACAAAGACGCGTAAGAATGCACAGGCCTCAGAAGAACCTCTCCATGTTGCTGTCGACGCAATAATTACGATCATCGCTGACCCCTCAATTGCCTCAACCAATAATTTTGAAGACGTTGGTCAAACATCTAAGGTGTGGAGAAGAAAGACTAACTACCGGTCTCTTGCAAGCGCGGAAGACCCCGTTGAGCCTCCGTCACTTTGCCTCCGCACGGCATACCTGGTGCCCTGGGTCGAGTTTCTGAGGCAGGGAGGCTTTGTTGACCAGCCACAGGGCCATCAAGAACTCATGCTTATGAACTGGGACGTTCAACAAGAGGTACGCAGCCTCAGATCTTGGCAAAAACTTGCAAGTGGATGGAATGACTGCTGTCCAAATATATAATTGAACAACTTCACCAGGTAATCGATTTCTTCACCCTCTCTACCATCCTTTTCTCTTTCTTCTCTCTCTTAAAGCCTTTTTCCCTTCCAGTCAAATACACAATCTCTTTGTAACAGCAATATTTTCAAGATGCAGCTCATCAACACTCTTACTGTTGCGGCTACTCTTTTCGCGGGCAACATTCTGGCTCACCCCGGGCACGATGCTCGCAATGAAATTGCAGAGCGTGCTGCTTTCATGAAGCATAGCAAGAAGGACCTTAGCCACTGTGCCGCTAAGATGAAGGCTCGTGGCTTGGAAGCAAAGAATATTGCTCGACGAACTACAGTTGCCAAGAATGCTCGCAAAAAGAGAGGAATCAATGCACGTAGGTCTTCCCCGCAATCATCAATATTATCACATACTAATAATCCTAGGATCCCCATACATCAAAGCCCGCGATCTTGCAACAGTCCTCAACACCACCCACTTATCCTCCACGGACTATGACATCACTACCTCTGAATCCGTTCTTTTCTCCTCCAATAACTCTTGCATCCTCTCACCTGAAGTTACTCAGGGTCCATACTATGTCTCCGGCGAGTACATCCGCGAAGACATAACCGAAGACCAGGAGGGTATCGATCTCATCCTCGACACACAAGTCATCGATGTTGCAACCTGCGATCCAGTTCCTGATGCCATGGTTGAGATCTGGCACTGCAACTCCACCGGCGTCTACTCCGGCGTTGTTGCATCCGGAAACGGGGTAGGAACTCTGGATCCAACAAACATTAACAACACTTTCCTCCGTGGTCTGCAGCCAACCGACGCAGAAGGTGTCGCGCAATTCAATACCCTATTCCCAGGTCACTATACTGGACGTGCTACACACATCCATGTTCTTGCTCATTTCAATGGTACCTCATATCCCAACGGAACTTACGGTGGTGGATACGTCAGCCATGTCGGTCAATTGTTTTTCGATCAAGATCTCATCACTCAGGTTGAAGCTACGGGTGTTTATGCTACGAACACTCAAGATATTACCGCCAATTCTGAAGATTCAATCATGAGCGAGGAGGCTGCTACCACTGACCCTGTGATCGAGTACTCACTTATTGGTGATGATATCACTGCTGGGGTATTTGGATGGATTGCTTTTGGTATTGATTTGACGAGCCAGCAAACTATCAGCAGTGCAGCAAGCTTGTATGCTAGCGGTGGAGTGGCAAATGCGAACAGTGGTATGGGTGGTGGACCTGGTGGCAACTCTACTGGGAATGGCACTGCACCAACTGGCGCACCACCTTCCTAGAGGGCTGAGATTGTATGAGCGTTGATTGAAATGTATATTGTTAGATTTGGGATTGTACATATGAAAAGATCTGGTCGGGTTTAGGAGGGGGAGTGGGGGGTTAAAGTGCTGTTCTGTCTTTACCGGTCTTGTAAAAATTCAAAATGAGATTTCTCCTTGTAGATATAGATAACTTTATATATCATGAGATTCTTTTCATCATGCCCTTACTTTGGAAAGCCTGCTACATGGAGAAGAGTATTTATTTTCCACTTGTTTCAATCTCACTCCAGAGACAAAGCTATATTTAATTGTATTTTTTGCTCTGTTGCTGCGCAGCTTCTCACTCTAGCCTACAACACAGGCAAAGTCACTAATTTGACATGGTCTTTCTCGGGTTGTGCGTTTCGTTGAATATGAGTCTCATATCAGCTTAAAAATCTCTTCGTCATAACTCCAAGCCTTTTGCCATGGATCCCCCCTTCCCTTCATCGATACTACTCAGGAGACCCTTCTTTCACGGTCCGTGTGTCCAAACAGCCATCATTTTGTGCCTGCTTTCTGGATAGGGCTTCGGGGCTCTGAGATCCGTCAGGTGGTCCAGGCAACGAGAAAAGGGGGTGGTCCAGGAACCAACTTGCTATGGCAAAGAATCTTGATAGCGTGAGTGCGAAAAGATGTACCTTTGTATCTTTTTGCCGGATGTCAAAGTCAACGGCCCGCGGTCATGCATGTAACCTTATTGTACATCATGTCATGCGTTTGCATGAGGTAGCTTATCCTCCGGTTTCACTCTCGCAGAAGTTTGCCCGGATCACTTTAGTTGAACAAACCTGTGGCGATGTTGAGAAAACATGAAGCAAATTGTATGACGAAGTGGCTTTCGATAGGGCCTTCATAGAAGAGTGGTTGTATTGGTAAAGGGACATCCAGACTGTGGAATTGTGTCTCCCCGGCTCCCTTGATACGTAAGAACATGCGCGATTTTACTGTCAAGACTTTAATTGCTTCAGTCAACTCTTTTCAGTTACTTGCTGCAGACCCATGTTCTTCCCCGCGCCCAAAGTGCACTCTGAACGGATCCTACCGTGCACGATTACCGTGCGATATTTCATCATGAGAGAGAGCACAGCACTCAGACGATTCATCTCACCATCTTCTCATCATTATTTCGTTTCTTTGAATGAACAATAGAACAATTTCAACACCATTTTAAGATCAACAGTAGTTTCGAATTTGGCCTGTGGAATCTGCGTCTGATACCCCTGCTCTGGAAATGCGCCCACATGCACAACACATTCTGACGTAACATGTATTACTCTCTATCAACATCAATATTTCTTTTGATTGTCCACATGAAAACGGAGAATCCCCAGCTTAATTTTTTGCCACCTTCGATCAAAAATATTGACACTTGCTCGGTGCTCACCCCCCTTGCCCACCCCCTGGTCGCTTAAAACTGCATCGAAAATCCGAAGTCTTGGTACTCCTGCTGCAGAAACTCTCCTCGTCTCATCATCGTCCATGCACTCAAGAATCAACATCAGCCTGAAAACCCTTCAATCGCTCACGTCCCGTGTTCTAGCACACCTTTATGCATCTCAACTTTGGTTGGTCTTCAGATATATCGTTGTTTTTGACACCTCTGAATCCGGATTATTGATATCACTCTTCCGGATTAATATCAGTTTCATCCCTTCAGTCTGATCTCGTCCTCGAATACTCCCGGACCTGACTTGTCAATGGAATCTAAGCGAATCCTACCTAAGCTTTGGGAACAGATGCAATGGCGCACCAACAGTCACTGTTCAGTTTCCAAGGTCATAATGCATGAAGCGCCATGTTTGTGACTTTCCTTCTCAGCGAGTTTGAGATTTTATATGCCTTCTATAATCTCTCTCCAACGCCTCTTTTCTAGGCTCATTCCAGTTTCTCCTTTACAAATCTTTTTTCTCGGTAGTGGAGATTAATGTTCGTAATTTTCATTCACTCTTTTTGTTTGACTTGACCGGCTGGGACCCGAGCAGTATTGAGTACTGTGTTTTTTATTTAATCTAATTTCACGATGATTCAGGATGAAGAGAATCTTCAGGCGGTGATGGAAGATGGAGAGAGGAGGTCATGGGCTTTGAGGATGACAGTTTGGGTTGCTGTCTTGAGAATATTGCAGCTGGTATGTCGTTGTTTTTACGATACATGGTCAACTTCACATTGGCGGAGTGCTCACTACCTTCAGGCTATCGGATTCACAACGTTGGTGCTCGCGGGATACGTCGTCCATGTCTTTGGTGGTGACTATGTAAGTTACTCCTGTAAATAAAATTGATCTTTCTAACTCTGTAACTCAGTTCCACTCCTTCAGCATGACCTTCTTCACATTTATATGGACACTCTTGTTCATGGGCTATGTAGGTTTTCTACTTCACATACTCACAAAATTTCTTGTGAATCAACTCCCTAATGCATTATAGATATTTATCACTCGCGATTATATTCCAAAGTGTTACTTCTACTGGCTCCATATGTATGTAACCCTATTTCTGGTTCCATATGTCATCCACCTCTGAGTACTAACACACCACAAGTGCCTCGGAAATATTTACTCTCCTATTCTGGCTCACCTCATTCTCTCTACTCATTTGGGAATGTCAGACCTGGGATACCGCTCAAGATGCTATCGTCACAACACTAAGTGGCGAGGAAGTCGCTGCCATCAATTCACTCCCAAACCAGGGACCAGCAATTGTCTCCTTGAGAGTTGCAACGGCTATGTCTTGTGTGAACTGGATCTTGTTTGGAACTACGCTTTACATTTGCAGTAAGTATTTATTCTTTCACGTTGTATATGTCTTTCAAGTTGTCTCGCCGGCTTGATTAGTGGCTAACCCAATTTCCTTGCAGCGCGATATATGACTTCACGATAAAGCCACCCAAAAAATCTGCACGAGTTCTAAAGGAAATAGGAAACGAGCTGGAGTCTGTGACTGCAAGCTTTTCAATGCCCTGACGAGAACTTCAAACACAGGGAAAAGCAAATGTATAATGGTAAATTCATGGATCATGTCACAATGTACGACCATCACGAATGCCAACACAATCATACCCGGCGCATCCTTAGACCCTGGCATATACGGAAGCCAACAGGGATAACAGGACAAGACGTGGAGCCAAGATGAATAGCGGGCGGACCACAAATAAGGCGAAATGGGTCTTAATTCTGTATGATGAAAATATATTTAATTTTCAGGACTTATCTATTCTCGCGGTTTCCCTAAGTATAGGTAAAAATTTCACTTCCCTATCTTTCCATTCAAATTTATCTTCGAAATTACCATCACGACATTTTCTAAGCACATAATCTCATATCTTCTTTGATCATATCTGATGCTTTTTCCGCGATTGCATAAATCGTACTCGACAAATGTCCACTCACCTGAAATGGAAATACAGAAGCATCGACGACTCTTACGTTAGATGTTCCATACACCTTCAACCTCGCATCAACTACACCTCCTAACTGCTCAGGCATCATCGCCGCTGTTCCTACAGGATGTGAATTTCCTCCGACTACTCACATGTCAGCACTAATACCCCTAAATATAACTGCGAAACCTTACAGTTTGTCTTAACATACTCTCCCCAAACCTCGTCACTTGCATTAGCTGGCACCGTTGCGAACCCAGGCGAAAGTTCCGTAACGTACTTGCCAATCGGCTCGCTTGCCCAGAACTTCCTCGTCCATTTCGCAATGGCGACTTGCACTTCAAGATCATAGTCCAACAAGAAGAAATTTGGATTCATTGCAGGCTGTACCATTGGGTCTGCAGAGGTAATATGAACATTTCCCCTTGAAAAGGGAAGCAGGACCCAGAATGCCGAGAACAAGATAGATGTTACGCCCAGCCCGTACTGTTTCGTTGCTGCAATAATGACTTCCGCATTTGGGACGGAAGAGTATAGGAGTTCGTATTGGATAGTGAAGAAGTACTCCAGCGTGGCTGGTGAGATGGCATTGTTTATTGCGCCTGAGACCTTTTGCGCCCAGGTGAGAAGTTGAGACCTCAGTGGCAAAGAGGGGAGGAAGTCTGAATCTGAGCCGTAAGCAACGTATGTCGCGGAGCCGTTTACGAGGCCGAATGTGCTATTATAGGCGCATGCGTTATTTGGTTGGTCTTGCAGGTTCTCACCTACACCGGGTAGGCGGATTATGGTCCCGATACCATATTTTGACAGAATACTGCAAAGATGAGTGTGAGCTGAAGGCTTGATGGCTTTCCCAACATACGTACTTCGGATTTCCAACACCTGACAGCTCAAGAATTGCTGGTGATCTTAATGATCCTGCGGAGACGATCACTTCCCTCTTTGCTTTCAGGGTCCTAACTGTGGCGTTGGAGAATGTCACTTCAACGCCATTAGCGACTTGCTTGTTCCCACCGGTTTTGTGCCACGCAATTCTATTTGCGGTAGTTTGAAGAAATATATGCAGGTTTTTCCTCTCTTGGAATGGATAATAATATGCTCTTGCGGCATCTTCTCTCAGATGGGCGTCTGCGTCAATTGTGCTTGGAAAAACACTGATTCCGCGCACGGCACCACCATTCATGTCGGTACTTGTTGGAATACCAAGACCATTCCATGTAGCAGCAATAATATCAAAGATAGTACCGTTCGCTAACATGCTGGGAAACCCAACTTTCAGTGGCCCGTCTTCTCCATGGTTGATGGGGTTAAATGTTGCACCAGAAGCAGCTTGAGCTTGAGATGGTCTAGTCAGATTCTCGCTCTTCTTGTAGTATGGGAAAAGCTCATCCCACGACCATCCCTCATTCCCGATCTTACCCCAAGCATCAATTTGACTTTTCTCTGCTCGAATGTAAGTCATTCCGTTAATCGTACTCGTCCCACCTAGAGCCTTCCCAGCTATTTGTCGCATGATGCGTCCATTAGCATGAGTTTGGTTAACGGTTGAGTAATTCCAGTCAATATCTGTCCCGATAGCAACGGTGAAGACATCAGGATTTGTGACGTTGGGATTGTTGAGAACGGATGAGCCTGCTTCTATCACTGCAACAGAAACGGTTGGAATTTCAGATAGACGATTGGCAACTGTGAGGCCAGCTGTGCCCCCACCTATTACTATATAGTCAAACTCAAGGACTGGATTGGTTGCGAGTATGGGTTGTACTTGGTGAGAGGAAAGTGTTAGGAAGAGAGAGAATATGCCGGCCATGGTTGCGAGGTCTCAGTCATCAGTCATTCGTTTACTTGCAAGTGTCAATGTCGACCAACAAAAGCTAGCAAGTTGGACGACGCACATAGCAGTGCAGGGTGAGACATATAAATACATAAAGAAATAAAATCGGGCCGGGTTTCGGGCGGCACGTACCAGAACGTTGATCACCGGTGATTCCCCCAGTTTCTGGTTAAACAAGGCGACTATTGTGGCTAATAATCCTTGCCCACCATGCGCCAGATATCTAGATCTTAGGCTAGTCACTTCCGATGCAGATTGTGGCTCACTCATGTACCTCTTCATCGAATTCCAAGATTGATGGTAATGATATGGCTTGTTTATGGTGAAAAGAAAGAGGCATAGTAGTGATGATCATATGTGGGGCACCAACCCCACCCCCTACCCCGCAATACGAAGTATAAGACCTGCTGAAAGCCAGAGATGTCACTTCATTAACTCTGTCACCCTATGTCTCAAAATAATGGCACAAGGATCTTTCACATGTCGGTGGAATTTTCCGTACACAAGAAATATTTGACAATCTTTGGCTTTCTGATAGGGTGAGTTCTCCTCCGTGTTTCAATACCATGCCATATGATTTCACTACAGCATGAGTCTCAATGGGGGTATTCACTATTATTTTAGAGCAAAGGGCCGATTAAACTAACTTATGACAGTGATCTTCGTCAGAAGCGTAAGCGCTTTCTTTCGACTTGCTGCTGATGCACCGTGCCCGACTTGGACAGAATGTGCTGGCCAATTTCTTGAATCACAAAGAGCAATTGCATCATTCTCTGAGTCGTATCGATGCTTCCAAGAGCCCTTTCGTAATACGTCTGATCCTTCTACAAGGCAACATAGTATCTCAAATGGATCGACTGTTTCTGGTAATGAACTTGCCCAGAGCAAGGAAAGTGTAGACAAGTGTTTGAATCGTAAGCAATACATCTCTTCCTCTTGTACAGTTGTAAAGTTTTGTCGTTCAATGTCGACGAGTTCTTCAAATTTGAATGACCATTGTTTGAGCCTCTGATGATGTTTATTTTCGTCGTTGGCAATATCCTTATTCTGCTCTTTGTCATGAATCTGAACCCCATCTTCGAGGTTCTGCCGATATCTAGGAGTTCGCATATTGATCTCCTCCGTGAGTGTCTCAAGCTCCTCCTCTGCTGCTTCGAGGCTGGCAAAAGGGACTCGATTTCTACAGCTCCTAGCCTTCCCCCCAATACTTTCAAGCCCCAGCGCTGCAAATACTGCTGGCAGATCCTTTTCCAAGTCTCCCGAGCTTTCAACGTCGTTAGCTGCCTGGCCATCTTTCCAACGATCTAGGACTTTTCCACCACTATCTAAATGTGCCAGTGCGGTTTTGACATCACCCCACATGCTATTAAGCACCACGAAGATGATGCAGTTGATCAAGGCGATTTCTTCCGCAGCATGCCCCCTATCACCGATGCTCTGGGCCAAAAGCCCTACAGAACGATTGTAGTTGTGTAACGCGAATCTTTTCCTGCTCTCGGTCACAGTTGGTTCGAGTCTACTGTCGTCTGCAACTCCAGCATAGATGTATGACAGGTGCTCCTGTATTACTGACATTCCAATGATCGCATGTCTGACAGAAGGTTCGGAGTACATAGCCTTTGGAGCGTGCTGGTCCCAAAAGTTGGCCTTATGCCAGGGCCCCAGTTGTTTTATAGTGACTTTGGTAAAATAATCTATCGAGCGGAGCTCTTGTTGTGTGCAGTCTGGAAGAAGAGAAAGTTGGGTAAAGACTTGGTCCGAGATGCTGTCCGGGCTCAAGGTTGGAGACCTTGAGGTGGCTGTCGGACTGGCCTTGGATATCGAAGCATCGTGAATTACCTTCCGTCGTCGGTTCTTTGGTGGAGGTACATATCCATCGCAGATTCTTCCTGTTGATGTACATTTCGTGCACTCTGGCTTCGTTTCATCACACTTCATATGACGCTTCCTGTCATCGTTAGGTGTTCAGTGCCAAAGCGCTGTACTTGAAATACTCACTTACAGGTTAAACAACCAGTCTTCACTTTCGACTTTCCACCAATGAATATTTTCAGTGTGGAGGTATCCGCCGCATCAGATTTTGAGCTGGATGTTGACCTCGGCATGTTCTAAGAATCTGTGAAGCCGTGGAGATGCGGGTTCTGGAAATGGGAGTTTCCTGAAACGATGCACACAACTCGCAAGTGGTGACGAGAAGAACTTGGACCCTGCGGCAAGGAGCTCCATATATGCCCCGATGGGAATGTTCCGGGATCTGTTTGGACCGAAAACAACTTTTCGGTCGTGCCGCGAGCCACCCAGCATCGGGAGGCGATCTCAGTACATCGTAGGCTCGGAGCTTTTGCTGCAGAACTGGGGGTCCCCAAACTGAGGCTTATGGCTGAAAACTATGGTGGATTTCTGACGAGGCGGCGTCAATATCTCTTGAATGTGGGGATCTTATAACCAGTGGCAACCTTGTGAGACCTCAAGGGTAGTCTAGAGAAACAAAAAAACGCCAGACTTCCTGCTACTCCAATGATTCCATCGGTGTTCAGGCGAAAAATGCCCCTTTGAACCAGCATGTGAGATTAGAGGATTTCCCTGTGGACTTAAAGCCATTTGAGGACCCACTCCCATGCTTTGATTTTCAGCTCCCTTGGACAAGTTCATTGTCTACTAAAGGCTCCGGGGGCAAGATGTTCTTGACCTGTCTCTTCAGGTTCTAGGCTTGACATACGCCACATTTCCCCACGTTCCGAAAGAGCACCAATTTACATTTCCGTTGATGCGGGCAGAAAAAGAAATATATCCTCAGCATGCTTTAACAACTGTTGATCCTATACCGGTACGACTTTCCTTGATCTTGCTGTCTCAGATGAAGGTGGCGTGCATTCCTGACTGAATAATCAAACGTTGCAAGATGTTTTATACGGTGTAAGGATACCCCGTTCAATTTTTATGGAATATCTCGTCTGCTTTATCCCATGTCAGAATCGACGAACCGTATGTCTTGTGTTAGGGCCTGGGCCGATAGCCGGCCCAGACCGACATTTGACGCCGACAGTCTCGAACCGAGTCAAGTATAGCACAATGGCAACTGTCCGCGCAGTACCGTAAGCCCAAAACGCAATACAACTAGGTGGAATGGTTTGAAAACCCTTCTGGAAGGTTTCTGAAAGTCGTCAGCAAGCATGTCAGACCTCGACTAGATAAGACTTGGAGGACCCTGCGTCTAATTGTGGCTGAAAGGTCTCACGCTTGAATCACACGCGGACGGCTTGCCGAGTCAAGTTGCGAGTCCTAATGAAGGAAGAAACTACGTACCGTTAGTGCCATGACATCTTGGGAGCCGTCTTGAAGGATTCTAAGGAGAATTTATTGCATTATGTTCAGGCTAGGTAGATTTCGTTACCGATATTTTGCGTGAACACTATAAAGTTACCTCCAGATCTTGAAGGCATGCCGAATGCCCGTGGATCGGCCCGTAGAGTAAAAAAGAAAAGTGAGTGCATATTGGTGAGTAAGCGAGCGAACCCTTCCCCCCCTTTTCCGGGTTCAGCGGGCTGGCTTCCGGTAATACCAAGGACAACCCCAAGACCTGGGACATAAGAAAACAGATTCCCACACAAACTTCATGTGTGCCTCACACGTTCTACTCACATTTGCCGCATGATATACATAGACTACAGTAGCCTCCGCCACAGCCTAACGGCGCCTAATCTTAGCTTAATTCTTACGAGTGCAACAGAAGATAAAATTTTTATCCCAGTTACATTATCTAATCTGATATTTTTGTTAGCCTCTAGATTGACTTCAAATAAACAAAAAACACCCACTTGTACGGGAAAAGGGTGCATAATGTATTTGGACTACCCAGATCTAGAATTTGAAGCATGTGACAAGTCACAGGTTTCTTCAGGTTCACTGACTCGTGTAGATTACATCGCAAATTGCTCAGAATACACTTTACAAGCAGATCAATTCCCAGATAGAGGTAACTTACATGAAACTTGATGCTTTAGGCCCCTCATAATTTGACACACAAACGAGCCGAAGCTGAGGTTGCGTCCGGGGAAAGGCACCAAGGATTAAACTTGAAAAAAATAACAGTTGGGCAAAGACACAATTTACCACGTCTGCAATATGCATGTAGATCTCGCTATGCATATCGTTTTGCAAGACGTAGTATGTTGAAGTGTTTAAAAAAAATGCGACAGATTACACTGACAAGCCTCTCCAGCCTCACGGAAAAGAAGCTGCGCATGTTTCAGCGCAACTCCTGCCATTTTACAAGCTTTGTGGTGTTCGCACTCTCAAGACCAATTACTTCTTCGCCCTACACTTCCTTTTGCCTAATCCTGACTCAACATACTCCTCCACGTTGTCCTGTTATAGTGCTCTAAACACATACAACAGAGTAACTTGCGAACCGCCCTGCCAAGCAAGCACCATCACTCTTCGTCGCATCAATCAAACCACTGCTCACACAATTCGTGCCCGAAAAGATACTCGCAGTACATCCACTTTCCCCGGTTGTGAAATAGGTGAAGCTGCGGGGAAGGGAGCCATCGGAATGAGGGACAACATTGAGACAGGCTTTCCCATATGCCGCCTGTGTGAAATAGGAGTCCCCACCACAGGCGTTGTTCCAGTTAATCCAGACCTTCCAGGCAGATGTAGGGGTAAGGAGTGATGCAGCTGCAGCGAGGACAAATGTAGTCTTCATCGTAGAGATTGAGGATGTACGACACTGAGTAAATGTGAGAACATACTCAATTTTGAGGAAGTATATCCTTTGTTGAGACTGGAAGCTTACCGTTTAGATTTTGATTTGGTTTAAAAGCTATGGTCTGGGCTTTGTTGATTTGGCTGGAAGAAACTGATGCTGGTGTTCGGTCTTTTTGAAGAATGCCTTCCTATTTATGTATTGCCAAAAATTCTTTTCCCCTTCCTTACATCCTTCTTGTAAGCCTCCTTTTGCATCTCTCTTTCTCCTTTCATTTCAAAATTCCAGCCCTACCAGCCCTATCACCCGAAAGGTGGCATACACGAATCAAGCTTCGTAATATGTCCAATAATCTATGCTTGCACATATGTTTTCTGTGCCAGTGAGTTTATATTGGAAAACGACACAACGGCGTTGGCGATATCTGTGCAAGGATTTAAATTACTTGAAGCTTAACCCCGCAGGTCGTATAAGACTCCGTCAACTTGGGACCAATGAAGCGATAGCTGAAAAGAATACACATCCGAACATTCGCATTGGCTAAATAAACAAACTCACAAACATCACGTTTCCATGACTGCTTGAGGAAGGTCAGGAGAAATTGAGAGCTCACGGATAAAGACTTCCTTAACTTTTCGTAGGTATCATGGGATGGAAACAGAAATCAACGTCCTGAGGTGGGGGAGAGGGGAAGGGGGCGGACACTTCATTAGAACTACGTCTCAATAACTGGATTCATACGAGATTAGTGTTATAATTGCTTAGTGTCATTCGGCGTAGGTGAACTCTTTCTTAGTATCCTCAGCATTGTTATAGGTCGTGGCTATTAGAAATAATAGATTGCGCTAATGGAGTTGAGACTATTTCCAGATTTTCACTCCCCTTCTTGTCAAAGCACTTTTAAATTTCTGCAAAGTATGATTTTATATATTAATCTAGTACCTATAAATGATTGCTTTAAGCCATTCTAGAGTGGTGAAAAATTTGTAAATCCCAACGGTGTACCACTTCTGGTGGTACGCCTGGTCCCTAGGAATGTCAAACAAGTCAACAAGACAGTGATCGCGCCACCCTGAGCTTCAGTTCAAGAGACGCTTCTCGTCTTCCATGCCGAATATGAGCTACGGCCACGATCACATATAGCCGCTATCCTAAATCTCAGATCACTTTCCCATACGACCAGCCATCTCGACTTCTAGTATGTTATATACGGGACTCGGGTGCTCTCTATTTCATGTCTCGGGGCTAAGATTAAGATGACCTTAGAACAAGCGGATGCGAGATGGCGAGAGAGTAAAACCATTATCATCGAGACTAACGAAACACATTGAAAGTATTTACTTCTTTCCTACGACTCATCAGACTATCCCCAGGCTACTCCCCCGGGCATTTTGCTAGCTTCCCACTGATCAGATCAGCACGGCCAAATTTCTCGGGTGTTGCATGATTCGTCATCGCAGCCTTCTTCCTGCAAAGTTTTATTTTACTTTATGGTTGAGCCAGCTACTATTACCCTGGTGATATCCTAACATTTCGAACAGGAGCCACCACTCGGCTTCGTGTGGCAAGTTGCACCACTTTGAGTCATCTCTAGTTAGTCTTTGTTCAGATTCAGCATCGAGAAACCTGACCTACAGAGGAGTTTTCATGCCAAGAATTAGGAAAGATAAAATTACGATATGATTGTAATCCAGCAACCGATCTCGTCTCGAAAATAAGGAAATGGGTAGTAATCACATTGCACAACGAACCCGCTAAGATAGAATGATATTGATCGTCAAGCGAGTGTAACACACTTCATCCTCTCTTCCTTATATCTAATTCTACATCTTCACGAGTTTCATACCTCGTCATTCCAAGACACCACATTTAGCATGCAAGGATAGCTCCTCCACCACTGACGACGCAGCTAGATTGAATGATATATGCCCACTGTTTAATTTCAGCCTCTTCCCCACCTTATTTTAACCAAATAAAATCCGTGCAGGTAGCACTTACGTTTTGGAATCCCCCGTCACCCTGAAAAGTAAAAGTCCCAGAATTGAAGACAATCACATCGAATCTACACATCATCAAAAATCAGCTTTCTATCCTTTCAAATAACATTCTCATCTCAAACATCCCCCAATTTCAAATCTTACTTCGAAATTATTACGCTTCTAAGGGAGAGGAATACATACGTAACATCACTCCCAACCTTGGCATTATACACAATGTTGGACTTGGCGAGCGGCGTGCCAGTAAAAGTATACCCCACATTGCTCAAAATGATATTCTTTCCTGGAAACTCAATGGCGAGGGTGCCAACGACTTGTTGAGTGAGCTGGATTCTCCTCTATTTCTTTATCAGCATTTACTCAAATTTTCCCATGGAAATAGGAGTAGAGGTGAGCACGAGGTACCTTAATATCAGAATCAATCATCCCCTGGATCAAACTCCCGACTTTATCAAGGACGTAAGTGATGATAGATGATATGTCTACGGAACCATCAATAGAATCTGGCTGGGATGGAAGGCCAGAGAGATCAACAGAGGAGTTTATGGTGGCCGTTTCGTTATTGGATGAGACGATTACTGTGCGCTGGTGTTTTCTTCGATCAGTACTTAAATGGTATGGGGTTTTAAAGGGATTGGAGAAAGAACGAAGATTTTACCTTATCCAGGACTGCAAAACCAGAAATTGGATTGGCAATTGGCGCTGGAGCGGCAGCGATGAGGCTTGTAAGGGCGAAGAAAGCGCTCATGAAGATTGTGGTAGTATGCATCTTGAACTGATTGTGTGAGAGGAGAGGAGGCTTTGAAAAAGAAAGGTGAAGAAGTAGTTTGATAGAGTAAGCTCAACGAACTTGAGAATCAGTCAAAATGGTAAAGCGAAAGAGAAGAGGTGAGAAGCGAGTGTATTGGCTGATCGATTCGTGCGATGACCATTGTATCTCGCAGATAAAGATCATTATATACATTCCCCTCTAAACGTGCATGATTCAAAACTCATCCCTTACTTCAGTGTAGAGGCCATTGCAGAATGTTATTTAGGTGTTAGTACCTTCATAGAGTGAGGCTGAGCTGAGAAGTTGAGATGAGGAAACCACACAACCTGCAAAAGCCGAAGACCAGGGTGTCCCTGTGTATTCCATCTAAACTCTCTTTCTCCTGTGTGGAGTTGGACAATTTCCCTTGATGAAGTTATCCACTGAGCTTAGCGGCTCTTCCTCAAACAGAGAGTGAAGCCTAAAGCTGGCGAATCAGAGCGGACTCAAGTGTGTCTATGTGGATCATAGAGGAATAATAGAAGGTTCGGAAAATGCCGATATGTACCCGCCATGTTGTGCATAACTAGTTCGACAGGCATGGTGTTGTGGGAACTCGTTTCAGAGATAAACTCTATCTGAGCCTCATCAAGTCCATGACTCTCTGTCCTAAGGTAATGCTAATTTTGAATGAGAGCAGGGCTCCGAGCAGCCGACCTATTATTTTCTGAATATTAATGGTTTAATTGTGTATATGCGTTTCTCAGAGTTACTGGGTGTAGTCAGAATCATTTTATGACTACACCAACATGGACCAGTGAGACGACATAGAATATTTCTCTATTCGAGCGTTTTCGCCTTTTTCCGATATGTAGATAAACCGGAGCTACGAACGATCACCAGCCCTTCTTCATAGCAATTTGAAACTTTCTTGCCTATATTGAATGAGTGAACTGCGGGCTTTGATGAAGAATCGACTGGACGTACCCAAGTAGTGAACTCATCCTGTTCCCCTTCCCAATTCTTTATCAGCAGCTCTGCAGCAGCAAACCCCGAGAAGAAACATTCATCCATTCGTTTGTCTACCTCCCGTCCGTCCAACTCGTAAAACGCATTAGCTAGTTCATCTGTAATATCTGGAATTTTCTTCAGAACTTTCAGAACTTCATCTAAGCAACTTATTATACCTGGATCTTCGTTAGATTTTGCTTTGAGTTCTACAGGCAATTCTGGGTGTGGTAGATGTGGTAGGGTCTTGAATCGCCGTTTTACAACTGCCTGGTACATCAGAATGAGGAGACGTAGTCGCTTTTGAGTAGATTCTAAACGGGGCCGAATCTTTTCCGGGTCCTCAAGAGGAATGTGCCGTTGGGACCCAAATATAGCATCCACCGCAGCTTGGGCGGAGGTTTCTTCCCCATCGTTGTCGCTCGTGTTACCCTCGTTATTTTCTTCATCGTCATCGGCTGTTTCCTCCCCCCATTCCTGTAATTCTTCTAGCGCATCCTTCAACAAGTCCCTGTACTCGTCCGCTTTTTTAATCACAAGTCCTGATATCCCCATTTTCTTTAACTCCACTATAGCATCACAAGCTTCCCAGACAATACCTGTGTTTGCAAGGCTGCCCTTTCCCACAGTCTTGCCAGTGCCATTCTTCTCGTCTGTCGTCAGGACCTGCCCGTCGAGTGGAATGATTTTGACAAGCGTAGAGAACTCCATGAATAATTTCTTAACCCTCCACTGTAGCTCCTCGCTCATCGACTTTGTATATCTCGCTGCTGTGCATAATTCGACAGCAGATGCTAGGCCTGGCAGAGGTCCGGAGACTAGTTCTCGCAGGACAGTATTGATCGCAGACGCGGTAAATGGTTTGTTGATAATCAATAGAGAGAGTTTCGTCGTGTGGGCACGAATTAAACTTGCAGAGTCGCTCGCAAGCTGGAGCGCATCGATTATGCTGTCATTTGGGATTTCTTTCGACTCCGTGAAAGCCTGCAATTGTTCGATGAGCGCGAATGCTGTCGCGACCGTGGTTTTGAGCCCGGCCAGGTCGTCTTCTGCTTTCTTAGATGATGTAGCCATAATGAGAACTCGAACGCGACCACTTTTTGTGTGGCAGGGCGCGCAAGGGAGAAAGGATGGAGGGGTATGGAGGGGTTTGGAGGGGTGGAAAAAAATTCTTGCCAGTGTGAAAGAGCCTTCCGTATCCGCAGACGCCCCCAAGAGTTTCTGGCGTCCTTCACTATCAACACCACCACGAAATCTCTCTCCAACAACAATAATGCACGAGTTGTAATCTCTTTCGATACCTCCAAACATTGATCTTTTCAATTATGTCACCTGCACATCGAAGAACCAAATCTGCTGGCCCACCACCTCCAGCGCAAACATTAGTTGTTGACAATGGGGCATACACTATCAAGGCAGGCTTCTCCTCCGAGACCACTGAAAATCCTATACCATCGATAATTCCCAACTGCCTAGCACGCGATCGCGAGAAGAAAGTCTACATCGGGTCGGACTTAGCAAAATGTAGGGACTTTGGAGAGATCGTTTTTCGCCGGCCCGTTGACAAGGGATATCTGGTAAGCTGGGAGGCAGAGAAGGAAATCTGGGAGCACGAGTTCTTTGACCAGAAGGCACCGTTACATTGTGATCCAACAGAAGTTGGTCTAATACTCACAGAAGCCCCGAATGCTTTACCTCAGCTACAGACGAATTGCGACCAGATTATATTCGAGGAGTTTCGATTCCCTAGCTATTATAGATGCGCCGGTATAGACTTAAACATTCCACTTTGAATGAACCCAAGCTGAGAATTGAAAACAGGCCCTTCTTTGAATGCCTACAATGATATCCAGATGATGTTTCCGATTCCTCCGCGCGTACCTCTGACACCACAACTCCCCGCCGAGATCCTCCTTCTCATCGATTCGGGCTATTCCCATACAACTATTACACCTCTCTTACAAGGCCGACCCTTGGAATCTGCCGTGAGACGGCTCGATGTTGGAGGAAAGCTTATGACGAATTACCTAACACGATTACTATCCCTCCGCCAATATGACATGCGCAACGATACATACCTGATAAATGAGGTCAAAGAAGCTTGCTGCTATGTATCTCGAGACTTCAAGACGGATATGGAATTGACATGGAAAGGGCCTAAGGATGATCGAAGGGAAACGTATGCCACAGGAAAAGGAATTGCGAAGGACTACGTTCTCCCAGACTTCCATACTCGATCCAAAGGGTATGTTCGAGACCACGACCCTAATGCTGCTGGAAAGTTGAAACACTTGACTACGGGGAAATCAGCCGAGGCTGCAGAGGATGTCATGACCCTTCGTAATGAAAGGTTTACAGTGCCAGAACTCCTTTTCAACCCATCAGATATTGGGTTGAGGCAATCGGGGCTCGCTAAGCTTGTAATGGATAGTCTTTCAGCACTTCCACAAGGACTGTGGCCTGGTTTTCTGGCAAATATCATTGTCGTTGGAGGCAATACAAATATGGAAGGGTTTGTTCAAAGGCTCGAGACAGAAATCAGAGCATTGGCCCCTGCAGAATGCATCGTCAGGGTGGGCAAACCAGCAAATCCAATTATCAGCACTTGGCAGGGAGCAGCAGTGTTAGCCAAAGATGTTGATCGCCTAGGCAAAATGTCAGTTACAAGACAGGAGTATGAAGAATACGGCGCTACGTGGGTGGCAAGGAAATTTGATGGCAGATGAAAGCTCTAAATGGCTGATTACTTTTTGAAATGCCATTATGTTTGGTGCCAAAGCCTTGACGCAGTCAAAGCATCTTCGCTCCTTCGTGGCTTCCCCCTTCGAGAAATGGGTGCATTATTGAGCTCTAGCTAGGCTCCGCGGCCAGTCTAACTACAACCTCATATATCCTCTTCTAACATCCACCCCAGAAGAGAAGATCCAATCAGGCTATCATATACAATTCAGTAATGAACACCTCCAAAGTTCTGTATTCATATATGCTTATGGTGCATCAAATATCAACGGTCTTGAGACAAAGGTTGATATGGGCGATACATGCCATGATGATGGGATCACTGGATTTGGGATAGGGTAATAGGAGCTACTGCGACGTTTAAGAAGTCGTGTGGAGAGGGTGTTGAGTGGAAGAAAGATTAAGGGGGGTATAAGTAGGGTATCGAGCTTTACTCATGGAAGTAGGCGTAAGCTTATAAGGAGAACTAGAGGAGATGGCGGAATGAAAGGTAGTACACGCAGTGGAAGAAAGTGGTATACCAGAAACAGGCTTCCAACCTATATAGTATCTACCTTTGGTAACGACGCCTACGAATATCGAGATTCTGTCACATACCTAATCACGGGTTCGGGGCCTGGAGAACGCCTCCATATTTTTCTCAAGACAATTCTTGTATTGTTCTTGAGAGAAAAATAACGGCAATGCCATTGATGAGAGGAGCCTGAATGCTTGAAATAGAGGTTCTTGGTAAACACTCAAGTAACGCCTGCAATTGGTGGAGAAAAATTGGGATCTACTCGCTTCTTTAACAGGGTTTAGGGATTCATCAACAATCCGATCTTTATTTTCGGCGAAGCAAAACCCGAATAAATGAATTGCTCCAAATTCTACAATCTACAAGATTTCTTATTGTGAACAGCTCTAATTATGTCTATGCGATTAAAGAATTACCATTATCCTTTCTGACTCTTCCTTCAGTCTATTTCCAATCTCAACGCATCGTACTGCACATATGTCGTTTGTGTAAGCACAGCACTTTCATAGTCTGTGGCATTAGGTGGAAGACTCAGGACAATTTCATTGGCGCCTTTTTGAAGGAGCTTTGGATCGAATGTGAATTTGTTGGCGATGTTGTAGCAGATGACCGCAGAGCGAACAGCGCAGGATGAGCTGTGATAATACCTATCTTCTATTAGCAAACTCTCCCATCCACACCGAGACAAGGAATACTTACGGAATAATCCAAGGCTCCAAATCATGCCCATTGACACTCACGGTATATGGCAGATTGGCATATGGCTCACTCGTATTGAAAGTATCCGTGTTTCCAGCAGCAGTCTTCGCACCCGCCAACTGAATCGTCAAGGTAGCAAGCTTCTTCCTCTCCAACAGCTTCTCCTTCATATCCCATACAATGGTCCAGTTGTTCACATTCTCCCAATACGGTGTCGTCCTGATTGAATTCCCCTTTCCACCAAATTGACTCCAGTGTACATAATTCAAGTCCTTCCCAGGATCTGACTTTCCAACTTCATACCGCACCCCGTTAGGGAATTCAGTCGGGAAGTCATAGACGGCCCAGTATACGCGGTATTGTTCTGGGTGCAAAGGATGAGTGAGGTCGGGCTCATACCCATGTTTGTATTCGCCTGATGACTTATCTGGTGTGCCGATTCTCCAAACTTCTGTGCCTGCGTTTTCTTCACGCCATTTGCCCCGTGCGGTGTTAATTCTACCAGCGGTAATTTTGACATCATCCTGTGTGTATTGGCCAAATACACCGTCGCCGTAGACCGTTAGGCGGTACGTTCCTGCTTTCACGGCCGGGATGGTGACTTCGCCACTGTGGGTGTCGATGTCACCCCAGTATTGATACGCGGTAGTATCGAGGACATTATCCTGGAAGTCTACGCCGTTTTGTGCCAGAACTGCTATGGGTTTCTTGATTCCATCAGGGAGGTCGATATTCGCTTTGAAGGTTCCACGGTTGGAGGATGGGACATAACCAGGAACGTGTTGTGCGATGGAGTCATAGAAGGCAGAGTTCCAGGTTGGGGAAGAAAGTTTGAGGGCATCGCCACGGAGGGTCGACATTGGTGTTTTAGGAGCCCCTTTGTTGAAGTAATAGAATTGAGGCCCGAAGGTGCGGTCGAAGCCGTCGGTGATATTCGGGGTTCCGTCACCATGGTGGTTTGAAACTTTTTCAATCAGAATCTCTCTCAAAGTGTAAGATAGCAACACGGGAGGACTCACCAAGATAGTTATACACAATTCCATCCACCACAAGATCCGAATGCAGCGGCCCGCCATAATAAGTGTCCACGGTATTCATAACCAACCAACTCCCATACGTCAAATTATCCTTACTCGTACTCCCATCACTATACATCCCATGCACCTTATGATCCCGCCAGGTATCTTGAAATGTATACTTGGTAAAGTAATCCGCTTCCTGTTTTACATATTCATCATCTGGCGTATTGCCAAGATACCATGTCGCATCCTGGACTGTGACTTGGTGTGCTGTTGCGTTTTTGGATGGGAGAGGAGCGTATTGTTTTTCGTTGGTGGAAAGGTGTGTCCAGAGTGGCGTATTTGGTCTGAATAATGTTCTGAATTCCTGAAGATTCCGCAAGAATGGTGTGGTTTTGTTATGATATGCCAATCTACTAAATGTATGCAATCCGGTCTCCCCATCTCTTAAAAACCAGTATTGCTCAAACAATTGTCCAGTAGCAGGATACACCTCACTAAGCTTCACGCCTCCATATGCAGTTCTTGTTGAATCAACCCCTGTAATAAGTGTCCAAACTGGCGCGATGGTGCCGGGCGTGTAGAAGCCGGACGGGATACAGTAGCAGTCTAGGTAGGGGCCGATTCCTGAGTTACCGGAGCCGGTTGCACCTCCTGGTGTTGGGGTCTCGTAGTTGAGGGTCCCGAGAAGTTCTTGACCGTCGAGGGAGATACGGTAGACGGCTCCAGTGGATTTGTTTACCGCAGCATAGAGACGGTCGTTGGAGAGGATCTGGGTATGTTAAGAAATGTCTCTAGCGAAAACATTTGAGTTCAGGAAACTTGAGGAGCTTTGGAATAGAGGAAAAGGGCATTATTTACCAGTTGTGTGCTAGTCTCAGTGGCATTGAGAACAGCTGCAACCTGACAGATCAAAAGAAGCAAGCTCACAAGCGTTTGAACAGCTCGTCTATGGCCGAGCATCATCAATTGACAAGACATGATATCCCCTTGGTGAACAATTTCAACAACGGTTGGAAAGAGACATATTTCTAGGAATCTCAAACTTTTATCTATCCCCCCTTCGTATCATCTCCACGTGGGAAAATTACCATCCAAAATTATGGTTCCTGACAAGGGTCAAGCTGGTTCCTGAGTTCGCAAGATCATGCCCCGAAGACACCCATGGCGGGGTAATTCTGGAGCCCCGCAATATCGGTTCAGTGATGGCCGCGAGGATATGACAGGCTATAAGTGGTACTAAGACCGATGCTAGGGCTATACGGATAAGTCATCCCGGGCGAATTTTTCAGTTTGTTCAGGGAATGGGGAAGGGGGTTTGAAGTGAAAGGTGGAAAATTGTTGGAATGATCGTAGATTTTTAGGACTGTGGGGAGTAAGCCGCAGGGTGTGACGTTGATGATGTGGAGGCTAGTGCAATGGGTGGCTGATTAGATGAACTTCTTGAAAGTGATCTTTCTAAGGTTTGACTTCTCCAGGTTTTGAGCGCAGCTTAGATTGTATTGTTCAACCTGGTGTAGAGCTTCTTAGCCGCTCGGCCGAGGCTCATTCGTACGGAGAGGCAATAGTCCGTTGAATTATTTCGCTGGTAATTTGGCATGATGCAGGTGAAGAAACAGCTTTATGAAAGAATAAGAAGTAATTAAAACCCATAGGTTTTGATACTTCATCTTCCTCTCTGTATGTCTTGAGAACTTCAGTTGAATATAACACATTGAAATAATTCTCAATCATGAAGCTCATTCTTTCATCTATGATACTTGCAGTGGCAAGTAAAATGTTTGCAAGTGCTTCAGCTATACCAAACGTCCAAAACGAGGTTCGAGATTGCCATGCGAGGAAACCGGCGGCTTTCTACCTTGCTGGTGACTCGACCACAGCTGCACAGTCTGCTGGCGGTGGAGGTGAATATTTCTCGACTACTATTTGTCTATTGAGTACTTCTAACAATATTATAGGTTGGGGTATAGGATTCCTCAAGACACTTGTCAATGGTGCTACTGGAATTGATTTTGGTCATAATGGTGCAACTACAGTGTCTTTTGTTGCCGGTGCTGATTGGCCAAGTGTACTGGATGCAGTAAGCAGATCGAAGGTGGATTTTGTGCCATATGTTACCATTCAAGTATGTATTTTCAAGTAGAAATATGCTAGATCACACATTTTAACGAATCTGCAGTTCGGTCATAATGACCAGAAGGCGGCTGCAAATATCAGCATTGATCAATTTACCACGAACCTCAAGAACATGGCATCACAAGTTATTGCAGCTGGCGGAACGCCTGTAAGTCTATTTTCTTTATTTGAGAATATTGTATCATTTCCTTACAAGTTCTCAGATTCTCGTAACATCACTCTCCCGCCGCAACTACAATTCCTCCGGTCTCATAACCGAAGATCTTGCTCCCCAACGAGCTGCAACAATCGCGGCTGCAACCAGCATGAACGTCTCCTACATCGACCTCAATGCTGCCTCTATCAAATATTTGAACAGTATTGGGAGTGCAAAAGCCGATACGTATAACTTGGTTGCGACTGACAGAACACATCTAAATGCTGCGGGAAGTGTGGTTTTTGGTACTATGGTTAGCTGGTTGCTAGAGACGACGATTAGTGAAGGGAAGGATATTTCGGGCTATACACAAGCAAACAGGACGATTTTAGATGCGGTGAAGGCAGGGGCGTATATTTTGCCTACCGTCTAGATCTAGAGCTTGGTTGGTTGGTTGGGGAGTTAGTAAAATGGTCTAAGAAATAGGCAATAGGGGGGCGATCTGAAGATTAGTAATGAAACTCAACTGGCGTATTCCATATTTTGAGAAACTTCTGTTGTGTGAAATTAACAGTATATTGTTAGATGTCCACGGTAATACAATCTGTGTAAACAATAAATTAAATCACAAATCACAGCAAATGGAACGGGCTATATATAATTGTTGTCCGCTTGGGCAATTGAAACTCGCATGTGCAAAAAGTTGAGCAAACAGGCCTCCGCAGCTCTGCCCCACCCCTACTAAAAGCTGATGATGACTTTTGAAAGTGGTTGATTAGTATTATCATTAGGGTATTTATGTATGCCTCAATCTGCCATCACCTTCCCTTGCCCCCTCTCTAACAAGCCAAATTGTAAATTGGCTTGTAGTTTGCGTCTACAACACCAAAGGAAGGACTGGCGGAGAAATCCTGAAGCGAGTACCAAAAAGTATGTCCATTGTTGAATGCGGAGCATGCAACAAGTTTCCAATACAGCTGAGCATTTGCAACACTGGGAACTGCTTGATTTTCAGTAGGGCCAGTGGTTGGCCACCCAGTCTCTGTAACCCAGACCCATGCACCTGGCTTCACTGCATTCACAACATTTCTGACATTCTGCACAGAATCCCAGAATAAATTGTATCCCTGATCGATTGGATTCGACTGTGTACTCTGGAAATATGGGTATCCGTCGGTCCCAACAAAATCACAAGCTGTGATGACCGCATTATTCTCACTCTTAACCCATGCAGTCCATGTATCAACATGTCCAACCTGTACGTTTGTGCTGTATCCAGGAACTGTTGAAAGCATTCCTCGAACATCGTAAATTTGTTGAGCTAGGGTATTCGCATTCGTGTCGCCTCGATACAAGTCTTCACTTCCGACAGTGACTGCTACCATCCATCCAAAGCCGTGTTGTTGCACTGCGGCCAACAAAGCCGCTTTCTCTCGTTCGAAATGAGCATTGTCTTCGGTCCACACTCCGGCCAAGATCTGTCCGCCGGTAGCAATGGCTGCTGGTACGGCATTTGCAAGCGTGTTGCAGTCGGAGGAAGCATAAACTCGCATACTGGAGAAGCCACCAGGTAGTGCTTTCATTGTGTTGAAGTCTCTCTCCCAGTCTGCTTGGGTTTTGCAGGCGCCGTTTGCCATTGTTGCTTGAACATTGAAACCTTTCCAGTACGCATTTGTGCTAGGGATAGAGGCTGCAAGAGCCAAGGCGTATGCTATAGTTTTCATGTTGTAGGTAGTATTAATGATATTAACGAGTGCGATAAGGAGAAAAGGGTATATTCTGTGGAGGAAGGGGGGAAAGAGGATTGAAGTAAAGAAATAAGATAGCTAGAAGCCATGCAAGCTTTACTGGCCATCATACTTATGTCTGCTGTATGACCCATATTTCTAGCAAATTTCTGGTCATTCGGGTGCACCTGCTCGTGTTGTTAGGTTTCTCAACGTCATTCAAGGGTGAAATATGGATTTTTACGGGGAGGGAGGTCGGCTTCAAGGAAGATACTTTACCGGGACCATAGTTGTTGCTATTTTTAGGCCTGCTTTGCCGGAATCACAGGAACATAATTTCCAACAAGGAATCACAAACTTTTTTCTTGGTCACTCAAATGATCATGATTTAAACTTTGTCCCCATAGATTGATTGACCGTCAACAGTGGATCATGTCACTCTCAGGTGGGTAGGGAAGCCCCTGAAGCCTCCAAAGACCCTGTCGAATCGGGTTATTTGTTGATTAGGCTTGATGAAGGGGCATAAGCCATTGGGCAAAGTCCGACGGAGGGTTGGCTGACATACTTGCCGTCCTTCCACCGACGTTTTATTACAAGAGCTCTCATTTCAGAGATCCTTATTTCAGAGATCCTCATTTTTCATGTTTCTTTCTGTGCTTCATTGGGCTTGGCTATTACTGACTCGTGGCACCGCCAGTTACACTCTTACATTCAAAGGGAGCCACCGGCCTCCTTTGTACGGAACAACTCTCACAACCAGCCGCAACATCTTTCTCCAATAGATCTGTACCCCTTTGACTGAAAGTCTTAGTTGGTCATCTGCGAATCTCAAATGAAATTGAGGAAATTGGAATAATAATGAAGCGGACGCTTCTTGGTAGCGTTTACATATCTAGCGATAGCTCTCCGGAGTAGTAAAGAACCCATACACGCTAAGGCCTATGTTGAAAAGCTTCGTTCAAATAGACGTAACTTATACTGCATTCATATTCTACTCTGCCATTCAAGAGTCGTATTAAACCTGACGAGTGCAAGGCTGTACTGATTACACCTTACAGTCGGAGGATCGTCACCTCCAGCCCGCCCTTTCTCTTATACTCGGAAAACTTACATATGGTTACATTTCGCTATCACAAGCTCAACAGTGAAGGAAAGCAATTGAATTAGGAGGTTTACCGGCTCTCTCGGCACCGAATACAACATATTCCATGCAAGTATTTAGCCTGTACTCATGGAGTGTTGAACTGGCTACGCTACACTTACCTGTTCGAGCAACTTCACTTGATGTTGCACCGCAACATCTGCCGAATGTAGAACGCGAGCGCTTACTTTTACAGTCTGTACCGTGATCTCCTCTTTTCTGGCTGTGGATTGCATCTCACGTGTTATAAGTTCGATTCGTGCATAACGGCAGAGACGGCATGATGTTGCTTTTCATAGTTCGGCTGTTCGAGAGATCCGGTCAAAGAATTTCTGTCTCCAAAATCCTCACGTGTTTGCCCCAACAGTCAGATCCAGTGATCAGCAGAAGTCGTGAATCATATAGATAGTTATAGCAGCCGAGGGGGCCTCTGACGGGTTTTATATTCTCGGTGTTGCATTCCCGGGAAAATAAATGAAGCTCGCGCCGCTGTTAAGGAACCGCAACCCTGGATTACCTGGCCAGTCGTCTCCGAGTGTCTTACATGCATGCAGCATCTACTCAGCCTCCACCTTAGAACATTTCAAATCTCATAGGCTGGTCAACACTATGTCTATCGCAAACAGGATCGGTTCATTGAGGTACACTGCAATATAAGCTTGAACTGCCATCCGGGAAATCTGGTTTATGACGCGAGCCGCCGGTGATCATGGCTAAGGAGCTGTCCACCTCGATGTCTTTTACGTAGCTTGTGCTGCTACTTCCACTTGATGCCAACTGCTCGGGTTTGAGGTAATTCTTTCGGGACCTTTTGATTTCCTGAAGTTGGATGTGTTGTGAAATCCGACTTATGAATTGTCAGTGGCGCTCGCCCTCGCAATGGGATTAACTGGAAATGCAATTGCGATTGTTGTTGTCAGTGCGGTCTTTCCATTGATCGCGGCTGCTTTTGTAGCTTTACGATTCCAATGTCGACGGCTATTAAATCTCGGGTTTGGAAAGGATGATTATTGGATAGTTGTTGCGTGGGTAAATAAATCCACTCGAAGACATTTCATCGAACTAAATGCTAACATCAATGATAGTTCATCTCAACAGCTCTTGTTGTGCCTTCTTTTGTTGGTGTTTATAGTGGTGGCATCGGCCAACACGTTGATGGTTCGTCTATCCTTTATTGTCTCAGACAAAATCAAAACCCATGACTCTGAATCTCTTTTGGACCAAATATCCAGCTTATATCTAACTTAATGGACTCAGATGTTACACCAGAACAATATCGAGTAGCTGGAAAAGTACTTTTGTCCCTCCTGATAATTCAACAGCTTCATATCTGAAATCATATAGGTCGGCTTTGTGTCACAACTCATGTACATCGCCTCTGTCGCACCAATCAAAATTTCCATCATCTACTTTTACCTCCGCATTTTTGGGACAAACAAGACCTTCAAGTGGGTTTCGTATGGAATCCTCCTTAGTGTGGTCCTTTGGTTTATCGCATTCTTCTTCGTATGTACAAGTGTAATGTCAGGGATTCGCATTCCCGTACTGACCATCTCCAATAGGCAACGCTTTTCCAATCTACGCCCATATCTCAGAATTGGACGGGAATTGGCCATATAATTCGAGACGACATCATGTATTACACGGCTTATGGTACTGAATTAACGACAGACATAATTATCATGTTCCTCCCCGTTCCAATCATTAAGAATCTTCACCTTGATCGAGGGAGGAAATTGCGACTGATGGGGATTTTTTGGCTTGGTGCTTTGTTTGTTTTCCTCCCTAGCCTTTCCGACTGGCTAAAGAAATTCCCTCTGATAGAAAAATAGTTGTATCGTCTCCGCAGCCGTCCGCCTCTACTACGTAACTCAGTTGAAAACACCAAAAGGATTAGCTGACCCAACCTGTACACCTCACCTCTCATGATTTTTGTTCACCCTCTTTATGCTAATATCTCATAGACCAAGTAACATATATCCTTGTTTGGACAGCAATCGAACCTTGCACTTCAATCATCTGCGCCTGCTTGCCAGTCCTTGGACCACTCTTTCTGCTTCGGGCCCGAAGTACCCAGCACCATTCATCATCGGGACCAGAATCAGGTTCTAGACCTTGGATATCGCAATCCTTACCGAGCAAAGCACCAAGTGAAGCGAGCATGGAGCTGAGGTATTTGCACGGAAGTAGGAGCACGGGATCAGGAGGAAGGGAAATACCACTTAACTAAAAGTGGTATGCCACTCCTTTGAAGTGATATCATGCTCAATAACTTGTATATTCAAACACACGTTCGAACAAAACTGAGACTCAATCAGTCTTTCTT
This sequence comes from Tricladium varicosporioides, assembly GCA_021365295.1. Lineage (NCBI taxonomy): Eukaryota > Fungi > Ascomycota > Leotiomycetes > Helotiales > Tricladiaceae > Tricladium > Tricladium varicosporioides. Next base: position 1,093,618 of record JAJTIW010000015.1, on the reverse strand, counting down.
GCCGCATCACGCTTTTGAAGTTCCTTCCATTCCCTTCTTACTTGATCCGTGACAATTCCAATCATGCCAGCAGCCAACCCAATCATCGCCACAGTCTTCTTCACACCAGCTGGGTGAATCCACCCCACATTACCTTCCGAAGCACTAAAAGCCAACGCAGCATAATCATAAGTACCATGAAAGAGGACTGCCGGCAAAATCACACCCCACCAACTCATTTTGTCCCCGTAATAGTCTTTCCGAATTGCTCTGAAAGCAGTCAAAGCAGCAGCAGCAAGATGACCGAGTTGGCCAATCACTACACGTTCAAATAGAGTTAGTGCCAATTTTGGCCAACTTTGCTGTTCCTTGACTGAGCCATAAATAAAGCCAATCGATTCCACGATACCAAAACTCAAGGCTCCAGCCATAGCATAATCGAGATATGCTCTATCCCTCTGCTTTCTATCCTCGGAAGCTCCACGTCGGCGACAGTATACGACCGGTAAGTACTTGAGCGTTTCCTCGCAAAGACCTGCGCCGATATAGAACAATGCAGCATTGAACACCCAATTTTGCCACGAGGAGGCCAACGCCGCACGACTTGCAAGTTCGCTTGGCGTGAGGCCATCAACAGATGTTCGTGCAAACTCGACCCAGAACTGTTTTCTCATTTCGCTGGATCCAAAAAGGAGAGCGCTTGCAGCTTTGCACACCAGAATTTGAGTAACTGCAACGGCTGTGAGACCCAGGGTTCCTGCTGTGGCGTATATCCAGACCATAGGCTCCAGCTCGCCGCGGCGCTGAGGGTCTTTGGAACTTGCTCTTTCCCATTTTTGATAAAACCATGCAGTTGGAAGAAATGTAATGGGTGCTAAAAGGGCGGTTTTGGGGGATGCATAAGCTGTGAGGAGAATTGCCGATGGTGGGCCCATGTAGCAGAGGAGGCGGGCCGGGAGGGAGAGGGAGGTGTTTGGCGGCGGCACAACCATATTTGCATGAAATTCTTCACTTACACATTGAATCGTGAAGGAGATTGATGTAAATATATACTTAAAAATGGTGAGCACGGCGCAATACCACTGGGGCTTACTCCATGTGCACAATCTCGCTTGAGATACCAGTTCTGGGCATTTGCAGCGCTCCACGTGACCATTATCAGCTAGAAGAAACCAGAGAAATACTTCTCCTTTATGTTCTTATGAAAAGTTCTCTCTTATAAAGAGAGTATGTATCTTAAGATTACGAACTCGCCGTCTTATTTCTACTGCCTAGTGTACTCGGTAAGAATGGAGGCCGAACAGACCTCGTTTCAGAGAGCTCTGGGGAGCAACCGCTGAAACCTGGTATCACTTGGCGCTGTCAGTGGCAGAACCTTTACTTTATGGATTCTTTCTTTACCCTTTTTTCTTCACTAGGAATTGCCTATCATTCAAATTCAAACAGAAAGATTGTTGTCGTTCTCTCCGATATTCGTACTACCAATACGATGCGCTGGACATTTGTCGCTCTCCCCCATACACTGCTCTCGCTTCTCCTCGTTGTGGCCGCCACACCAACACCTCAAAATGACTTGGAACCTGGTATCGGTGACCCAAATGCATCAATCGAAGAAGATACAGGCGCAGTTTCGATAAATCAAGCCCCAATTAGCACAAATATCGATATCCCGATCACCGCACAATTCTTCGCAGGAGCACCAGGTCCAAAACTATGTAGGGGGAGTTCTTTAGGCACTATCAGATTACCCAAGCCAGCAACACAATACCTCGAGCCGAAATGTTATAATATGCCAGAGCCATCGTCATGTGCGGTGTTTCTAGCTGGCAAAGATGACGGATGCGAGGCACAGTTGTTCGACCAACCAAATTGTTCTGGGTTTTTGAATCTTGCGGTATTTTTACAGGAGATACGACCGATGGGTGGAAGCTTTCAGAGTATCAGGCTCAGGTGTGGTGTGGTGGGAGTTGCGCCTCCACCGTTGAACTTTCCGGGGATGCAGATGCCAGCAGGTGCTGTACAGGCACAGGGGTAAACAAAGGAATGGGACTTAAATCTGGTGTTTGGAGTATTGACACGACTTATGATATCCTTTGTTAAAAGTTAATAATATAAGGTTACATGAACTTTAGCAATTAAACCTCTCTTCTGCTTTAACATGGAGACACATTGTTGCCAAGCGTTTAAGTGCAGTGGATGCTGACAATACTTGGCGCTAGCAGTTGCCAATACATTTTCTTTTCAAATTCTTTCTTTTTGGGCACTTATCATAAAATATATTAAAGTCTCTGGGCTTGCTTATTGACCATAAGCCAACATTTATGCCCATGTCGGGCGAAAGACCAGAGAATGTCCCTCTTATTCCTGAACAGGCAACTCCGGAAACACCCAGCAATCCTTTTGCATTCGTGATGGTGTCACAGCCTTCAGCTAGGCGGGATGCGGGTGTTTTAAGCCAAGTTCGCAGCCATGCAGCACTACATTGGCGAGAAGAGTCTCGACGGAGTAGGGCACGACAAGGCGGGTCGAGAAGAGTAGAACGGCGAGGAAATAATGTATCTGGTGAAAATCAACAATCCAACAACTCTAATGGTACCTTCCGAGCATCGCTGGTTAGCTTACCCGCAGGTGACGATCTCGAATCCACGTGGCAACCGATGAATCCTACCCCTGTTGGTACATCGACAGATACTACTCTCTTATTGCGTTCCCCAAGCCCCGGGTCGAGTCCAGTGACATATCTTGGAGGTGGAAGAATGGATCCGTTCAATAGCTGTGCTGTGAGATGCAATACTATGGAGTCTTTCCTGCTCGACCATTGTGAGTTTTCTCTTTTCAGCTCTTGTGAACAAACTCGAGTTCTTTTTTACAATCTCAGGGGAGGGGTTTTCTAATCTTGCAGCTTGTAAAGCTTGTCCATTAGCTTGTCAGCGAAATTTTAAGAAGCTTTGAGAAGCCTGAGCATAATATCCCGCATGCTTTTACCGAGCTTTGTTCCCCGATACACTTCCCTTTTCCTTCCCCTTCATATCATCACTTGTAATATCTTCTTACACTACTCAGATTTCCAAACGTTTGGCGCCAAGGTTTCTGCCATCTATACACCTAAAGAGTCAGCAGACCTTCATCTCAAAGGTATTCCTAAGGAGTGGGTCTCATTCCTAATCACGGATGCAGGGGTGCTCAGTGGAGTTTTCCTCCGTGCCTGTAGGACTTTGAGCAGCGTAACAAGTAAGCAATATCTTGATAAGCTTGCCCTGAAGTATCGGGCTCGGTGCATCAAAGCTCTATCAAACAAAATTGCGTCCACGGATACCGCTTTGAGTACTGAATCAATTGCGATGATGTTAATGTTAACGACCGATGAGGTAAGTACTAGCCTCCATGGACGATCGGAATTATTAATGAGATCAAATTCTAGTTTTACTTGGGTACTGCAGATACAATGCGGTATCATGTTGATGCTATGCGGCGAGTTGTTACACTAAAAGGCGGCCTCGAGGATACACCTTTGGATGGGGTAATATTACGACTCATTGATTGGTATATCTAGTATAAACATCACTAAGGGTCTGAGTATACTGATGTAAAGACAGGAATGATGCTCAATGTACACTCCTTGCAAACCTGCAAGGGCAACCTCGGCAGTACCCTGCAGTCGATATTTTAACTTCGGGCTTTCCAACACTTTCATGAGTGTCTGGTATATAATTAATAACTAGAGCACTTTATTATCTCGCAAAAACATACGAACCATATGGGAACAAAATATCTCTAGGACACACTCAACAAGATTGAACTTATACTAAACCCATAAGATTACACTTCTCAAGCTCAGATCCAAACACAGTGTCATCGATGGTACCTGGCCAGCCAATCAATCTTCAACATCTCTCGGATCGTGCGATGCCCAGAACTTCTCATATTCTTCATCAGTCTGCAGCGGAAATTCATGCGTTGGTCTTGTGAGAGGCAAGAATGACTCTCCATGTTCTTCAAACTGCTTCATCCTCTTCCTTGTCGCTTCTTTCGACGTATTGACACTATAAACCTTGATTCGGTGGCAACTACTTGTCACATGTAATCCCCAATTCCAAGCACTCCTCACGAATGTTGGCTGTGTATTAAGAGAATTATCCCAGCAACGGACAACGAGTTCCAACCAGCCCTCCGCATCAACTGGGAGTTCAATGTGCCAAGTCCGCCATGCGAATTTATGCTTTTTGGACAAGTTCTCGAGAGGTACTGCGTACCAAACGAACCCACCATCAGGGCTTACTTCCACGCGTTCAGGCCATCGACCACCACCACTGTACGCCCATCCTTTGACGATCATTTTCCCATCATGAATCACGACATCTTTGTTCCAAGGAGACATGATCGCACTGCTAACGGGCATTTCCTGGATCTGAATACCCTGTGTCATGGATTGGTTGTGTTTGCCTACCTGACCATTAAAGTACAGATATTCTTTGGCTTGAACAGGAGCTCGAGAGGGGTGTGTGATCGCTTTGATGCGGTAAAGCCATTTCACGGATCGAGCACCAATGTAGCCGAAGACGACAACTCGAAGAGGGTAACCGTGGATCTTGGGGAGCGGCTTGCCATTCATTTCCCAGGCTAGAAGAACCTCATTGGCTTTTACTTTAGACCATGGGACTGAGACAAGATAGTTCTGGACCTGTTCCTAGAAAAAAGTCAATATAGAGGCCCTCATTTAAGTCGTAAGTGGCTTCTTACATGCTTGAAATAAGTTTCAGCTCCATAGAGTTCCAGATGCTTAGCTCCATCAATCAGTCCACCACAGTACTTAATCACCTTTTTTAAGCTAACTCCAGTCCATTGAGCCGTTCCAATAGCTCCTTCAGCCCAAGGTGCGTTGATCATCTCATCACCTTCACCAGCGTATTCGGCTATTTGTTCTATTCGACGTGTACCGCTGCATTGAATTGTCACCAAACTCGATTGGCGTGGGAAGAGTTCTTCATTTTGAAGCTCTGCTAGACTCAGCTTCTTGGGAAATTTTACAAGACCATCCAATTCCAAAAAGAATTTGTCGCCATCAATCTCGGGAATTCCTCCGTGGTTACGAACGAAATGAAGCGGGTTCGGTGTGATAGGTTCTGCAGCTGTCAAAGACTGCAAATCATTAGCTACTAATTCATTTGCACGGAACTGTGGGAAGAAAGTTAAGAACCTTTGGTGGTTCTCCGTTGTAGGGGAACTGAAGGAGATGAAGCATCTCAGGATGCTTCTCCTCGAGCACAATCCTCCAACTCTCCTCCGGCACATTCTTCAGCGGACCACCAACAGCTTTATGCCATAGCTTCCATCTCAAACCATCTAGTACTGGATTTGTATCTGGTATTGGACCAAGTTGAAATTCAGGAGGTGGGGGAAATCTATATTGTGCAAGGAGCGCAGCTGCCCGTGCTCGCTTCTCTGGATATTTTTCCCATTCAATGTAACCGTGCCAGCCAGGATACTCCTCTGAAAATGCTATATTCTGATCAATATCGCCATCCAGCTTTTCGCTATTGCGATGCTCAATCGATTCGAATGAAGCTAGGGTTTCATGCCCAATGCCACCATCTCTTGGTGCAAGACCTTGCTCCAACTTCCACTCATCTGGTCGCTGTACACATCTTAATGTATGCCAAACGGAATAAATTGAAGGGAAATTACCATTGTGTAGGTTACTGAAGGAGCCATGTTGTCACTGTGAGTGGAATATCCAACAATGATCTCAGGTAGACATGAAGAAGGCTAGCAATCTCGAATAGCTTGAGGAGTGAGGTACTACCACATGTTTATCTCCTCCCCCTCTGCAACAGCATACTTACTGTTACAATCTTAACTTTCCTTTCGGATATCTTTCCGGGAAACAAGTTTGCTCAGTAATCGTCACGCATAAAAACTGCTATGCGACGTTTCTATCCGCCTCTGTGCGTTGCAGGAAACCGTAATAAGGTTATGTCATTGTCACTATTCTCATATACAAATCCGGTTAACTTAGTGTTAATAAGACTCGCTGCAGGGAATAGCATGCCACAAAGGCCAATTCCATTCGCTATTAGTGAAAACCTGCAGAATGCTTCAGGGGCTTTAGCGAACGGAAACCCTGGAAGCGACACACGACTTTGACAAGGGTTATGTCATCGTTTTAGTTATTAAGAGCTACAATCTCGTAACTAAGTCATTTTAGGCATATGCAGTTAGCCAATCATCATAAGAGAATACTTCCGAAAGCGTTTGTGTATAAGTGACGGTTGTATGACCCAAGAGGTTATGTTGCTTTTTGCGTCCGACCTCATCCACAAGGATTAAAGGAACATAATCGAGAACTTTAGCAAAGAGGGGGAAAAAGTCTGGAGTGAAAAAGCAGTAAAATAAATTCGAAGCTGGTTTGACATATTGTTCTTGCGCAAAAATTTGAAGTGCTAGAGCTATTTTTGAGATGAATACTTTAAATCTATGATGCGGGGTCTAAAGTATAATTTAAACCCGACTCATTTCAACCAGGAGACCCGTCTAGGTGCAGGAGAACTTACCAAACCAAATATGGTGTGCAGAAGTCTCACTGAGGCCCTCTATTTGCAGTACTTATATTAAGCATATGATCTGAATGTCAAAGTTCTCGTAAAATAATTGTACCTATCTTTCTCTTGCTGTCCGTAAGTTGACCTTCTGGAGATATCATCATCTCTAATCTCTGTATTCTTTACTGTTCATGTATATTCCAAACCACCTACTACTCATGCCACACAATTTATCTATCATTCTCTCGATATCAGGATTGCTACAAAGAACACTACAAATTCTTTCCAATGCCGGATTCGTTCCTACTCCAGAGTGAAGTCAGTCCTCCTGAAAGCTCAGCCATCTTCTCTACCATGCCGCGAACTCATTCTTAAAAAATAATAAATATTAAGTCTAAGCATTTCCCCTTTAAAGCCCCAAAACAAGGCTTCCTGTCAGTCAGATTCCAGTGAGAAGCAGATATCTGGTAAGAACTCACAATTGTCTTGCTGACGGAGTTTAAACTTTCATGCCAGGTTAAAAAGCCATCACAAACAAGGCTATGCATAATTACATCATCACGATTCAACCACACGGGGGACAATAAGTGAGACATCAGTCAAATCAGTGGCTTGAGGTCTGTGAAACCGCACTAGTTTTAATGCACATTCCCTAGGCGTTAGAAGGCTTGGTGGCAGTTTTCACCAAGTTCCTGTATTTTCCACTCCATAAAATTTCGTTACGAGTAAAATTCATGTTATGGCTTATGTTGATGCAGTTGTATGTGCCTTTCTCAGGATTGAAGCCACAGATAGGATTCAAGACAGACCTAGAACCCTGGCAAATGATCTTCTTTCCACTAGCTGGCTATCGCTCAGGCGCCCTTCGAAGTATTTACACGATAAATTTTCTGATCAAGCTAGCTCCTTCCTAAAGAAACTCACATCGGCTCTCTTTCCATCGGGCCATTGGGCGTAGTCTTTACAAATGCCAAACTCCTCCCATTCCATCTTCAGATACATCTCCCGAGCATCGCTATCCTTCACAGTTGTCAAAGTTAAAACGTCCCTGCCCAGCTCTCTCGCTGTCCTTTCAATCTCCCCCATTAATTTTCTAGCGAGCCCTCGTCGACGATGTGATGAGGAAATTATGAGCTTGTTGACTTCAGCACGATGAGAATGCGAAGGTTTTGGGGAGCCAGCAAGTTGGACGGTGCCGAAGACTTCCGGTGATGGCATTGCTAGTTGAGAGGCGGATGTAGTGATAAAGAGCTGAGTTTGATTCCTTTGGACTTGAAGCGATACATCTCGCCAATAGGTTTTTGCTTCATCTATCGAAAGAGGGGAGAGGAAACCCATTGAGTGGCCTTCATGAACGCACTCCTGAAGAAGTCGAGCTAGCTCATTGATATGCTGTAAAACCCCACCAGTAGTTGTGAGTTGTGTAACTATGCTAAAATCATCTTCCCAAAAGCTTCTCTCTTTAGAACACATATTCAAGTTAGTCTTCAGCTTCTGGCTGAAGGCAGGTCGCTGGTTTACAGTCTCATCAATTATGATATGAAGCTTATCATGAGTCATATTTTCGAGATGTGCAATACGAGATACTGATTTCGGGTAAGTATATGCACTCGGCTACCATCGGTGAAGACTATCTTTCTACCAAGTAGATTATTGCCTCATCTCTTACACTCTAAATCTTCAAACGTGTCTTGAATTTAGACAACTTGTTCATAAACCCATCTAATCTCCTCCGCAATCACTTCCGGTTCAACCATCTGGACATTGTGCCCACTTGTACTCACGCTCACCATTCTACCAAAAGTCGAAAGTCTCAAGATCTCCTCTTGCCATTGATGATCTTTAGGACCCCAAGAACCAATATACTCTTTAGCCAACTTCTTCTCTGCCTCTGTCCCATTGCCGGCAGCAACCCCAGCATCATACATCATCTGAAAATCTCTTGGAGAATTTCCGCGAATGACACTTACTGGCCTATGCCCCAAAGCCTGCTTCTCAAACTGCTTCTTCGCGGCCAGCACAGGTAGATCAGCTTGAAAACCTCTCGCTTCAGACTCCTCCACCTTTTCATGCTCCAGATCTTCCATTCCTTCAACAACAGCTTTCCATTCCTCTCCCCTAAGCTTATGAGAAAGAACTAAACCTGTTACCTGCATCCATCGAAGCCAGGTACAGTTCCCGATCACGGCGTTAATTGCTGGAAGCGGCCATTTAACACTAGCGTGCATATTCTCTGTATTAGCATCAACGAAGACCATTCCAGCGATATCATCAGGTCTTAAATGTAGGAACTCCCTTGAAGTGATTCCTCCCCAGGAATGACACACTATGATGAATGGCCCTTCAATCCCTGAATTCTTCAACAGGATATCTAGTTCTCTGGCGACATCCACGGCTGTAATCTTGTCCTGAAATTTTGGTGGTGCTTCACTCTTTCCCAGACCAGAGCGATCATATTCTATCCACCTTGCAAAGGGAGTGACGAGGCGACGGACTACGACCCATTCATCAACTAGGGAGCCCATACCTTGCATCAAAAGGACTGCGGGTGCGCCAGATTTCCGTTCTTGACCTGATGTGGACAGATATAAAGAGTGAGTTCCGATAGAAATCATTGCTGATTTTGTGCCCGTATTCCAGTCAATTACCTGGTGAGATGACATTGTGAGTTTGCGATAAATAATTCCACAAAACAGAAGTACCTCAGTCGGAAAGATAGTACCAGACCGAAATTGTTAAGAATAATGATGATAGATTTCGGATTGGAGTTAAGGAGAAGCCCGGTTCGTACTTAGGGAAGTCCACGTAAGCCCACTAGGCACCAGGCAACGAGAACTAGTTTTGCTCCCCTTTCTGCTATTTATAATTATCTCAAATGTAATTCTCCCATTGACAACCCATCCATATCAAACCCCCTAGGTCAATCCCCAAGCTAACCCAAACCTCTACACCCCACCTCGTCGTCTTAAACACAACCAACTCACTCAAAGCATGCACACAAATTGCGAAATACGCCCAAAATGCAATCGCGTATACACCAGGATTTGAAATATCGTATGCTGCATACCAGCGAACAAATCCGCTGAGGATTGTCCAACAGCCGAAGGTATGCATCGAGAGCGGCGTGACTTGGTTCCCATTTGGGCCGCGATAGAGGTCGCGGACGGTTTTATGGGAGAAGAAACAGTTGTATGTATTATAGAAGGAGAGGAGCGAGTTCTGTTGTACGTTAGATTGATGCCTGTTAAGGATAGGGGTGGAAGGTGTACGACAAGGAGGAACCAAGGGAGAAGACTCCTGTGCTGAGGAAACCATGACATTTTGTCGCCTTTAGAACTTCTAAAACTAGCCCAGTTCACGCAATTTGAAATTACTCAATGTCCTATACTTCGATACTGGTGTGACAAAGAGATGAAAAGCAAGTAACTATATGCTCATAAGATTCTTCACGTAAAACCCCATCACATATTTGTCTTACTTGCAGCAACGCTAATACTATGCTAGTATCCAAGAGACCAGGGATCTAAAGAGGGGAGAAATAGCAGCAAGGTTTGACAAGGCATTTTAATTTTTACTTTTAGTTTCTTTCTCTTTTGGCCAATTCGTGAATGATTTTCACTGGAAGAATTTCAAATTCAGTCACCAATCTTACATATGCGTTACTAAATCTCCTTGTTTAATCTTACAACTTTAACTTTTTCCCAATTTCTGGAGAGGACAAGGAAAGGATGTCTCGAGTGATATTCATCACACCACTATAGTTAATCCTCTGCGGGGTCCGCCATGATTCGTTAATTTCGTGTGTGAGATGGCTCTCTCTATGGGCCCCTGAATTGCCACCTCCTATTAATAGTGGACTATATATGACACTAGCTTAGTGGTCATAGAGCCTATACCGTTTGAATCTCTTAGGATAGGAGTTCTAAATGATGGCTTTCAAAGCGCTAGCCTCCCTTCAACTCCAAAAATACGGAGATAGAAACTACCAGTTCGACGAAGCGTGCGATGTTATTTCTATGAAGAATTATTATTAGAAGTGAATTGAGATTTGAGGTTGAATTAGCTGGATTAGGAAATGCCTTTGCTACAATTTTTAGCACTATAGTTTTCTGAATAATTTCAAGCAAAGAGCTAAAGAGAATGTATACTTGTAGTGATGCATGCAAATTTGTACATGCCAATGTTTGGTAAGCAAAGATAATCCAGATTTTGAACTTGCTTGAACATTCTTCCATATATCCACTGCCGGACGGCCCACTGGAATCAATTTTAATGTTCTGTAAAAGCAGCAGGTCCCGCCTTCCTGCCACCCCTAGTTCTCAAACAAGCCTGATATGATACTCTGGGTTCTGGGAATGCGCAGGTGGAGCTGCGAGGTACGTATTAGGGTCCTCTACTCCTGGAAAGGAGAAATATTCCTCTGTGCTCCAATTCAGATTGAATACTCCTATTCTCCCGTATACACCAGACTTCCCTAACTAGATTTGAGAAGGATACCCGGGAAGTCTTGAAAGTACTCCCCCACACTGACTACCAATAGAAAATATATATCAAAATCAAATTGTGAAATCCTTTTATTAAGTGATTTTGTTATTCAGTTGGCGTCGTCTGCTGACTTGTCGAAGTTGAATTGTGATCGTGATAACTGTTTGCTGTTCATCAGGGAGGAAGTGGGTTTGAGTCTTTTCAGTTGATGATATTCTGCAATCAAAAAGTCCCTAACTACTTGTTCAAAGATGTCTGATCCCTTAGCAGGTTTGGTTCCAAAGTGAATAATTCTGGTCTTCAATATATATTCTCTCTGGGGATATAACTAGTGGTCTGTAATGATTTAGTCATCCACTGAAGATTATGGCCACGATGGCGCTGTATAATTCGCAGGCTTACGAGGCTCCACAATGGGATGACTAGAACCCAGTCTCTAGGAGTCTCCGATTTTTTGCAGACTAGAGCAGATTTCTTTCCAAATCCTTGCGCTGCATCCCAGCAAAATACCCATCTTTTGTCACACGGTGCAATGATTTCGCAACACCTTCAATAGCTGTGAACTTATATTTTTCTTCTGTAAGGCTTGTTTTAGAGTACTGTTCCACCACTAAGTGCCAAACATCCATAGCAATGCTTCGCGGATCCATGTCTTTATCACCGAGCATAGCGAAATGAAGAGCCCACTTTTGAGTTTCAGAGGGTGGACCTTGGGACACATCCAATCCAGCATTAAAAAGGACCCTCTGCTTGCTTGCAGGTTCTACATTCCCAGAAAATCCGATTCACTACCTGAAGTTGCGGCAAGTTGAGTGCTCTTCATGGTTTCATAGGGGATGATATCAAATTCAGCTCAAGAGACGGAGAGAAAGTCTCCTGTGAGGAATATAAAGCAATTCAAAATGGCAGTCAACTGCCTGAAAAATAACTGACCTTGCTAGGTACACGTGACATTATAAGTTGAGCCACCGAGGCACCCTCGTAGGCCAATTTAAGGGAAGGTGGCTTGGTTTTCAAGGGTATAAGCGGTACTAATTCATACCGTGAAAAGCCTTTGAAAATTTGATATATGATAGAGCACAGAATGGAACGTATAGAAATATTGTATCGTAAGGATTCGCAGAGAGAAAATGAATGTGACAGTTTTATAATAACACCTGGAACAGTTTTTTTCTGATGCTATAATATTCTCATGATTTTCATACCTATATAGGAGTATTTTAAAAAGCCAGGTTTCCTATTACACTTTGGATTATAGAAATAGTCTTTCATATTTCCTATATAGAAGGTAATGGAATTCGTGATTCTGATCTTAAGAAATTGTCCCTTTTTCTTTTAGCTGTCACGACCAGCTATAACCCACGTTTACCTAGGCAATCGAGCATCACTGAATTCTTCAATATAATGTAGGCCTTTCGCCAGTGAAATAATAGTATTATCATTCGATAAACTAATCGCTAAGGAAGGAAAGAAAGAGCTTGAATTTGGGTGGGGTGATGATAACCCCTCTACCAGGATAGAATATACAGCGTGACACAAGCTACTCCGATTCTAAACCCTTACACTAGCACGTGATTGGTCTTGACAAACCGAATTTAAGCACACCAGCCAAACCTAACTTTGAGGTGCCCTCTCTAAAGTCTCAAAATGGGGCGAGCTTCCGTGAGGCAAACATTCGGCGAGTCAGTTTTGACCTAGTGAACACAGGCTAATTTCAGTGGTCGTTGTAAGAGTCATCCTAGATTGAAACACGACATCAAACCCATTAAGAAAGAATCGAGGCATAGAAACTAGATATATTGCGTACTTTCTGCGGACCTGAAGAGATATAGCTTTTATTACCGAGATCACAGTCTACAACGTTTTCAAACCTCACAGTGGAATGAAATCTAGAAGACCCTAGAAGCGTTCTATGGCCTCATGAAATTGAAAATAAATCCGCATGAAAACCCAAACAGTAATAACAATAATGATGAAAGGCTACACACAAGATTTGAAGTTACACTGACAACACACCTCTCTAGGATGAAATTATATGGAATTTAGTTACTAGTACAAGAGTTTCCTCTGCTTGCAGAATGTTTAGCGCTGTGTAGTCAAGAAGTTCTTCCGATATCGGTTTCTGCTCATGAAACTTGAAAGTAGAACCGTAAAAAGTCTGGACGATCACAACAACGAGGGACTCCCAGACAAAGTAAACAAATACAAGCTGCATTGACAACGCACTTCACTGATATCAAATTAAACAGAACTCACCGCCAGTACAAGTACTTTTTCAAAACATGCCAAAGGGGTTCTTACCCCAGCATTATCAGCACGCACCGGCCCGAACCCGCCACATTTCGAAGGCTCACAGGGGATGGGCTCACACGTGGGGCACATCGATCACACCGCCAGGAACCACCAACAAGAACCCTTGTTTTGCATCTTGCCCTGCACATCTCCCCGATCATCCGCATTTCAATGACAGGCCAAGTTTCAATGGTAGGCGAACTATTATCGAGGGTCGTCGTCTTAGAATAGGACAATTGGTGGAGGCTGGACCGAGGGATTAACCTGTTGTGTGTCTCTAGTTTCAGCTGTTCTGTGCTGTCACGAGGGGATTGGTGAGTTGGGATTGGAGTGTCTTCACATGCCAAAGATCCGAGGACGGTGGATATTAAGGAACGAGAAGGTAGTCTGCCTGACGTAGGATTGAGTGTCTGTTCGAGGGGTTAAGGTAACTTTGCTTTGACATCAACAACCTCATTTCCTTTCATCTCGAAGTCGGAGACATTAGCTGAATCCCCACGAACTACCTGCTTCATCTCACCGCAACCTACAACCACCTGACACTTATCGAGTCCGTCCCATAGGCGACATCGGACGAAAGTAGGTGCCAGAAGTCCACTACTGCAGCAGTGCATGCAGCACGACAGTTACTCCCTTCCAGTGCATTCAACGTGCATTTGTGGCGGTCAACAGCATCCCATCCAGTTGGCATCCATAGCGTGAACACGCTGGACGGGATCCACCGAAGAAACATCAACATTACGACGTTGATTTCGCTCTCAAACAGCCGCTGTGGACGCCAGAAATTCATTCTGAGATCTCTCCTGGGGAAATCACCTCTCGTTCTCTTAGTGACCACGAGCGAACTTCAAGATCCAAATCTAACGGTGCCATTCAACCCCTCACCAACAAGCTTAAATTCGATAGTGGTCTAAAGCTGCTAAGGGTGGGGTCGAAGTCCCCCCTTACCAAACCGTAACAAGCTCCTCGCTCAACCCCCGGTTTTGTTGAATTACCGCAACGACAATCCCTAGGAAAAGTCGGTCACGATTTTCGAACCATAACAAGACTGGCATCAGAAAGATCGCCGGCTTGGCACAGGAGTTTACTGAAGAGCTAGGATCTGGAACGTGCTTCGTCATAACATTAAATAAAGGTTGGGGATTTCCACTAGCTGGGGTGACATTTTGGTGGCTGTTTATATTCTTGATCTGCCCCACCACTCTCTCTACCTCAACGCACACACAGTCTTTTCGAATTGGAAATATGGCGAAGAAATAACGAGGGATGTTGCGAAGAAATCTGTCTCAGAAAGTATCCGGAAATAAACTTGGATTTCGAATACAAACCCATACAATTCTCAAGAAACGAAATATATAGATATCAGTTCGAAATGTCATCCAATAATCCCAGAAAATCCCATCACCTCCAGCCTCTAAACACAACCTTTCACCACACCAACAAATCCTTCTCCAGTATAACCTCAAACACAAACTCCGAAATGACCTTCCATTCCGCCCACGACCACACTCAGATGGAAATGCGTCCTATGTCCCAGCCTTCTACTGTTACCCGCACAATACCCAAACCTATCTCACCTACCAAGAATTCCTTACCAAGTCCGAAAATCGAAAGCATAAAAATGGACAGACAAGATTCAGGATACTCGGATACGATCCATGCCTCGCCCCGAACCTCCAGCTCGAGTCGTCGTTCCTCCCCATCTAAAGATGTTCCACCCACTAACCCCAAACCGAAACGTCGAACCACAAATTCTTCTTCTCACTCCACAAAATCCTCTACACGTCCTGGGACCAAACGAGCCTCTCGCTCGAGTCCAATACCGACCTCAACTCTAATGCAGGCACGAAATTCAGTATCAGGTTCATCGAGACGGCCAAGCATGGCGGCGAGAGGGCACACCCATAGCGCTAGCACTCCATACCACACAAATTCCCAAACTTACCAATTCTTCCACTTCCCTACGTTTGATCCAGTATCGAACTCTTCTCATGCCTCGAACTCCAACATAGCTCAGGAGGAGATGTCCGAACTTGAAGTTGATACACCACGGAATCACCCACCACCCGCAACAACCCAGTACTGGACGTCCGACTCTACACGCCGCCTCGAGTACGCAGCGATAGATGCAGCGGGGAAGGGTGTAAAGGGATTTCTGATTCGTTGTGTACCGGATTGTATCTTACCTGTTGAGAAGAGACGAACGAGGTTCTGTGGTGAGGATGGTATCGATGAAGATTGTGGGAGTGTAAGACGATATCGCTTAGCTCTGCCGGAAGAAAAGAGCTTGGTTGGCGGTGATGAGTGTTGTAGTAAGAGTAGGCCGGGGTTTATTCGGAGGTGGACGACCTTTGGGAAGAGACGGGGGAGCTGTTGATGTGTTAGTGAGGTGTAGCGTGATGATGAGATGAGCTGGAACGACCTTGAATTTGCTTATACTTTCCTTTGTCAGTCAGTTTGTTTGCGGTGCTGCATAATCACGTCGCTGTGGTGCATGAGATGGAGCTTTATACCCCTATACCACATAGCCACCCTGATGGTGTAGATATGTTGTGTTGATGCATTTGTTTGCCGGTTGGAAAGGAGCATGGCGTATGTTGAGATGCGAAAGATGAGAGAGATGAACTGGGGAGCATGACCAGGAGCCTAGTGAGAGGTGCACATATACATATATATAGATGAGATAGATGAGAGATGAGATTGGGACAGAGGAGAGTTTCATTTGTTTCGTGCATACCTGGTTGGGCATATCATGGATAACATGGATAACAGTACATTTAATTAGTGGTAATTTACAGATCTGGAGACAGAAACAGAAAATCAAAACGAATATATAACACTTGTTTAGTCTTCATTTGCTGTGAATGTATTTTGTTTGAGAGGATAGTAATGTTTGATCTACCTTAATCGTTGTGTGAAAAGGTTGTTTATGTATTTAGGAATTCGAACGAAGCCAAAAAAGAAAAAGATATGGAAATGTTAGAAAACATACACACGAAAACACATTTTTTATGGGGAACCAGAAGATAAAATATACAGATCCGCAGGTCTATTTTCATACCACGCTATCTGGCTACGCCGAGCCGGTACGCCACGCTGTAGTACACCCTATCGTATGTTGGGAAAGAAATACGGATACAAGCCTTGCCCAAAGGTCTGTAAACCCTAACATGCATCCTCTCCAATGTCTAAGTCCAGAATTCCAATCCGATTCCCCTCTAACATTTACTCTCATGAAGTTTTCCCCATTCCTTCACCAAATAACCGCGCAATCAACACATATGTAAAGATCGCAACACCAGCAACCAAAAGTTTATTCCGACCGAGCCAACTCCGGCCTTCCTCTCCTACTGCTCTTCCACCCTCCACCACAGCACCAACAACTGGTTGACTTCCACTCGGCCGCCGCAACGCCATACCGGGACCACAACTTCCCGGCGCACTACCCATAGGATTCCCTGTCGTAGGATCGATATTATTTTCTTTTATCCACTTCCAATTCTCCCGATCTAACTCCGGCCATTCCGCCCTAAACTTCGCACCCCCATCCCCCGCCTTAACATTCCCCTTCTGAACTTTAGCACCGTCACCCTTCCAACTTCCGCCTCCCGTTGAATTCCACCATTTGCTCCTTCCCGCTGCCCATTTGCGTTCTAACTCTGACGCCCCAACGGACCCAGTCGTCATTTCTTCGCTAGTCATGAAAGATAGGAGACCGATAAGGATCGTGCTAACTTCCCATGCTGGGTTGAAGGATTTAGGGTGGAAATCGCTGATTGAGAGGCATAAGCGCGTAGATGGAGAGAATCGACCGGAGGGCGTGTGCATTCGGATGGCGGGGGGAGCGAAGGGATAATTCGGGGGGAAAATGAGGGTTCCCCAATATTGACCGTTATGATAGGGTGTATCTGGCGGGCCGGTGAGGATGTAATGCCATCTGTAGAGGGGTTAGGTTCTGCGGGGTCTTTATAGGTTGGGTACGGAGGGTTGGAGATACGCACTCGAGGATGTTTGATTCAGAGGGGTGGGCGACGATATACGGAGGAGGGTTTTTGGAGATGGTTTGGTATTCACGGGTTAACTATATTCATTAGCATATGCCTCTTGGAAAATGAAATACATAAGTGCTTACCCGTTTGTTCGCAGCTCGACTTGCCATGGCGATGTACAGCCAAGGCGAAGATGTAGGGATGTATTTAGTGTTGGCTGGTATTTTTATTGAACTTACAATCCGATAATTAAGGCCGGTCTATGAAAGAAAGAAAGTTGAGACGATGTGACGGTAGAAGGAACGACGAGAAGATGCAAGATTAAGGTGTCGTGTGCTTCGGAGGGAAACAGCAACGTCCTTGCGATTGAGGTTCCGTCAGGCTGCTGAACGTTAAGCCGAGCCCCGGCTTATGTCAGCAGTATTTCTGGGCCGATTCGGAACCTGGGTCAACAACACCAAGAGCAGTTCAAGAGAGTGCGACGACGAGCTGGAGATGGCTTCACCCGTTGATCAAGGAGATGATGTAGGTTTATTTACCTATCCACAACTCTAGAATTAATTTCGGGAAGTCAATTGCTAATAATGTGCTTTGTAGCTCTTCGAGAGCCTCCGGAAGACCGACGAAAAGAAGCTTGAAGAAAAGGTAAAAGCTTTGGCAGAAAAAGAAGCTGCTTACAATGAGAAAGCAAAGGAACGGTTGATGGACTTGGTATGGGTTTCTATTCTGCCAGCTTATTCACAGCTAACGAGAAAAGATTGGAAGCAATTCCACATTACCAGTTACAATATCCTCAATTCGACTTATTGGAGCAAAACATACGAGACGATCCTTCCTTGACCGACTGTTCAATCCAATTCTCAGTGCAAATCGAGATGCTCCATATACATTGTCAGAAGCGTTAGAGCAGGTTGGATCTGCCGCAGACCGGTTACGGAAATTTGGTGTGCAGCTATTGAGTTGAGCTTTGGGAAGACCACTAATTCTTTCCAGACATTTACCATGAAGGAATTTCTATGTTTATCGATCGGCCTTCCCCTACCGATCCATCCTCGACCCCTACGGATATCGATGTGTACCTACAAGCTCGTGAACGTGGGCGGATTTCTCTTAAAACAGGAACAGACTTAGGGAACGTGGAAGGTTCAGCTTATGGAGAATTACACTGGCGCAACATCTTTGGCGGAGCAGAGTCGCTGAACCTCAATGCCTCGGCAGGAACAAGGACAAGATCAGCATACCAGGCCACATTTGATACACCAATTCTTAGCGATCCAGACAAACGAGTATCCATAGACGCGTTATCGAGCTCAACACTTAAGCCATGGGCAAGCCACGAAGAGGCACTCAAGGGAGCAGGGGCAAAATACAGCTGGGCGACAAAAAGCGGAACGACACATCAAGTTGGATACACAGGCATATGGCGACAAGTAACCGGACTAGCAGCAAATGCTTCTCCTTCAGTCCGGAACGATGCTGGTGATAGCGCCAAAAGCAGCATATCACATACCTGGGTTGCAGATAGACGGAATCATCCATTCATTCCAACACGGGGTTATCTCATGAAAACCGTATCCGAAATCGCAGGTTGGGGGCCCCTCCAAGGCGACGTCGCATTCTGGAAATCAGAAATAGAAACCTCAGGTGCAATACCTATACCTATCCCTGGAATCAAGGGCGACAGTGGTGTAAGTTTTACAGCTGGCCTTCGAGCTGGCATGCTCTATCCGCTCCCCTTAGGTTTTACCGCTTCTTCTCAACCATCAAGGATAAATGACCGCTTTCAACTTGGTGGTCCAACAGACGTGCGCGGGTTCAAGATTGGAGGCCTAGGACCAAGGGATGGCACAGATGCCTTAGGAGGTGATATTTTCGCCGCCGGATCTGCAAACCTTCTCATTCCTTTCCCACGAGTCGGCAAAGATACACCACTCCGTCTTCAACTTTTCGCAAATGCAGGTAGGTTATTAGCACTCAAAGACCGAGGGGGGAATACGCAGAGATCAGTATCCAGCACAATTGCTCAATTAGGTGATGGACTGCCGAGTATGGCAGCCGGATTTGGGGCTGTCTACGCGCACCCAGTTGCGAGATTCGAGCTGAATTTCAGCTTACCGCTTGTGATGAGACGGGGCGAGGAAGCGAGAAAGGGACTGCAGTTTGGGGTGGGGATTAATTTCTTGTAGGATGCAGGAAGGATGTGGTGATAGGTGATGATGACAGTGTGGGTGTATTTAGAGGTATGTGATGTACATTGTATTATCATTGCACGAGAAGCGCCGTAGAGAAAATACCAAGTGTGTTGACCTTATCGACTCTTTCAGAGCTATCATTTTCAAATCCAGTCTATAGAAGCAAAGCGAGAAAGTTCCAAGGGAGAATGCTGCTGTGCTAGCCATCAGGGTGTCGATGTCACACTTTGCCTAGTCATGCTCACAATATTACTGATACCCAACAAGGTGTGTGCTGTGTTACCATTATCGCGTTGTATATAAAGGCTATTTGTCCCCAGGGCTACGATTCTTGTTTTCAACAATCGCAGTTCTAAGGTCGGAAATGAAGTAATTTGAGGACGTAACCAGTGAACACCTCTCCTCTGATAGAAGGCTAGATCCTATGACCACATGTTTGATATTTTGCTGTTATATGTCTCTTCATATGCATGTGCTTTGGAGTTATTTACACTTTTTAACCTATATTTCCATCAGTATGGGCTACCATTCTCTCAACACCCTTATTGCTGGTCGTGTTGTCATTTTTCTGCACTCGCGAACAGGGATGGGTGGGTTTCTTAGATGACAGCAGTAACGGATTCGCAGTTGCGAGCGCTTGCGTTATTTTATGATCTATGCTGATATAAATACTCTTTTGCTTCTATATTTCATCATCAATTGTTTTCTATATCAGGAACGCGTTATTTTCACATTATACAAGTCTACTTCAGGATTTGGGACATGTTTTCTCGGATGCTTATAGTAGAGGCTAGAGTGCTGCTCATTATACTCTATATTACAACTGTCAGGACCTATCGGGTAGTCTACAATTACCCCTGAGCTAGAAGTTGTGGAGTTTTCCTATTGGAATCACTATTTCCCAACACCATTTTATTTCACTGTCTGGTCCCCTCCCATTCCTCAGTTCTTGTTGCATTGGATATTGGAAGTTTAGATTCAGAAATTTAGTTTTCTACGATCCATCACTACTGTTACTCGTAATTATTTAAAATCTTCCTCCCTCGATAGTTATAGATGCATAGACAGCCCCAAATTCCCTCAAGACAAGTACATCTACTGCATAGTCGTGTGAGGCACTTGTTGGCACTGCCTTCATTTTTCACTTCTACATTTCACTCAAATTTTGTTATCAATTTGTATCAATTTAGAGTGTCCTTAGTGTGACTCGCAAAAATTGATATTGTTCGAGTAGCGCTCCAAATTTTGACAATCTTTGAGCATGACAACATCTAGTTCCCAGACGGTTCCCTGCTCACAGCAGGAGCGCCAAAATTGCGTCTTCCTTTCACTACTCACAATTCTTATTTTCAATATATAACCTTACCCAAATACCTCTCACACGAGCAGCGTTCAGTTTTTAAGCTCCACTGTTGCTAGAGTTCACTGGTTAGTCTCATAGTTGGTGTTTATATCAGCCTGAGATTGAATCAAGGATTCTCTTCTGGCCCAACTCAGAAAAACCGCATACATCCCGAGCTTGAGTACAAACGAGATGCTTCATTAGGGTGTATAAACACCTAACTTTTGCCTTTCTGTCGTGCACATCTGAAGTAGCAAACTTCGACATGAATAATGGTATTTGCTGGCACAGTATACAATTACTGTGAAACTTTCAGAGGATGCAATTTGGAACTTGCGTTCGAATACTAGTTTCATTGTTACAACTTATGCAGGATAGTCTACAATGAGAAGTTTAAGATGATTCATCCTCCAAACAGTTCTTGGTTTCCGAGAACAGTTCCTTCCGAATGGCGTATCCCTCGCGATAGTAGAGTATCCTAACCTATCCCCTAGAACTTAAGAAACGAGAAATAGTTACCCTAAATCAAACGACAAGCAAAGGGAGCCGGAGGATCAGATATACCTTCCAAATCTTCAACATCATACCTCAATATACGATCTCAACTTCTCAGCAGCAAGCCCACCGCATTACTAAAGACCGTGGGTAGATAAAGAGGACAGAGTGAGGCCATTAGATTCCATGTTCTTGAAAATTCGGAGAGGCGAAGTGGGGACTATTACCGGACATGGTAAAGGGTAAGTGGTGAGTTACAAAAGACGCAATCTAGCGATAACTCGCGAGGAGAGCACACCATTTAAGAATTAAAGAGGCAAGTCAACTATTTCCCAACACAATCATTTTACTCGCGTAGCATGTACTCGTAGGAAATGCGAGGGGTTTAGGACGAAAACTAGACCGCTTTTAATTGTAGCTCTGTTCCTGTTTCATTTTGTTAATTCAAGCATCTGCAGCATGGGCGTGGACCGGTATACACTATCATGACTGAGGGCAATGGCAGAGCATGAGGGGAGATTCACTTCACAGCACAAATGGTATGTAGATCAAGGTAAACCCCATGTATATTCGTCAACCCAGCTAACGTATCTCATATCTCAGAGCGAGCGTGTGTATCATCTTATCACCAATCCGTACGAATCTGTCCCCGAATGAAGAAATGAAAACGTGCTCCATGTCTTGTCATCAGATCCTACAATTATTGGACTTGGTCGATATCAGAAGGCAATCGAGTATGGAAGAGTTGATGTTGAGACTGGAGGTTAAGTGAGGCGAGGGTAATTTAGTGCTGTTGACAATAAGTGACATGACTCGAGGCAGAGGAGAGGGAAGTATTACGCTGCAGCATCCACAGCTGTCACAGCTGGAGCATCCAGAGCACTTGGTGCAAGAGCAATCTCCCTTCATGATGACGGTAGGTAGTTTAATATGAAGAACTTGGAAAGAAGAGTAGTGTTGACAATTTATATATAGAAAACTTGGTACGTTCAGATTTAACTTTCAGTCGCTTTGACAAGAAGAAAAGGGAAAGCTATCAGGAAAAGAGCCAGGTACTTATACCCCTCTTCTTGCCGCTACCTCCTAGAAACATGTGAAGCCAGCGAATGTACTACACACCAAGAAATCAGGCGGAGTGGGTGGTGTACTACCCACCGACGCTGCCCAGACATCCCTTGCAGCAAATGAGAAGTTTAGCTACGGCGAAGTTGGGCGAAAACGTGGGTTTTTCCTATGTTAAGTTGTCACGAGAGCCGGATTTTGAGGAGATACATCAGAATTACCGCGACAGCCTGACGGAGCGCGAGGTGAGGAGGAAATTGAGAGCTTGAGGGGTGAAAAGGAAGTCGGAAGTTGGATAGAGTTCAAGACAGAGAAGGATATTTGATCTTGGCATGGAGAAGCTGGAGGGAAAGAAGCAACTTTGCATTCGCATCCGGAGTATCTCGGGATATTATTTGTGATGAAGTGGGGAGGATAGAGACGAGAAGGGGCCATCCGAGGAGCTGAAGCTATCTCGAGGCTATCCATGACCGACTTGGATAAAGTGTGGAGGGGCAGACACTTGCTTGATGCTGAGTGGTTTAATCAAGAGCTTGAGCTTCTTATGCTGTTTCCGATAACGATAGGAGGGATCATTCTATCACGGTTGGAAAGGCTGTGAAGAATGAGGCGGGTGGAAGGCATAAGTCACGCAGTTAGGTCGATTGGGTAGGAGGTGATGTCGGTAAAAAGTCGTGCCGAAACTGGCAGATATTCAAATCGAACGATGAGGTAAAGTTCCTTTCGAGTTTGAGTCGTGGAAGTGGGCTTGTGGCATGGCTGGCGTGGGGACAACCCGAGAAGAAGCACATAGGTTAATTCAAAGCTATAGTGTAACATTCGCAGATGAAGAGTGCTATAGGAAGTATTGCGGATGTTTGCGAGAGGTGTGCCTAAGATGATGGAATGTTGGAAGTGGTGGAGGTAGAGATAAAGAGGTTATGCAGGATAAGATGTAATCACCCGTTTCAGCTATTATTACTTTGCGTATTAGTGAAGAGAAAAGAGCTAGTGTTATTCTAAGGCAGCAACTTTGCAGCAGGCTTTTTCGTGCAGAAAGAATGATCGACTAGGACTTGGCCAGGGGATAGAAGAGGTCGAACAATCATTTTCACTTATACACATGTGTCAAATTTGCGTCAGGTATCAGATCAATTTGATCATGCTCCTTTTTTACATGTGTCCCAAATGAGCGACCCGTACAGCCAGCTCGACGTCAACGAGATTTATCGTCCCCTGGTATAATCCGTGTCCCATGTCAGCCATCCTATGTCATAACCCAAACCCAGTATGCGAAACCCAGGAGACTAAAATTTCCTTGTCGAGAAAATGACAGTGGAGAAGATCAGATGCTTAAATTGAATCGAAGAGTCGCAACGAAGGTATATTGGTTTTTGTACAAAAGAGAACTTATTTTCCGCAGCTAGAGCAGGAGCAGTCAGAGCCGCAGTTGCCTACGAGTGTATAATTAGTCCGTATTTCTTGCATTATTGAAGTGTTGAAGTGGGTGGTTGGTGATCAAGAGTGGGATGAGGGGTCATGAGGGGCAACTAACAGCTTGAAGAGCCAGAGCATCCGCATTCTCCCTTCATGATGATGGTATTTCTAGTGGTTGGGTCGAAACTTAAAATGATCTCGAAAGAGTGTTGGTATGTATTTGGCTTGGTTTTGCTTGTAGTATCGTTGCTGATGAGAAGAACTGATGGTGGGACAAGATGCCCTTTTATGTCCCCTTCTCAGATTCTCTGATATCGGAGCCGAGATCTGCTGCACCACTATTCTGATTCCATCATCCAATCAGCATGAACAGCTGACTGCGTTTTTTGTGCGGTGCAGCTCTAGGTCTGCGGGTTTTGTGCGTCGGAGTTGGCGGGGTCCTACCGATCCAAAGCGATCCATAGGAGGTGTCCGCTGACAGTGGCGCCGAAACAAAGACAGTTGCACGAATGTGGGGCAAGAAACTCTAGCCGCTTTGAGAACAGGAGATCAACCTTTCTTTTGCCCGGTTAAAGATCATGTTAATGTTTATCCGCTGAACTCCCATTTGATCATGAGTATAATTGAGTTATTTGGAGAGGGGTGTTGTGACGTTGTGTTATCTCTCGCTAAAAGTATACGAGTAAGGGGCACCATCATAGCGTTCATGCTTCCAAAAAAGATGTTTTATGTGATTCCTTTAGCTCTTCAACCTTCGCGGTAAGAATTGCAATCTTGGTGTTGGTTCAAGGTGGTACCGGGAAGTATGTTAGCCAAGTCTCTAATGGCTTCCTCTAGCTTCGAAGTCTGATCCATGTGGTATCAAAGCTTCTCAGGGTTTGTTGGCCACCTCTGCAACACCCTGCATGGAAACACGGGCTTTCTCACAAGCCTCAAAATATTAGACTGAAAGTATTTCCTTGTCATAAGAAGGGATCCAGAAGTTGGGGATGGGGTCAAGGCGCAAGTTCGCAGGGCAACCTAGCGAGCAAAGCTGGCCAATCGAAACATGCTCACTTGCTCCCTGAACCACGGATGGACCTGCAAATCACTCAATCTTGCTCGAAGGAGTAAATGAGAAGGGTATATGAATGGATGCCTTCTCCCTTGTATACCTGGGTCTTCTTGGGGGTTTGGATACACGACCGAAAATGCGCCAGACTGCTTGAACGATTTACGTTTGGATATGGAACGGGTTGTGGGTGGCTACAGAGAATGTGGGATCAACGCGGCCGGACGGCACCGCTATCCTCAATTGAAATCACTTGCATGATTTCTGGTGGCCGCGTTGACATGTTTCGTGGTTCTGGAATCGATCGGAGGGGTTGGCCGTCCGATATCAGCCAGCAGTTGCCCTCAAGGAGTTTGATCGAATCGCTATCTATGAGAAATGATGATCACGAGGTCCATACCTCCTCGGTTTGACTAACATTTTTATTACATGGCCTGGACACTGGTGTTACAGCGAACCATATTGCTGCCCACGCTCTCGGCTACCAGTTTGACCGGCAGTTCTCCGTTGTCAGAGTACTATAGGAATAAGCAAGCATGTAATTATACTTTGTAAAAGCATGTGCAAAGTTTTAAAGAGAGTATGTATAGCCGTACTACTACATCCGAGACTGTATATCCCATCAGCTGACACTGCTTTAGGACTGCATTCCACCAGTGAGCACAGCATGTCTACCAATGGTTGAAAATACCATGATTGATGAAGTAGTGACATCAGCCAATATCGTTCATGAAACCTTTCGACTCAGCGCCATCCTTCGAGTATTTCGTCATCTCGCAAATACGAACAGGGGGACAGCTAGCCGTGTCTACGATTATGAGTACTGTACGAATAGCCTGAGTAGTAACGGTGCTTAGGGTGGGATGCGGCTCGCTTTTCGTGACGGTATCTGCCGCTACTATTCATAGTGCCAGCTGGCAGAGCCTTCTCTCGAGCTTCAACTTTCTCTTCCTCCATCTCTTCGCTCTCAGAGTCCCTTACTTTAGCCAGACCCAACCGTATCATGCCGGCTCCAGGAATGAATCTTCTTCTATCTCGCAACTCTTCGGCACCGGACACGCTAGATGGAGATGCACTTCGGTAGTCATTCTGGTGTTTGGAGTCTCCCTTTTCGCCCTTCCCTGACAAGTTTTCTACAGAATTGTCTCTTCCCTCCTTACGCTGCTCTTCCATTCCAAGTAATCCCCCTTCTTCTTTCCCCTCTTTTGTTATTTCTACTAGCTTTTCTAGTCTCTCTCCCACTTTGTGTTTTAGAGAAAACTTTTTCGAAGTATCCACTTTCAACTTTTCTGCTCTTGTGTGTGGACTACCAGGGTTTCCATAAATTAAATAGTCATCAGAAGGGCACATTCGTTGAGAGCCATCGCTTTCCATTATAACCACATTATGTAATTGAGACGTTTTATAATCGGGATAGCTGGATGCTTGATCATAAGACTGAGATCTTGTGCGACTTCTAGATCTTCGAAGCCGAGACCTGCCTCGTCTTTCATCATCTCTATTCGATTGATATAGTCTTCTCTCTCTTTCCAGCGGTACTTCATATCTCTGGTACTCTTCTTCATGTTCGCCCTCAACCTCTTCTCTCCCTCGTGAAAATTCTAATCCTCCACTCATAAAGTGGCTTGGATCACAATAGTGTGGACTCCGCTCCCTTACCCGAACGTAATCTTCGTGAACGTCACTATCGAAGCCAGGCGAGTGACGACGAGGGCTATGGTGGAAGCGAATATGGGTTCGACTGTCTGAAACATACCGCTCTCTGAAAGGGGGGGCGGATCGTGCTTGATCACAAGGCCAATTATGATGCCGTTGGTATGCTCTGCCTGGAGAGATAGATATTGGTCGAGGCTGGTAGTGGTAGTGGCATTTTCTAATTGGGGATGGAGATAGGGAACTCTGGGAACTGTGGCAACGGTGGTGGTGGTGATGACAGCTCCCTTCCTCTTCCAGTTTGTTAATCCTTTCATGGTCGAGCGATTTCTTAATCTCCTCTCGTATTTCCTTCCTCCTCTCCTCAGCCATTTCTTCTTTTGTAAGCACCTTCTTTTTGTCCTTTTTTTTCTTTTGCTTAAGCCATTCCTTCCATTTCTGTGTCCGAGCTGTGGCCTGACCGTGTGTTGCTACCTATTTTATCATCTTAATACTCTCGTTGAAAAAAAAACATTCTTTTACTTACAAATTCTTCTACCAGATCTTGCATATTCAAGGTTACATATCCTGGCCAATTGATCTGAAAGGGACAGCACCACAGACAGAATGTGACCCGATCCACAGCCAATGGATATCCAAAGTCGTTTTTA
The DNA here is from genome assembly GCA_021365295.1 of Tricladium varicosporioides. Classification (NCBI taxonomy): domain Eukaryota; kingdom Fungi; phylum Ascomycota; class Leotiomycetes; order Helotiales; family Tricladiaceae; genus Tricladium; species Tricladium varicosporioides. Next base: position 1,066,473 of record JAJTIW010000015.1, on the reverse strand, counting down.
ACCCTCATCTCTGTTGGTTTCGAAGATCTAGAGAATGGGAGATAGTCTTTGAATCTCCACCCCAATTCCCTTAAGCGGGTGTTAACGACGAAGTCAAAATGTGTATATCTCACAAGCACATCTGGGTGTTGTTTGGCGTATTCATTTTCGATTAAGCTAACAGGTACAATCCGAGTGACAGTAATAGGGGAATTAAAGCTCTCATATGTCTCTGGAAGCCAGGAATGTGATGCAGCTTGTGTTTGCCAGAACCAATGTGCACAACGATCATACCAGGTGCGAGTACTCTGGGCGTGTCTAACTTGACAATATTCATGATCTCGTTCATTAACGGGGCAGGATGGGTTGCATTTTCTGTGAAGGTTTGTCACGTAGAAATGACCGCGTTGTCGGGGTTTGTCCACTGTGTGGTAGCCTCCCCAAGCCACTGGCCGATGCGTGTGCGCGATGTGTACATCTCCTTCTACCTTAGTATTTCTCACAAAACTGTTCGGTCCACTTACATGGCTCATAATCTAGTCCACATCTCCAGCTCTTCATCTCACGTTCAAAGGCGAGTCTATTATCCTGTTGTAGGTGTACGCCTGCACTCGGAACAACGCTCCCTGCGTCTACTGAGATCCCACCGTCGAGTGCCTTCGACTTCGTCGTTTCTTCGGTCGCCTTCATAGTTACTATTCTGTCACCTGAAGGCCTCAGTTGATGCCTCTCATTGTTGTTGTAAAGATAACGGAGAGAGATGAAATCGAATATCTTTTCGTGCTTCCTCCGGTAACTACACATACCCTGTTAACGGTAGGTTTCATTTCCAGGCAATAAAATAGAGGCGGACCCTTTTTCAAAAGCATGTATTTTCACCTGAATTTTGAATGTTGCGATGATTCGATAATATGGCTGATTACTTCCAAGTTTCTCGTAGCGCTCAATCCGCATAACGGGATCGAGAACACTCACAGAAGTGAGTGCTCTTCTTCCACCACCAACACATTCCTGGAGCTCAAGGGGATATATACCAGATAATATTTTTCTCGTCATATCGTTTTTATTTCCGCTTGGTGTTTTTCTTCTATTTTCATTTCTAAATGAGAAGGAGAATTGAAATTAGAAACCAGTTGCCCTCGATGGCTATTTCATAAGGGATATGCCTTGATTGTGCCCCATGATCCAGCAGCGTATTGAGAAGTGGGGTGACGAGTAAAGAGGCTTTTGGAATATTGCCATTCTGACAAATTTAGAGCAGTATATGGGAAGCATCTAGGACCTCAAGGACTTCGATCGAGTCAGTTGGGAGTGGCGTGACAACAGCCACAATTGTGAGGCTGATGCAGTGAAACACTACCACCGAGATTTTCGTCTGTAATAGCCTAGTTTAGATTGGCCCTTGATAGTGTTACAAAAAACTCTCCAAGTAGGATTTGTTCGATGTCCGGGAATCTTCCAAGAAGTGGCTTTCGTCTCACGATCCTAAGACCACACTCTCTCCAATACCTCGACTGTCAAGTCAGGTATTCTTCCCCTAGTAGGTTTCGTCCATGATCGCCTGAGAGTGTTTAGAATGTGGCTCCCTTGCTTCCCCCAATGCTTTTGAGGAACCCAGCCGTCACCATTAATATTGAAAATCTGCCTGAAAATTTGCTTGCTTTCCAATTCATTTAGCCTATCCGTATCCTCAGCCAAATCCTCAGCTGCTAGGTTACGAGGACATTCACCGCATAAATCAACCTCCGTCCACGCTTCCGAAAGTAGAATAATAGATAACTAATGAATGTACAGCCGGATTACTAGGAAGTATGACAGCAACCAAACGGCTTGAAAACCAAAGGATTTTACCCCAGACTAAGCTCGTAGTTGGAATAATATCCAGAACCGCGAGCTCAAAAGCCAATTGGTAGACTGCTATCCCTCTTTTCACCACCTTTCTAGTTCCTGCTAACCTTTCTCTTCTGCCACTGGAAGTTTATCCAAAGTCGCTTCTTGCTCTTCAGTTTCCGAGGAAGGCACCAGGAGTATTGATTCGATTCAAGGAGAAGACCACCACTAGTCTATAGGTGGGCTCCCAAAGCCTATAATATGGGTGTGGCACTAGGCCAAAGCCTACCCTTGAAACAAGTCCCAGACCTAGTTGCAACACCCAATACACAACTGTTTATGATTTTTAAAGCACAGCACTACTTCATGAGTTTTGAACGTTAATACAAGATTGTATTCTATTTACTATCTATGCATCGCTATAAACAAACCAGAACCAAAGCGACAAGAGCGTATGAGAAATGCTGTAGGAGGGGCAAGCTGCAACTCTAAACTCCTTGTATATGCCTCCATAAAGCAAGTTCCTATATCGCACCTAATTTAAAAGAGAAGAGCGATTACTGGGTGATCCTGTATATTTGTTCAATTTGATTAAAGATGTCTTTTCCATAAATTCATTATAAAAACCATCAAATGGGAACCTCCGCTGCAAAACTAATTTGTCCAACCGATTTCCAAACTCTTATCTCTTGGACTTCGGAGATATAATCTCCCTATAAACCTTGTGATGTTATGAGAATTGACGGGAGGGTAGAAGACGCAATATTTTCTTTCCCTGTGATTCAGTTGTGGAATTGTACAAGAAACAATCTACAAAAGCCTCGCCATTGTTCAGGATCTGCAGAATTTTGCAGGCTCTTCTGACAATATTGCGATAAAGGGTAGCTAGCATGGGAACGAATATAGTGTCTTGGAAGTTAGAAGGTGCGGAATTAGAAAGTTCTCTGGCGAATAGTCTATCGCGAAAAGAATTGTTATAATCTTTGAGATAATTTTTAACTATGGAAGGGTGTTTTGCTTTAATAAATATTATAGTAAATAGAGAAAAATGAGTGACAAGTATAGATAAGTCTACAATTGCTTTATAGTTCAAATGTTAAGAATCACTTGAGCAGATGTTTTGGTTGGATATCTTGAATGACTCACTACGAACGACAAGAGCGCAGCAGGTATCAAAAGTACTGCAAAAACCTCTCTAATAATTGAATAGATCGCTGAAAGTACCACCAATCGCTGGTTCCTAAATGATTCAAGGCGACTCTGACCAGAAAGTAGATGTCGAAATGTACCACAAGCAAAATTCAACGTGGAGAAGGGTAATATCCTTCACTGTTATTTTAAGATGTACAGGTATCAAACCTACCAATAATTATAATCTAGCTCATATCCTCGGGCAAATATTACAAGAAAGGCGAAGTTTGCTCTTCGCACCACTCCCAGAATTTCTCGCCAACTCCAGTCCCCCCTTCAACAACTGATTTTGTAGACATCTCGATATCTCTCCGCGGTGTTTTGATTTGGCCCCATGGCTGCACTGTGAATATGTCAAACTTAATTCAGAGATATGAACGAGCAAGGAATACTAACCCCATGTTCCTGCTTGTGAATTTTCCAGTGTGATATCTGAAGATAGACCTCCATAAAGCTCTGTGTATGCTCCATAAATGGGCTCCTTGAGAACTAAATCTAGTACATGCATTTTCCAACGAGACACATTCTTGTAGAGGTCGGTCTTCAAATTTCCAGGGTCCAGTGCCTATAATTGTCAACAAATATTCAGAGAACAGGGATTGTAGTATCCCACTTACAACACTGACAATTCCTTCGCTAGTATGCCTCCTTGCGAACTCCTTGCAGTGCAATATATTTCCTGCTTTGCTAACACCATACTTATGCCAAGCGCCTCTGTCATTCTTGTAGTCAAGATTTCCCATCTCAACACCACCTTCAGGTGAGAACCTTTCAGCAGCAGAGGATGATACCCACACGACTCGAACAGACCCAGCTGGAGCAGTCTTGGCAGTCTTGCTCAATATTGGAGTGAGAAGCTTCGTGAAAAGGAAGGGAGCAACATTGTTCGTCCCAAGTTGTAATTCATAGTCTTGCTTTGTCTTGCTTCCTTGGGGTGGAACCATAACGCCGGCATTATTCCATAGCACATCTAGCTTTTGCTCCTTGCTAAGAAACTCTTGAGCAGATGCCTTAATAGTGGTTAAATCGTTCAAGTCTAATTTCAGGAAAATGGCATCGCCTTTGGAGTTTGGGTGAGATTTCTTAATTGTCTCTATCGTTGTAAGGGCCTTTTCCGAAGAGCGAGCTGCAATATATACTTTAGCATTATGGGCGAAGAGAATCTGAGCCAATTCTTTGCCAACACCGCTTGTGGCGCCAGTTACGACAAAGACCTAAATAAATCATCAGAACAAATATCCTTCTTTACAACTCAGGCATCTCAATTGAGAATAGTTACCTTGCCGGACTGATCGGGAAGGGTCTGCTCAGTGAGAGTGGGCTCAGGTATGGAGGGGAAGGGCCACATATTGAAAATATAAAACAAGATGATATTCAAAATATATCGGCTGGTGCGGAGATATTCGATCGCAAATAACCCTGTCTAAGCATATATAGAAATGTGGTGAGTGGTGGTGTGATGATGAAAGGCTTAGGTTAAAACTAGCCCGGGTTCTGAAACCGCTCGGCAGCAATTGTATCCGGGGCCGAAAGAAACTCCGTGTATTAAGTAGTTAAGATGGCTGTATCGAATGTCTTCCGTTCCTGCTCATTTGAAAAAGAGGAATTAGGTTCATTTTTATGATGCTAACACGAAATCCGTAAGACTTCTCACTCCAAGGGACATTTTTTAACCTGTGCATTTTCATAACAAAAGTGACCAGGTTGTGGGATACAATTTGAAGATTTGGGTTAAACTTTGAGGGGATTTCTTGGTTACTAAGATTCATGTGATAAGAATATTAATCGTGCTTTTGTTCATCTACCGCTCGACTCCTGTTCATTAGGTATGTAGCATTCTGTGAGATGGAACTGGATGGCTTTGACCGCCGGCCTTAAATACGACAATTCTGCCATGCAGCACGACCCTCTCTCAGTTCTTTCAGCAGGTCCAACACTCCAAGCAATGGGGTAAAATATTTCAAACACCCTCTCATAAAAAAAGCATATATGGATTGCAAATAACTCCAAAACTATGCCTGGATATTACTGGATTAGCGTAAAGCCTATCTAGGAACCTGAGAGTATCACAACTTTTCATCTGCTCTAGATACAGTCCTTGGTACTGTTCTTTCGCCTTCGTTTCTGGCCATGATCTAGTATCCTGAATTATTTGCTAATTTACCGCTGCGACCAGCCCCTTGCGTGCCCCCTACCGACCCACTACAATAGCTTGTTCAGATTCATTTTTTGAAATCCTTCAGTTATTGAACAATTTCCTATCACCATAGCGTGCACTTTCGTTGGACAAACACTCAAAGACCTTATGAAACATTCAAATAAAATTCTCTTACCTACATCCCTGTACCGACTCCGCTCTGACTCTAGGACGAGCTTGTAATAGTTGATACTTGCCCTCAGTAGTTGAGCTTCTCCATTGTATATTGTCATTAGGAAGCTTTGCGCATCGAGTTGCTGTTCATCCTAGTGTTCTTATACACCGGTAATATATTATAGAAGTGAAAATTGATGTGGATGATAGTCATGTGAAGTGTTATTTTAAGCTGTTGAGGTATGCTTGCTTTGTCGGCTTAGCACAACCTAGAAGCACTGCTTCGTTAAGCCCTATATATGCGAGTATGGAAAATTCTAGGATAGGAAATCTCTAACACTAATAGAGGAGTGCAGGTTCCTCTTATCCTCATCTTTCAAACTATCTACAGCCTAAAGTTTCATCCTCTTGCAAAGTACCTTCGTCCAAAATGTGCAGCTATCACACAACTGTGGTACCGTTCCAAAATAGTAAAGGGTCTCTCACTTGAAGTAGAAAAGGCATACTGAAAATATGGACTTAGGGTAGAGCCAGATAAATTTCCCTTCCCCGCTGGTCAGACCCGCAACAATATATATGATTTACGGGGAACAAAGTTCAGATGGCAAAAACACCATTATTCGCTAATGCAACCAACTTAGGATATCTGCCCTACGAAAAAGGTATTGATACCTCGCAAATTGATATCTAAGGGCTTCTCAGAAGCTTCTCTTGGAGAGCAAGAACTAATGTTCAAGCGCTACGCCGATCTTTTGATATAGAAACTGAATGATGAAGTCGGTGTCCGCAAACAAGTTGATCAACCTAACCCACCGGTATAATGAAAGCCGAGTTCCAATCTTACACAGATCCCTGAGAGAATAAAATTGAATCGCTCTCCACATTCAATATAATTGATGATCTTGCCTTTGATGAGTCCTTTGACTGCCTCCTCTCATCCGCATACCATCCTGAGGTTTCCATAATATTTGCAAACGCTGCTTCTGGAATGTCCCTTACTGCTAGTCCTAGACAGCCTCAGCAAAGTTTGGCCTTCATATACGAACAGGGCAATTTCCACTTTTCCATTTGGAAGCGTCGTCGTGGCTATAACACCTCTCGAAAATATTTCAAGATGTCGTTAGAGAGTTGGAAAGTTGACCTATTGTTCACCTCACATCGCAAATATTTAACCTTCAGGTGATTTTTGTGACACTAAACTATACATAAATCAAGGTCAGATCAAAACCTTTGTAATATCTCACGGTATCACCAAATATATGCAAAGGCGAGATATATTATCGGAATAATTTTATCAAGAGCTTACTCTGCAGCCAGGAAATTGAGTGTGATGACGTCACGGCATACCTTCTAATTCTTGACTTTGATGAGAGCAAGCGGCTTGTGAAAGTCTGAATTTCCCAGGGTACGTGATGTGAAACACCATGCTCACAACACATCAATATGACGTTTGGTCTCACGATTGGCTGTTATCAAGGATCAAGATTTTCTTACCACTCCAAGAATGCCCCCTTGTCATACCACGCGTCACTTGATCACTCGGCAAACCTACCCGTAAGGTACCCCTCCACGACTCTCCGTTCCATGCTCATATACTTTGGTACTCGTGGTAATAGTTGTAAGTTTGGTTCTAGCATATTCTACGCTAGCAGGGGTGCCTGACCAATGACATATTTATGATCCAACGCTGCCCTTATGTACTGAAACCACACTGAACGATTCAGAATCACAACATGGAGTCAATATACTATATTCCCACACCGAAGCAATCCCGCGAGCTCACGCGCGACGAGCGACTACGAGTGCAAGTCCTTTATACTGATGCAAACCTCACTATTCCTCAAATCGTCCTGCAAACAAACTACACTGAGTGGCAGGTACGCTACGCTCTTGCCAACTGTCTTATGTCTCAAAAACGTAAATGTGGCCGGAAAGTCCTTCTTAATACTCCTCAAAGAAAGAGATTAATTGAGTGGGTAATAGCCTCTCATGAGAATTGCAAAACGCTATAAATAGAGATTTCTAGTATTCTTAGTCTCGACTATAGCGAATATACAATATATATAGTATTTAAGAAGGAGGGCTTTGCACGACATGTAGTACAAAGAAAGCCTTCTATTTCTGAAGAGAATAGTAAGAAAAGATTTAAATTTGCAAAGGAATATATTAATTGGACTGACGAGTAATGGGATGAGGTCCTCTGGAGTGATGAGACGTGGGTATAACCTGGGAAATATACTCGTATATAGATTATACGGAGAATTGGTGAGAAGGTATATAATAAGGATTGTGTAGTTTCACGATATTAAAGAAAGATTAAGTAGATGTTTTGGGGTTCTATTAGTGGGAAATATAGAAGGTATAGAGGACTGTTTTGGGAGAAGGACTGGGAGACAATTAATGAGGGGTCATATTGTGGAATTATTATTCCTGTTATAGATGAGGTTCTACAACAATATCCTGAGCTTCATTTTCAACAAGATAATACAAAGGGACATGCTTCTGCTTTTACAAAGTCTGTCCTTCAAGCTGCAGAGATAAGAGTTATCGAATGGCCTCCTTGCTCTCCTGATTTAAATCCTATAGAGACTATATGAGATGATATAAAGGATTATATTCAGGAGCACTACCCTCAAGTCCATAGCTCATATAAAAGGCTTAGGAGCGCGATTCAAGAAGCTTGGGAGTCAATAACCCACGAGAGAATTAGGGAGCTTGTACATAGTATGAAGGAGCGATGCCAGGCAGTGATTGATGCCCGAGGCTACAGTACAAAATATTAAGGACGTTTGGTAAAGCAGCATTGTGGCGTATCACCCCTGCATTTTACATCTATTACCCCGAGTACGAAGTAATATAGTACATCTTCATATTAACCAATAACTTCTCAACATTTGTCTCAGCCTTCATCTCACAGGTTGAAAATGTGCGAAAAGTCACCAAGTATTGCATGCCAAGCCACAACACCCAAGCTGTTCTCAGCAAGAACCTAGCCACGAGATGCGTCATCTCGCAATCAAGGTGGGGTGACGACTTATATTTTCAGACTGATATAATAATTCTTAAATACCCGGGTGCAGGCTTTAACTTTCTCTTCTTTGTTAAATACGTGCGGAGCCGCTGTGTGGAGTGAATAACAAACAACAAGCCTTTACATTCCTCCAGGCTAACCGAGGAAGCTTCAGAAAGTTACGACAACAAAGTTGCCCTTGAGCTTGTACTTTTTGAAATTATCTTAAGTACGATACCCTCACAACAAAATATAAACTGTGTGCCAAAACCACAATAGCCTTCGACATGTCTCAAGCATTTGTGTTCCCCCTGCGCATTGCGCAGGTCATTCTCTCCATTATCGTCATGGCGCTGATGTCCTATGGTTCGTCTCCCGCCTCCCTTGTCCAATTCTAACCATAAGTTAAACTTTGCTCATAGTCATCGACTCTTGGACCTCACCCTGGGGCTCATGGTCCCCATCTTCCGCCAATTTCCTCCTGTTCACCTCCATCTGGACACTACTAGTTCTCGTTTACCTTATCATCGCACCTCTCCGCTTCCAGCAATTCTCGCACAAATTCGCAATCCTTGCCGTCGAATTCGTGACTATGATCTTTTGGTTTGCCGGCTTCATCGCTTTTGCGGTCCTTATTACCGGATGCTGGAGTAGCTATGGGGTGTGCAGAGGAAGTGAGGCCGCAGTGGTGTTTAGTGCCTTTGAGTGGGTATTGTTCTTGATTACTACAGCTATGGCAGCGCTTCACTGTTGGAAAACAAAGGATAGCGGAAATACAAAGCATGATCCGGCTATTGAGGTGCAGCAGCCTACATCGATCGTTTAAGGAGTACCAGAAGTGCTGTGCGAATGACGAAGCATAGAACTTCAGGTCCGCGCTTTATATAGGATATTTGGTAGGGCGACACAACCATTCCAGAAAAGCTGTCTTGCTGTAGGCGGTATTGCATGCGAACAAGGAGGTAATTAATTGTGGCTTCATGGTTTCATGACAAGCACGGCGTATTTGGAGCTTTACGAGGGGGTATACCAATTAGGATGGGAATAAATTGCATGATACCACATTGCCTTTCAAGAAATAATATCTACGCTTACACAATTATAAAACATTCACTTAGTTCACTATAATTATCCTCTTCCAAGTTACATATAAATTGTATTTGAGTGTAATTATTCAAAAGTCTGCAGTGTTGACAATTGTAGCAGATACATCTCCTAGCTCCGCCAATACAACCTTTATAAATTAGCTCATATTTGTCGAATTGGAATAAGGGAACGCATACATCAACGAGCTGCTTAGCTGTAGCACCAGGGACGTCACGATCACCGATTGCATCCCTTACAACCAGAACGTCATAACCCATCTCAGCTCCAATCCTTGAAGTTGAAGAAACACAATTATGTGCCATGTATCCTGCACACTTATCAGCCATATCAAATCACTCAAATCTTAGGTTATACATACCAACAAGTACGATCTTCTTCTTCCCTAAATTCTGCAAGTGTTCATGGAGAACTGTATCCGTGAACGAGCTCGGCTGCGTCTTATGCACAACTTTCTCGCCCACCAACGGCGTCAATTCCGGAAAGATCTCCGCCGCCGGAGTTCCTTGAGTAAACAGGGGAGCTCCTGGTGGAGTGTCATGCACAACATGGACAATATCTCCTTCAGCTGCGCGGTATTTATTCAGGAGTGTGAGAATATTTGGGCGAGAGAGTTCGAGGTCAGCGATGGCAAGGAGGCCATAGTCGTAATCGTTTTGAGCATCAATGATAATAAGAACGCTATCATTGACTGTTGGGCTTGAGGGTGGAATTCCGAGGAAGGAACGGAAGGATTTGCCTGATTGTGGTTGTGCCATTGTTGTGTTGTTTTAGCGGTTTTGTAAGAAGTAAGAAAGATAAAGTATACAAATTGTTGTGATGAACGAATTTCTCAGTGAGAACTATGCCATGCAGATGACTCTTATTATATGAGGAGCTCCCAAAACTCCACACACCATGAGGTCATTATGAAACCCAGAACCTAAATGAATGCATTTGTAATACTGGTGGAACTACAGAAATGCAGTCTGATGACTTGCCCCGAAGAAAGTGGGTTTCCTCCTTTCTATCGTCGAAATAAATGCAGGAACATAAGTGCCAAGCAATTGATTGCCTTAAAATGGTAATTTGCTATTGTAAGAAGGGGCAGGGAGAAGGGGGTCAATGATAAATTGGGTTGTCATTGAAGCAACACTTCAAAACTTTCAATTTTTAATTGGGAAGATACTCTCTAAACCGAGAGAAATAAAATCAAGAGGAATTTCTCTACTTCTTACCAGTGAAATTAGCTGGTGTTGAAGTATTTATAACCAACCTTCAAGAGCAAACCTCAAAACTGGTTTGTATTTGAAGCAAGTCAGGCCCGTCTTTGCGGTTTCAAGAGCAGAATCCGATTTGCCCCGCAGTCATGCTTAATTTCAACCAATCATCCACGCGTTGAAATGCGTGCCAAGCAATATACTTCCCTGTTTGGGACATTCAGCCCCCAAATGATTATATTTCCGGAGAATCCCCACGTGTTTGCTGTTAATCAGCAATGCCAAGTATATCAATGTCAGCTTTGGGGCAATATACTTCTCACCTCCCACAATGATGGAATGCACGCAATTTCAGTTTTTGGTACTTACAGAGCCATGGATATGTCGTCTACGGGTGGCCTGAACAAAATACAACTAGATTCGCTACTCCAAGCAACACCGCGAAAAACAAGAAAATGGCAGTTTCTAAATATCACAGATCCGGAAGAAGCCAAACAACCATGTTTCAAGGAACGGGTGAAGAAGAATGCGACAATAGAACACCGAAAATATGAACGAATGAAGTCTACTCTGCAGTATCTGGAAGCCAGCAAGATTCCAACTGATGTACAAGTACATGACCCCGTGCCACCCATCGAAGTGCCTAGCGAGGAACTTTTAGAGCAACAACTGTTTATAAATGAACTTGACAAGGCAAGAAATTACCGGGATAAGACATCATTCTTGCATGACCTCGAGTTTGAGCATCGGCATAAAATACTCGACGGGGGCCAGCCATCCAATGATGAGCTACCAAATGAATATTTGGTTACTAAGAGAACTACTGTAGATGCCCACCACTACCTGAAACCTGCAGATACGGGTTACCGCGACACCGACATAGGGTCAATCGGTACCGAAAGCCCTATGTCTCCGCTCGGAGCTGGCACAGTTGATCCGTTTGATACATGTCCAACCAATGGAGATCAAAGCTATTACTACCTAATTAATCACTGTAAAGTGCCGCTCTATTTCACACCCTCCTTTTCCATATCTCATGGCCCGCTTAGCTTGCTAATCATTCTACTTCAAGTTATATTGACAGTCGCTCCGGCATTTCTTCCCATCGACCGAGGTTTGGATCAGAATCCTGTTAATCGCTTATGGGCATGGCATTCATTGACAAGTCCTCTCTTAACGCATTCTATTCTCCATATTTCAGCGACACGGCTAGATAGATTTTACCACAGAAGTGCTAGCCCTGGGACACTGTACTACCGTGGGGAGACTATTCGACTTCTAAATGAAGCTTTGTCCTGCTGGGATGATGCTATCTCAGACTCAATCATTGCTGCTATAGCGATACTTGTCGCAAGTGAGGTATATGCTAGTCCCATTTGTATTACTCCAAACCAAAGCTAAAAGCTATAGAATATTTGCGAAGCAAACGAAGAGATCTTGTTGCATATTCAGGCCCTACAGCAACTAGTTTCTGCTAGAGGAGGCATATCTAGATTAGGGTGGAATAGAACTCTCGGCATGTTTATATCTTGGTAAGTTGACTTAATTTAAAGAATCTTTGACTAGAGTCCTAGAACCTTTTACCAACTATCATCTGGCATTTTTAGGCAAGATTTGATTACCTCTGTCAGCCTTAACATCTTACCACAGTTCATATACGAAAACACCTCAATATTACCCCTAATCTCACAATCGAACCTTCAAATGCAGCACGAAGATTTCCCCATGCCAACGATATTTCGCGATTTCAAGCCGCCAGAACACTTCCGAACTACTCATCGGCAAATCTTCAAGATACTATGCGAGATCCGTTATCTCACTCTCGTAGTCGCAGGCTTTAGGAAAAGTCGTGGAGCAACGCCAGAAGAAATGATATGGTTTAGCAAAGCAAGATCAACACTTGAATATCGCCTTATCCTGATGACACCATCCAACGATCAAAGTCAAGACAGGTGGTTTTATATCTATGAGGTTTGCCGCATCACAGCACTGATCTATATAAATTATGTCGTTCATGAATTTGACCCCGCATTTGGCGTTTTGGATAAGCTAAAGAGGAGATTGATAGCTACGGTGAACGATTCAGAATCCGTCATGGAGGCCCACACAAATAAGATACAGGATTTAATCATTTTGTGGTCAACTGTTGTAGGAGGTCTTGGAACTATAGGAATTGATCGAAAGTGGTTCCTCACTAGAATTCTTACCCAAATGACAAGACTGGAAATCACGGAATGGGTGCTGCTTGAGTCACAACTGATGAAAGTTCTTTGGATCAAGGGAATGCGTAGCCCCAAATACGATCCGTTGTGGAAAGATATTCACGAGCAGCTCAATATGAGGGATTTTACTCAAACAGATGACGCGAATGTGGCAGATTTGAGATGTTTTGAATAAAGACACCTAGATATATGTCTAACGTCTGTCCCTACATACCGAGACGCCCCCCTGTAACGGGACAAATCATAGGTACTTCAAGTTCAAACAATATAAAATCTACGAACGCTCTAAAAATTTCTATCCCATTTTATTTCAGTTGTATTGTATACCTCCCCCAGACGCTCCTGACCTATCAATTCCGAAAATTATTATCGCGTCGTCGCCGCCCCTTGAATTTACAGAGAGCCTCCTTTTACACTAAAATAAGACCCCTTGATGTACGACAACACCATTAAGCTTTTACCACCTTTTAAACACATAGATCGATTGAATATGGATATCCAGGTTCTATTATAATGCTAAATTGCTACTGCTACTCTTGTGGCGGCTGGGGCGTGGCCTGTCACACGCCACAAAGGATGATACCTCCTCCAATTAATGATCCTAGTCAGCAGTAGTGTAGTCATAGTAATCTCGGTAAAATTATATAATAAAATCTGTGGCTGCGACGCTTGTGGCTGCACACACCCTGCTAGAAAATTCCCGCGTGCCAGCATCCTCTAGACTAAAAGCAAAAAGTGGCCCTGTGCGCAACTATACAAAATTAGCTGTCTCCCATTTACGGCTTTTCTACTTCCCGAATATTTTTTCCTGAAACTGTTTTACGCTTTGCCTACGGAGAGCTTGATCTAACAAGCAGGGCTTTTCCAGTCTGTTGATTCATACACCGGGGCTTTTTGCATTGGAAACTACATCGATATACTGAGTTCTGGTCTATAACCTAGGCTCTAATGGTCTATCTTCAAGGAGAAATCTACGTGAGGCACTCCTTGATGTATTGAGCTTGTTGAGATTATATCGATGTCTGTTTCAGTTATTCAATTTTAAAAGCCACGAATCATAAGCGGTGAAACTTACCATTGGTGATATATGTGCTAACATTATCTGACGTCAGTCCTCCACTGCATTCTAGCAAGAAGGACTTCTTGCCTGCCCACCTCTGCTTGATGCTGTTTGCCGCAATCTTCAATCCGTCCCCAGGAAAGTTATCCAACATTATGATATCCGCTCCAGCAGCAATGGCCTCATCGGCATCCTTCTCACTGTCGACTTCGACTTCGACCTTCAAGGCGAAACCTCCCGCAGCCTTCGCAGCCCTGACAGCTTCTGATATGCTTCCTCTTGCCCATATATGATTGTCCTTCAACATAATCATGTTCGACAGGCTATGACGATTGCCGTCGACACCGCCTACAATCATTCCATATTTCTCAACCAACCTAAATCCAGGCGTAGTCTTCCTTGTGCCCGCTAGTATGCCAGTATAACCCGCCTTCCTAGCCAGCTCCTCCATGGCCCTCGACTTAGTCGCAATCCCAGAGCATCTGCTTAGAGTGTTCAGCGCCACCCTCTCTCCCAGCAGGAGCTTCCGTACCGGACCAGTGACTGTAGCTACGGCCAGCATTCCAGTGCTTCCCGGGTCAACGACTTCGCCTTCCTTCAAATTCCATTTTACTGTGCATCCAGCTTGTGCGAAGATCTCGTCGAAGAAGGGCACACCCGCTAGAACCCCTTTCGACTTACCAAAAAGGGTGGCTGTACGCTCACTGTCGCCCACGACGAAGCCACCGTAGTCGAAGGATGGGGTGTCTTCCGCGAACCACCCGGTGATTTGCGACTTCCAATGGATTGGAAGGAGATCGGCGGGGATTCCGTGTTGGAGGGCCATTCTTGAGGAAAACTTTAGCAATCGAACTGGTCAGGAGGATGTGTGAAGCTACTACTCTGGCTTCAGCTCGTGTGTTGAGAGTGAAGGAGTAAAAAAGCAATAGTTGGTTGGTGTAGTAGGTAGAGGAGGGAGCTTTAGAGAAGAGAGCTGAGATGAGGTGCCGAACCGAGGCATCTCCATCTCAGCTCTATTTGTCAACCAGTAAGTGGCCCAAAGTTACCCCGAGCGCCTCATCCTATCCAGCTCCTTTCGAAAGCTCCATTATTCTTAAGTCCAACTCCTGGTTCAAAGCCTGTGTCTACACTTCCCTATTTCTCCTCTAAAATAGTATTTTCTACTCACCATCATAATAACGCCCACCCTTTGGGGCAACACAAATGGCACGCCTTCCGTATCCAAACTATACATATAACTCTCGCCCAACTATAAACGCCATCAAACTCCTCGCTTACGCCCCAACATTAGCGGACCACTGGACCGCCGTCGGCACTGCACATTTCCGCTCCCTCGCCCTATCAAAAATGCTCAGAGAACTAGCTACATTATACTTATCGGCTAGATTCCAGTCGAGCTATGAATGGGACCATCATATCCAACTAAGTGCGCGAGCGGGGGTCACAGAGGTGCAGAGGGAAATACTTCGAGATGTTGCCGTTAAGGATGCGAATTTCTTTGCTAATGGCGGAAGGGAGGGAGAGTTTGAGGAGCGTGAGATGGCGATGCTGAAATTTTTGGAGGCAATTATAAGGGGGCCAGAAGTGAGTGATAAGCTATGGGAGGAGACGACGAAGCATTTTAGTAAGAGGGAGATTGTGGAATTATTTAGTTTGCAAGTAAGTAGAATTCGGGGGTGTTGAGAAGAGAATGTGGACAATGGCTAACACGAGAGTGCAGGGGTTTTATTATATGATTTCGAGGTTAGGGACTGTTTTGAAAGTCGATATGGATGAGTTTGCTGTTGCTAAGGCGAGACTGTAGTATGTAGGACGGTTGGTTAATGAACCCAAGGTTGGTCAAGAAGGGACCATGGGAAAGGTTCATGAGAGTAAAATTCTAAGCCAGACGGGGCGCCGGCGAATGTCTTCAACAACATCAGTCGGTGGAGCATCCTGTCAAGTAATTGCGTCGACAACTGGGATTCGCAACTGAAGCTGGAGTAATGCAATGCCTCAGGTAGCCCTCCGATACTAATATATCACAGATCTTTCGAGACTATACGGCTGTAGGTATATCTCAGCAAGCGCTCTCCTAGACCAGTGTGCTGCCGCGCACCTAGGTGTGAACATAGTAAATTGTATCTCGGCTAATATACATTACCAAGCACTGAAACATGGACCATCCCGTCGCACCAGCGTAACTCCCGGACTATATTCTTTTCCTCTCTGAGTGTCTTTAAAATTTGGAGCTATAATATTTCGAGATAGGACCTTTCCTTAAGTGCTCCAAATTTTGAAAAGACTTTAAACGTTACAATTAAACATGGAGGGACAGCGGAAGCGGCGATCAGTGGCGTAAGTGAAACGATTGATAGCATAATTAACTGTACTACTTTTTTTGTTGCTAAGTGGTCTCCTGAGGGACAAATAGTTAAAGAAAATAATGTATAAATATCAACTTTCTAGACTTGCCAAGAAAAAAACTGTGATTCCAAAACTATAGATTCGTCTCGTTACAGGAGGCGTCTCGGGACGCAGGGAGAGAGGTTAAGCTGTTTCATACGAGGTTTCTACACCAGTAATACCACATACTTAAGCATATCGATACATTAAGGGGTACAGAGTTATTAACTATCACTCCGTTGCTTTCTATGTTCTTATAAGTAAGAGTAACGCATGATCTCTGCAATAACATAGGTAGAGTGCAACCGAGACACGCACAATGGACTAGCATATCAGTTCATTCTCGTGCCACCAAAAGCCAAGCATGTCAACACCATGCTACCGTATCAACTGAGAAAACTTATCCGTATTTCTGCACCAAAGTAGTACCTCATGTGCAATCACGAGTTGTTACACAACAGAAGACGAAATCACATCATACGATTCGCAAAGTTGGACGTTAGCTGGGAGCGGCTGAGACACATGCCGTTTTCGGAAAATTGTTTGCGCCATATCTGCAGCCACACACGGCTTCAGAGGTCTCTTTTATTGAACTGTTCTATTTCGAGATACGGCAGCATCCAACAGTCTGGAGACATCTGATAATTTCAGGTGGTTTGAATGGGTCTTTCCCGTTGTCTGGGGCTAGAAGAAACATATAAGGAGTTAGTAAGGAGTGATGGCAGCTGTAAAGTAACCTGTCGAAGTTCTAAGATCATCCTTATTCTTCTAAGTTATTATAAAATAAAGTTTACCCTGAAGAGTCTAATAGTATCTACCATGGGTTCTTCAAAAGTTTACAGCAAGTTTTTACTTGCCATTGGGTTATTCATTAGTGGAAGTAATGCTGCTATTGCTTGCAATGCAGACAAGTAAACTCAACGACCATATTCGCATGCTCACAACACTAACCTCGTGTACTATAGTTGCTACAGGGCACTTTTTCCATGCCCAACACCTACAGCGGTTGCGGAAGCTTCTGCTTTCTGTGTAACTATAACTAGTAGCGGGAAAACAGCTACAAATTATCCAGCACGTGCAACAGCAGCCTGTGGCACATCAGCAGACCGCTATATCTCAGCTTGCAAATGCGGACCAACTTGTACTGCAACGGTCACTAAACCATGTTCTACTCCCACAGCGGGACTTATTTATGGAGATTTCGAATGTGGGCTCTCACCATGGTCCACCCAGCTTCCTGATGCTGCTGCATCGGCAAGAGTCTTATCTCCTGGTTTCACTGGTCAAAAGGCATTTGAAGCAGATTTCAATCCGCCTTCAGTTTCGAAAGAGCTTGGAGTGAGTGCGAGATTGCTTGGGCCAGCAGTTCCTGTCACTCCTGGACAAACCTACAAACTCACCTTTGCAACATGGTTCGATATCGGGAGTTCAGGCTTCATAGGTATCATGATCAACAATAAGCCATACCGAACGATTGATGCCAACGACTTCGGAATGGGACATTGGCACTTTAATCAACTGTCTTGGACAGCGAATGTGACTGAGGTATCTGCAGCGCCCAAATTCGAGTTCTTGTTTGGAGAAACAAAAAGTGTTGATAAGATTGACAACGTTATATTTGCCCCTCTTCCTGCAACATGTGGTCCAAAGCCAGCAGCTGGCATCCTCCCGGATGGGGAATTTGAATGCGGCCTTGGGTCTTGGACTGTCCAAACGCCTGACTCGGCAGCAACAGCAAGCGTCAAGAGTGGTAATGCATTCATCGGCGATAAGGCTTTCGAGGTTGTATTCAGCCCTCCCCCCAAGACTCCACAGCTGGGTGTTAGCACACGACTCATTAGCAAAAAGCTAGAGGTTACCCCTGGAACAACCTATTTGCTTCAATTCTACACATTTTTTGATAATGGGGATGCAGGGTTCATTGGCCTGCAGATCAATGATCAACCACTCTATACAATTGATGCCAGAGATAAAGGCTTTGGACACTACAATCTGAACGAGGTTATCTGGAAGCCTGCCGATGGGGTGAAAAGTGCAACCATTAAATTCGAATTTCTATTTGGGAGTGGGCCACTTTCTGTGGATCGTATCGACAGTATTGTCTTCCAACCATACAATCCATAGTCTCTTACCCTTACCTCCAGTATTGGGCACTGGAGTGGCTATGCAGGTTCAAGGTTATCAACAAGGTTTCAATACCTCTCAGCTAAATCCTGTCTTTTAACCAAGAATTCGCTGTAATAAAGATCGATTGCTTATTTAATGACCCAAAGATCAGAGGCGCTATTTTCAAAGCCTATATCCTATTTCTCTTTTTGCTCTATTTCTAATCAGAAGTTTTCGACATTGAAGAAGGATCCCGCCGTCGCTTTATTACCACTCTCTGATCAACCTCGCCTAACTTTCTACCACGCCAAAGATAACCTCGTCACCGCGATGACATTATCACACTACAAGCCTCCTACAACCTCTCCACAGGACCTAATCTTTGTCTTTCTTGTTTCAATCCTCCATTAACATCGAGCATAGCACGCCTGCCAAGCTCTTGAGCACCCAACCCTGCACCACACCAGATTGTTAGGATCCCTGAGACTACAACTGAATTCGCAGTCACTTCGTGAAAAATCACAGTCTTCCTGACACTTTGTTGGATCCATACCGAACTTTATCGAGATGGGTGGTGGAAGGGTGCAGCAGTCATCTGTTGTGGTGGGGTTTGAAGGAGGAAGCGGCGTGGGCGGTGGAGGTAATGCGCTTGAAAAGGCAGGGGAAAATAATGTAAATTCCAATAGGAGAAAGGTATTGAGTAACATTTTAATTTGATTCAAACTTGTGTCCTGAGTCTATATATTTTTTGAATGAAGTTATGTAGCGGGAAAGTGAGGTCTCAAGTGAGAAAAAGTTGCGAAGGGCCCAATACCCCACGCGTATAAAAGAGTTTGAGATGCAGAGAAAAAACTGCACCCAATGTGAGAGTATTTGATAACATGCTGTGATACATTCCTATTGCAACGAAGTTCCACAGTAGGTAAACACAGCATCGCCTTTTGCCCACGTTGCGTCAGCATGATTTCTCTCTTCTATGCCTAAATGTGCCAATGCTCACTTCCTCTCGTTTCCCGTAAATTAAACACCATGCAGGTAAGAGTTGTAAAAAATCTAGTATCACTGTCCAAAGTCATATGAAGGGTGGTTATAAGGCTGCTGAAATCCTCCTTCACAGACATCTTGATCCCGGGTTCAAGCATCCATGTAGGCATCTCCGTACGGCTCTTAGCTGAGAAGGAGAGGCCGCATTTGTAATAGGTAGGAGGACTAGAGTGGCGATTACAGCGATAGCTAATCGCATTTTGTCTACCGCTAAAGACTGTTTGTAGGGATAAGAAAGTGATACTTGGGATCTAATCGTCTAATCAAGCGGAGGCTACAAATGGCCAGGCACATATGAGGTTTCGGAGAATCAACAGTATTTATATGCAATTCATAAGATCCGAAACCAGTCAATTAAATTAAGCGGGAAAATGATCTACGTATCTAATTATTATGTTACTCCTTTTTCCCTTGGTCCTTAACTGTCTTTCACGTTTGCAAGTCCCACTCAACCGTGTCCGAAAGAAGCAGTGCAAAGTGCAGCACACTTTTAATTCTTGTAATACCAATTGTCAAATCGATCTGAACGAGTCGGACCGAGAGGATAGAACAATAGAGTTGGCAGTTTACGTCTCGGTTGATGAATCCGAGTCACAAGTGTAACTGCAGCCGCTGATATCACGCCACAGACTCGGTTGTACACATTTCTAAACTGTAACTGCTGTAGATTCCATGTAAAGCTGTTTGATTTGGCGTTGGTGAATCGTACCTGTAGACTTTAGAGAGATAAGCGATCTATTATGGTGCTATCAATTCTTTTCAGGCATATAGAAAGCGTTTGAAACTACAATATTGATAATAGTATCTTATGACTAGAGTTCACATGATCCAAAGGTTTTTAGATCACACCTGTTACATTCAACGCATATTACATTTGATGTAGCGCCCCGGAAATAGGAGGGTAATGCTGACTTGTGTAATATCATTTTGCAGGAAAATATATGTTGTGGTTGACGGATGAGGAAAGGCTTCGACAAGAGTGAGGTGGCAGCACAACTTTCCCACGCCTATGAGGAACGAACTATATCCTAAGTCTTATAGTTCTCGATAAGTATATAATCTCCGAGTAGTAACCCTTTCTACGAAGTAGAGTACAAGATCTTCTAACTCATTATTCGAGCTCAAATAATTCACCACAATATTTTCAGACTATCCACCTTACGAGCTCCTTCAAAATGCAATTTACCAACCTTCTCATCTTCACGCTGGCAAGTCTTGCTCTCGCAGCTCCTCCACCTCCTCAGCCAGCATCGCCAGAAATCGCAAATATGCCACCTTTCAATCCGGCTAGCCCAACTTGTAGGAGCGACTGCTCTAATGGGCTTGCATTCTGCAACAGATTCTGTGCCGGTTTTATTTCGGGTGCTGCTCAGTGCTACAATAATTGCTATATTGGGTATACGGCTTGTGTTAGGAACTGCAATTGAAGTGGGAAGAGTGTAAAAAACATGGCAAGGGGGGGATAAAGTTATGATAAGCGTGGGTATATTGGGGATAAGGAAAGAAAGCGAGTCAACTGAGAGGAGATTGAAGCTATTTGGCTTGGTCCAAAATGGGTTGGTTGATGATATACACATATGGATGGGGCATCTTGCTAGGATTTGATTAACTCTCTCATGGGCTTAGTATGTTCATTGCTAAGATACTATCGCTTTGCGTTAGATAGGACAATATAACAACTTGAATTCTCCTTTCTAAGTGAAATCCAGCCTCTCCTCTGTTACTTTTCTCCTCTTCACCCTTATTAATTTCCTATCATCTTTCTTGAAAGCCAACTCAAGAATATGTGTTGAAGCAAAGGCTCCCCATATTACAGCAGCACTTAGTGCAGAGAAGTTCAACCAGGCTATAGCAATAACAGCTATAAAGGCAGCTACTCGGCTGTTTGGGCGCCCATTATGATCAGTGATGGTTTTAACTATAGAACTATTATCTTAAAGACCTAAGGAATAATAATTCAAGTAGAAGAGGGTTTTCGGACAACAGCTCGGGATGAAAGGATATTGAACTGCAAAATGCATCTGGGTAGCATTCAGAGAGTTCTCTCCCTTCCTATGCATCAATCAACGAAACACAACGGACATAAAAAGCCGAACAACACTCAGATCATTCCCCAGATTTTTAAAAACGAGAGTATGCATTCCACATTAAGCATGAGGCTGTAATATCACGCCAGCCACTTATTTGGGACAGTGGTCACTCCATTACACAAGACTTGCTTACTCCTAAAAATTACCCCAGCTGTCTTCCCATCTCACAGTCCCCCTCTTCATGCAACTTCCCGTAATACCAACCTCTCCTAACCCCCCACTTTCAGTTCTCAATTGGTATCCAAGAGACTCGGCCCTTTCATTCCTCACCCTCCAACTTTCATGCCTATCTTATGAAGGACAATTCCCGTAACAAGTGTGATAAACACCAACACAATCCCGAACGCAGTCCCCAGCTCCACCAAATTGAAAGGAACCAGCGTTACACTGGCTCTGACAAACATCTTCGTAGTACCGACACTTTTGTTGGCAAGTTATTGAGGGTGTTTCTGTTGCTGGAGGGCTAGGTGAGGCAATTGTATGGCATAGTATGAGGTAGAGGGTCGTGAGGACAGGCTTGAGATGCATAGTTTGTAAGGTTTTGCAAATAAAATTCGAGGTTATTGATGAGCCGAAAAGGATGTTGCTTTTGAGATTCAAAACCCAGAAATTGAAAAAGAAGAAAGTGTAGGTACAAGGCTTAATGACGCTCTTAGCCTCTGCACAGTCATGATAACTCATTTGGGGAAGGTAAGACACTGTCATCACCCTAACATATCACATAACTTCCTGGCCCAGAATGTTACTGCTCTCCCCAACCCCCTCATTCCCAATTAAATAGCTACACAACAGCCATAACAGCCACAACAGTGACAACACCATAATCTCTCTGTAGGACAGCATTCAGTCCAACACAATTATTGCCTAGACTTCCGTGACCCCCAATCGAGGTCTCCGCCCCTTCCCCTCTCCTTTACCCTCTACAATCACTCTCCACACCTCCCTCTTGGTGTTTCTTCCACAAGAAAAAAGCATTCTCACAAACTATAAAATCATAACATCACTTCATCATTTCCTCACAGTTCCGGCGTATACCTCCGTACCTCAAATTCCGCAAAAGCCACTCGTACCCCACATTTCCCTCTTCTTCTAGTCTCAGATTCCAGAACGTGTCAGGGATAAGTGTCCCGAATTCTTAATATCATCCCCTTAACCTCTCCTTCCAAGACATTCCCACCGTCACCTCGCAAATTGATCATAACAGTTTGTCGCGCAATTCCTAGCAAGTACAAAGCCGAACAGTAGTTTTTGCGGTCATAGAGGTTGGTTTAGCAGTCGTAAAAGCAGTATGGGTGTGTTTGTAGTTAGAGGAGCGGCGAGAGTGTGGGTTGTGAGGGTGAGGAGGAGAATTTTTGACGGGAGCGTGGTAAAGGCTGAAGTGGAGTAGGTCTATTGTAGGAAAAGAGGATGGTTTGGTAAGAAAATTTAATGAAAGGAGGTTAATGTTGCTGATAATCAAAGAAGACAAGGCAAAACATCCATCTAATGATTCTTATGTCGAATGCAGGCGATACCAAAGCATAAAAAAAAAAATTTCTTTTCAGTTTCAGATATTGAACAAGTGGGCATGAGATAGAAGTCTCATAATATTATATAAGCAGAACATTTAGCTGTGAGATGAAGAATGAATATTTACACAGAGCAGACAAGTAGAATTCTTATAAATTGCTAAAAGCAAATATGCTCACAAATGCAACAGATGAGAGAGAATTATGAAATATTTACAGTTCGCGTCCATCTTGTCCATTCTGTTACCCCCTCTCTCGCGCATCCCCCACTGCGGTTCCTGAAACTACAAATTCTTAGTCCTCTCCTCACTCTCCTCCATCCACCTCTTCAAACTTTGTAAATCCCTCGCACGGAACCCACACTTAAACGGCTTAGGATCAGTTGTCAAACCCGTCGGAACAGCATTACACTCTAACGCATCTAGAATCGGTTGATCCTTGGCCTCTTTCGGAGGATCGATATGGAATGCCGCTATCAGTCTCACAAACGCCGTATACAATTCTCTATTCGCAAGATGCGAGCCAGCACACATTCGTGATCCAGCGCCGTATGCGTAGTGAGGAGTTCCTGAACCTTCGGGGTTATCGAGGTATCGCTCTACATCAAATTCGTGGGCAGCTTTAAAGTGCGATTCGTCAAAATCAGCAGCCCAAGCATTCATGTAAAATGTTGTTCCTGATGGGATGACTGCATCCTCATATTTGATATCCTTGATACTTGTTCGCGGAAGGCAAATAGGGATGACGGTGAAGAAGCGGAGGACTTCGCGGACAAATGCTGTCACATATGGGACTTTTTCTTCCATCACACACTTTTCCCAAGCATCGCCGTCGGGGTAGACTTTCATGATTTCGTCATAGGCGCGCTTTTGGATACCTTGGCCGTGCTCGGAGGAGAGGTAGGCGATGCCCATGATAAGGTTACCGGGAACGGTGTCGAGGCCTGCGGAGACCATTGTAAGGCAGATGGATTTGATTTCGTCTTCATTAATTAGCCACCACCATGTTTAATATTCTTTCATAGATGAAGATACATACTCTCGTTCAGTTTTGCCTCTGGATCTTTCAAGATATTTCCTGTAATGCAAGGCTTGTCTGAACCCTCCGCAATCTGCTTCTTCAACTTGCTCAACAAGAATGTCAAGTATTTGTCTCTTCTCTCTCGGTATTCGTTTGGCTGAGCATTGAGTGTTGGTAGTAGTCGCATTATTGGGATATAATCTTGCCAATTGTTGCTGGTAGATCTGAAATTGCTGATAGCCCTCTCTACATCGCAGATCTCCTGTAGCAGCTTATCATCAATCTTTTCATCAAGTCGCGATCCATAATTGAGTGTTAAAGATGTGTTGAGCGCAAAGCGTTGGAAGTATGCGATGGGGTCGATATCTTTCTTTCCATTTTCACTATCTGAAAGTAGTTCTTTAATAGAGACATTCGACTCGAGATCAATGATTGGCATGTAGGATTGTACTGATGGCCGATTGAGAGCAGTTGCTGCTGCTTTCCGTCGCTGCTTGCATGATTCATCCCATGGTGATGTGCCAATTGTAAAACCTTGTGAACTCGAGACAACTGTGTGGAATGTGTGTAGGGTCGGGCGGGATATCAGGGCAGATTGGTTCGTGATCCATAAGTGTCGTACAGAGTCGAAGGAGTTTGCGAATACAATACGCTGGCATATGTCAGTCCCATTGTTGAGCCAGTAAGGAAGTTGAAAGACGTACTCTGTTTCCCAATCGTACTTGAAATACTGCACCGTATTTCTTTGCGAGATTAGCTGCTACTTTAGCATGCTTGTCCCCGAATTGGAGTAAATTCCCAAACAATGGAACCCCAGGTATTTCCGGCAAGTTCTTAATCTTTGGAGTATCTGTTCTGTTTAAGTATCTAACAAGAAAAAAGATCACTGCGACAATCGCAATTCCAGTTGTTTGTAAAGTCATGGTTGCGAAAGGAAGTGTATGATCTAGAAAAGGAGTGATACCGAAGAAATAAGTAGGAGAGGTTTTGTGTTACCTTTACAAATTCCAAATTCAATGAGACGTTACTAAGTGACGCCCTTCCCGCTATACCTAGTAGTTCCTCTTACTCTCTTCCAACAGATCTTGCAGCTTCATCGAGTATGTAAGAACAATATAGGACTTTCTGATTGGTGGTAACTGGTGGGGTAAATCGGCCTTCCCCAGATGACCCTAAGTGAGCGGAATAAAGGCGCTTCAAGGGGGAGATCAATGCTTGACAAAATAGAACAGAACAAAGACAGGACATGAATCAGACATGAAGTCGCATATTCTGTGGAGCCAGCCAATTGCAACAGAAAATCAAACTTTACGCAGGATGGTTCAAGGCATGGAACTAGACCGCGTTTTAAAAAGAATGAAGAAGAAAATTAAGTTGTGAAATCTGATTTTCCCCTGTAGATTATATGCACACCCCTGCCGGCTTAATATCTACATTCCGCCGCAAATAGGGGCCCGGTAAAGCGCGGAATTCTCTCCGCCGTACCAACCCCGCCATCAAAGCCCCCGCTATGCGCCAAACAGCGGACCTCTTCATGCACAACGACGTCTCTTGATAATAGCTTAGAGCTTGTGAATAACAGCAAGAAGTTTTGAATTTTGATGTTAAAGGTGATCTCCTATTCCCATAGAATTTTCACCTGGAAATTGAGCAGGCCCTCTCCTCGACTTCGAGTTCATTCTTCTCAACTTCAGATCAACACCCTTACAGTTACCACCAAGATGGCACCTCTCAAATCCTGGCTCCCAATCCCCCCAAACAGCGACTTCTCTATCTCCAACATCCCCTTTGGAATCATAACCTCCAGAAACTCGCAAATAGAAAAACGCCCCGCAATCCCTATCGGTGACCACGTCCTCGACCTAAAAGCTTTCTCTGTCGGAAATGGCTTCTCCGCCTTGCCATCTATAAAGGACCACCTCTCTGTCTTCTCTCAACCAACACTTAACGCTTTTGCAGCTCTAGGGCAATCGGTACATAAGGAAGTGAGGAGTTATATCCAAGATCTGTTTTTGGAGTCGAGTTCACATCCTGAGATCTTGAAGGAAAATGAAGGGCTGAAGAAAGAGGCATTGTTACCGAAGCAGGAGACGAAGTGCCATTTACCTATGCAAATCGGGGATTATACAGACTTTTATGCAGGGTTGAATCATGCTTTTCATGTTGGGTATATTTCTCCGAATTTTCCCTGCTTACTTTCCTCGAGAATTCAAGAACTAACAAATACTACAGGGTCCTCTTTCGCGGCCCAGACAACGCTCTCCAACCAAACTACCACCATATCCCCATCGGCTATCACGGCCGTGCCTCCTCTGTCGTTGTCTCAGGAACGCCAATATCTCGCCCAAACGGCCAGATTCTCCTTGACCCAACTGCCACCCCAAAAGTCCCCTCTTTTGGTCCAAGCAGACGCCTCGATATCGAGCTCGAGCTTGGATGTTTCCTCTGCACCACAAACAAGATAGGAGAGCCTATAAAAATCGGAAAAGAGGCAGAAGAGGCAGTATTTGGGTTTGTCCTTATGAACGATTGGTCTGCGAGGGATATTCAGGCATGGGAATATGTACCATTGGGACCGTTCAACGGCAAGAATTTTGGGACGAGCATAAGTCCCTGGATCGTCCTTCCCTGTGCGCTTGAGCCTTTCCGCGCGAATAAGCTCGAGAATAAGACAGAACTTTTACCGTATTTGAAGGAGAAGAGAAACGATACAGTTTACGACATATCCCTTTCCGTTGAACTTACCACCCCTGATGGCTCCACTTCAACTATCTCCCGCGTCTCAGCGTCCAACCTCCTCTGGTCCTTCCCGCAAATGATCGCACACCACAGCATTGGTGGGTGTCCAATGAATGTCGGAGATTTATTAGGAAGCGGAACCATAAGTGGAGATGGTGAAGACGACCTTGGTAGCTTACTTGAAATGAGTAATGGAGGCAAGAAGGATATTATGCTTGCTGGTATGGATATTCGACGATTCCTAAAAGACGGCGATACAGTTACGCTTAGGGGCGTATGTGAGAAAGACGGAGAGAGAGTTGGATTTGGGGAGTGTACGGGCAGGATAGAGAGTGCTGTTTCATTGAACTTCTAGGTGGATTAGAGATGGGATGGCATAGCATGGTATGGTATGGGAATGTAAGTAATTATTAAACGACCTTCACGCATCTAGGGTATCAAAAGTGAGTAGGTTTCTACCAATTAAGTAAAAACTCAAACATCCAATTAAAATGATTTACAACAAAATGAGAGCACCATTTTATCTTCTTATTTTAACATAGGCGCAAACCCTCCCTCCCCTACCAAAAGTTCAACACAACACAAACTTCATAACCGCTCCCCCAACACTAGAACGATTCACGTCCCGAATCTGCCACCAACCCACGTAAGCCACCTCCAACAGCCGACTATTCGACATCCATATCCTCCTTCCCGCCCCATCCGTAACTTGCCGCTCACCTGCGTAACCCGCACAAGCACAAGCACACCCTTTCCCACCCACTTCTCATCTAGCTCCGTAAGCACAAATTCCCCAATGCCGAGGCCTCTCCCGCAAGGACACTTCCGCGTATTGCCGTTCCGTTCCTCACGGTGGTTGATATCCGGGGACGATATCGCATAAATTGTGACGATTTGTGGCAAGAGTTGGGTTTGTCGAATTGTATCAGCTGTGCTCGGCCGGTATGTTAGAAACTCGAGTTGATGGGCGGGGCTCAAAATAAGTGCCATAAAGGCGTGTATATAGATTTGTAAAATTAGAGGGGAATTATGTTGGATGTTTTCAGTGCTCATGTTCCATTCTATTTACAATGTGAAGTGTGCTTAAATGTATAGGAGTCAAGTCTCTTGGATCACATATCAGTAGCTGGTCTATGTTCCCTAAACAGCTGAACATTTGGGGTCTTCGACTTGACCCCAAACTCATATATCCAACAAATTAGCATTTAATTGTTATGGAGCTGAGTGGTAAAAGCGATTTCCTTCCGCATAATCCCAATGTTTCTCTTATCCTTATGAAGTTCTTTCATAGCTGATTTCTGATGGAGCCGATCCATCAATCAATGCTACCTTTCAAACTCAATCTGCCAAATGCCATCGCCCCTCCCAAATTCAAGATGTGAACCAAAATGCATCATCAATTCCGATTTTTCCATACCCATCACTTTACCATCCTTATTTTCCCTCCTTTTGCCTTTTACTGCCCAGATATACAAATCAAAACAATTCCCTGAACTGGTTATACAACACCTCGCCCCCCAAAACAGTACCCCCCACCCCAACCATCCCCGGTCCATCATTCTCCCCTATAACACCATAACCCCCCGCACCACTCCCAGTCCCCTGTGCCCCGCCACCATTCAACCCTCCCACACTCCCTAACGCCGCCTCAAACAGGCTCGTCATATCATGACTCATCTGAAAGCCATTCGGACTATTCCCTGTCCCTGTCCCCGTCATACCGCTCCCACCCATTCCATTATCAAAACCGTTAAGATTTGAGATTTCATGTCCAGCGAGACCAGCCATTGCGAGAGCAGCAGAGGAATGAGGATCTTCGGAGCCATTGGGAGCAAGGCCAAGTTTGGGACCGACTTCTTTGAGACCTTTAATGGTTTTCCAAAGGCGTTTGGAGACCCAGGATTTATTGCTGAAGCCTTTAACGAGGTTGAGGGCCATGTAGAACTCTTCTCGGCATACCGCGGAAAAGTGGACTGGGGCATGGCATGAAGCGAGGAAGACGACGGCAATAGCGCTTGTGAGGAAGTAGTTGAAGCAGACCTGTTGGCACCGGTAAATATCAGACGTTTGATTAAGGTGAGTGAGTGCTTGAATAGTATCCTTTGCAAGCTCGACAACTATGCTTGCATAAGATAGATTTTCCTGGATCGAGGAGGCACTATGCAGGACTGGGCGGTAAATGAGGATGCGCATTTGATTTGTGCGGAGGTAGAGGAGGATTTGTAGACGGCGTATTGCCCGGGATGGTGTTTGAGGGGAAGATGCAGTAGGTAATTGGAGCTCGTGAGGAATATTCTTTTGCCACTGAAGGATTTGGTAGTCGAGGTATCCAATCTCCTCGATGTTCAAGGGTGGGTTTGGAGAAAAAGAGCTGACTGATCGCCAGACTTTAGAGCCAATTCGAGAGTATGCAATCATTGTATTCAGATAGGGCACACCCGAGTCCTAAGAATATTAGTATGTCACTGCGAATTGCTACTAGACTGGCTTACAGGTTCCGGCAAGTTAGGATCAATATCAGCATCTTGCAAAGCAAAAGGCATGCCAGTCCCAAAACTCCATCTTCTGTCAAGTACATATATTGACCAGAATAGCTTGGTAACCTCCGCTCTTTCATGCTCGTCCTGAACAACTTTGAAAAGCGAGTCTCGCCGATGGAGACCGAGCTCCACGCACATTCGAGCGACTTGTCCAATGATTCGCCAAGCAAGACCTTCTTCGTCGCAATGGAAGTGATAGATGGCCACAAGAACAACGAAAGGTATATTTTTAACCTCAATGGGTTCTCCATGCAATATTCGATTTGCATTCTCCCGAACGCTATCAAAAAGACGAAAGCCAATTTCACTTTGGCCGCTGCCCTCTGTCAGGGTAGCACAAGCCAAAACCATCTTCAGCACACATGAGTTCTCATCATTAATACCCTTCCCAACGTCAGAGGAATTCGCGAGACCATTTCTTGTGACCGAACCTAGAAAGGTGTATAGATTCGTGCCATGTGTAATTACTTGCTCAATATTGACCACAGGGTACATTATTCCCATCTCTTCTTCGTAAACACGGCACAATCGTATCATTTCATCTTTGTTTAGTGACCACAAAGGATCCGGCCCCCGGGCAGAAGAATTTCCATTTGTACCGGGTAGGGCAGGCGGCCGTGGAGCAGGTGGAGACCCTATCGGAGTATCATCTTGAGTTGTGACTCCTTCATCCGCATTCAATCCCTGGTATCCCATATTCTGCAAAGTCGTCTTCGCGACATCGAGGCTGAATATAGAGCTTGTAGGACCACGATATGAAGGATGTCTAGGTGTAGGTCGATTTCTAGACAATGGGGAGATTGGTTGGACAGACCCAGAATGCGACATTGGCATCGACCTTTCTGACGTTCCTGCAAACCCTATAGACTCGCCGTTCGACCGCAGAGCATTCATACTCGCGTATAAGTCATCTACTTGCTGCTGCAGTGTTGCAAGCTGGGCATTCATTTGCCGAAATTCCTCCGATTCCTTGAAGCCATTCGTACAACAATTCGGAGCATATTGACATTCGAGATTGAGGTTTCCGCATCGTTGGCAGGGTGTATTCCCGTTGCATTTGATCTTGCGCCGTTTACACTCATTGCTGTGACAGTGTTAGTGATGTTCTACACAAATCCATCGACTCCGTATTCCGTGTCAATTTATGATGCACCTCGGAGAAAACCCAGATTTCTGGATAGCTTCAACACTGTGCAGAGCGCAGAAGAAACTCGAGGTTTCGCGCTGCAGCTCCGTCTCCCCAGATTCCCCAGATTCCGGGGAATCGCGTGCCGACGTCTCCATACTATCGCGGCCAGCATACTATGTAGTAATGTGACGAGGTCCGGACTTCCAGAACAACTGCGACAAGATCTCGTTTGCCTGCTTCTTGCTTTGTCCTGGGCGCATTGCACTCAACACATCTGCACTCACCAAGCAATAGAAATGTATCTATTCCGTTTCGCCCTTGTATGTGTGTTCCCGTTAGCATTGGAATTGCTGGCGTTGCCATTTGTTTCGTCCACTTTTCTCTTCTTTCCGCTCTGAGCTCCAGTATCCGCGGGACTCTCCGCACTCGACGAGTGCCGCTGGTCAGTCATGACGGAGATATCAATGGGTGATTCTGCAAGGTAGTTGAGATCCGTGACTTGGGTCTCTAAAATGTTCATAGTCACTCAGAAGTATTGAGGATATTGCAAGGGAGCAAGAAATGGTAGGAGTTGTGCTCTAAGAGGAGCGACTTGGATCACCAAGAGGAGGATTCGTTCTGGAAAAGTGGAATGCGGGGGCTGACCTTTAGTGGAGCTCACCCCCTGTAAACTTGGGCTGATATATGGCACGTGACCCAATATTTCACTTTAAGCCTCTTTATCAGGAGGACGTGTAAGGTTGTTGTAGATCAAAATTGGTCTTATTACTCTTGTATTAAACTGCTTGGGCCATATCCCTTTATTTGTCGATTCAATGGCATGCTGTAAAAAACCGAGCCACTCCGATGAGCAACCAATTACCGAACTACTTACCGATATTGCGCTTGGTCCGGGCCGAAACCCTCCCGATACGAAATAATAATCTGTTTTCCTTTCCTTTGCAACTTAATCATTCTATTATTAGTACAATCCCATATCAGCATGTGCAACGCCGTATAGCTCTACCAAACGCATTTGTCCTTTTGGCAACGGGTAAGTCCCATCTGCTCTTGTCTTTGTCCCTTAACACTTTGTATACGCTTCACATTTTGTATACGAAGAGAACTGGAAAATAATGTGTTATACCTAGCGATACATATATACCCAACGCTCATACACTTCATGCTACGCTAACCTTTCCTCCTCTTCCTGGCCTTGATACCAACGATCAAAAATACAACCCCGTTCCAAAACCCCCTTAGACTGCCCATAGCCCCAACAGCTAACAAAAGTGGATAACTCTCAAAGTGATGATCAATAAAGGCACCGACGCGATTCGCTGTTGGTGCTACCCAGATGGCTAGCAGGACAATGAAGAACATGAGTGGCATTAGTATATACTGTCGGAAGGAGACCGGCGAATTCGGGGAAGGAGGGTTATATGAGGTGGATAATGAGGAGGTGACAGATTCTGGGTCCTTGCGAGAGAAATTTGGTATGTGTACAGGACGTGGGTGAGTATTGGGTGAGATGGTCGTGGTATCGACTTTGGGGGTGTGGTTGAAGGGGGCGTTATTCGCGGAGATAGGTGTATCTAGGGTGATGTATTGACTACCGATGTCCTTGAACAAGCGTCTCTGCTTAAGGATCTCTATGCCAACGAGAGAATAGAGTAGGAAGACAATAAAAATGGCAAGCCTAGAGCAACGTTAGAGTTGTGGGTGAAAAGGGTTAGGTAAGGCTTGATATACCATATCGGTCCGTAGAAGAAGATAATCCTAAAGAGCACCCAATGGGGAGCAATCGAACACCAAAGCTGTCAAGGGTATCAGCATATTGGTTGCCATAGCTGGCTCGATATACGGAAGGGCACTCACGGTGACACTAGCATACATAGGCCCTTTCTCCCGCGTTCGAACAAAGAGAAACGACAAGGCAGGGATGAAACAAAAGGCCGTAATAGCACTTATATATTTAATTTCGAGCTTGCGCAAATCTTCAGCATCGTATTTATAGTAAACAATGAGGAAGACGTCTATAGCCATGGCAAGTGTCCAGAGAACGTCTGTTAGTGGAAACCTATAACCCATTGTCAATATCGGCAACTTCTCTCTCCTAGAGAGCGAAAGGAATGAGGATCTTGGTTGTATACATACATTTGCATCAGAAAACCCTGGAACTGACATAATGCCGAGTTATTTCCCGCCTTGGGTCCGCTAAGGGATATCGTTGTAGCGGTGACATCAAAAATATTGTAGAAGGCATTGATGAAAATTAGACGATTGACGGGATTGCGAAAATGTCGCGAGCAGATGAAAGTGCTGATGATTGTAACTACTCCCAACCAAGAGAGAACAGAGGCCGAACGCTCAACAATGGTCAAGGCATGGAGTTGGTTATGAGTAAGCGTCATGGCGAAGTTTAGTCAGGTTAACGGGGAAGACACAAATGTGCCTGCACCCGAGTAGTTGACGACTTGACTGAAAAGACTTCATAGCTCAAGAAACAAACCTGCGAGAACATGGAGATATCTACAAAGGTGATGGAAAGTAACTTCGTTTTGTTGTTCATGACACTCGTCTAGGGGTAGATGGCGTGCTCCAACTTCTTGGATGACGCTCACCTATGGCTTTTGTGACCATCTACCCACCTCCCAAAAAGTTCATGCACCTTCCTTCATGGATTCGCGACAACAATAACTCTGCTGAAGCTCGTAGTGACTGAGAGATCATTTGTTAAGATTTCCATAGAATCGCATTGATAGAATCGCAAGCGCCTCATTTTTACGTCTGCGTAGAGCTAAAATCGTATGGAATATGGTGGTCGAGACGGCTGGTATCTTCGCGAGGTGGAAAAAGCAAGGAGAAAAAGCAAAGAAATATATCATCGGCATAAATATTGTCGCTTGACTAGTTCAGAACTCTGACCCACTTCAAAAATCCCACTCCATACAAATGCTTCCCATGAACGGCCCAGACCCTGGACTGGGGCTGAGGCACTCCCTTCTCATAATCAGCTTGTTGCCTGCAGCAGATCCTCTTGAAGAGCAGGGAGGAAGAGCATGCTTTGTGATGGTGACACAAAAGCCGCCCTGAATGCCGTCAACTTTGTTGCGTTTCAAGAAAAGGAAGAAAATAACGAGATAGTGAGAGAACCAACTCGAACCGATTCCTCATACTAGTGGCCAAGGGATCACTTCGGTTGATTGACAGTTTCCGAACAAAGCAATTTTCAAATCGTTGGAAACAACAGATACTACATGTGTATACGAAAGCTCAGGGAGTAACTGATATAAACTTCTGTGTAGATCAGAAAAGGAGCCATCAGAGTGAAACTCCATATTAGCTTGAAATAACCGAAGGAACTGTGTGTTGCTGCTACTAATCGAATGTTTTTTATATTTTAAGTGTAGTAATGTACCTCCTCTTCTGAAGTTCGAAATACAATTCATCCCCTAGATAGATTTTCTGCCCATTTCAACATGTCTCTTCAGCTACTGGACTTAACTAGATACATTGCCATAAAGACCGCGCGGGGATTTTCCAGCTCCACACACCTCCAAAAATCAAATATTTCTCACAACCGCAACCCCCACCCTTCCTATAAAACGGACAAAAGAACTCACAGAACCACAATATAAATACAACCGGCCCAATCACCAAAAAACTAGTACCCTTGATACTTGAGAAATGCGGTAACTAAACATAGTGCAGGAATCTTTCCTAGTTTGACCTATAGGTCACACATTATAGTAGAAGCGCTCTAAGAAATACTGCGACAACTTCAGGACTATTTGAATGGAAGTGCCGAGGCTTATTTTACTTAGTATGAAATGGATGAGTTGTTCCTGTTACTTCCTTCCAATCTCCACCCTGCTGTCAAAATACTGAGTCCACAATCCCTACTTGTTTATGTCATCTATCGTTAAAAACTCCCTTAACGTGGTGGATCTCTTAAACCCACAAACCTAAAGCCTGGAGATCAAATTAGAGTTCCCAACCATAACCTCACTTCCCCGTAGGTGATTTTTCCATTTCCCGCTCTTTTCAGTGAAGATCCCTAGAATGCCGTTGTGAGATTTATAAAGAGGATGATGGCCAAAATATCTGTAAGCAAAAAAAGACTTCAGTGCCGCTGCGATTCACGAAGTAAAAGATCCCTAACCCCTTTTGAAAGACACAGCTACCGGAAATCAAATGCAACATAGGAACCCCCCTAATCATGAAACTCCATCATCTAACTATGAAGTAACACTTGTCAGGTGTTCAAAATCTGGACGGAAAAGCATCACAAGTCCCATCACTGAAAGAGACACGATGCCAAGCTTACCTAAAAATAACTTTACTCATGGCTGGGAACTAAGCTCAGGATAAACATTTGGGCTTGAAAGGTGGTTTCACTTGGGCCCAAACGTTCGCCATACTGCCTACAATAACGACGACGGCGTTGCCGTTCCCCAATTTTTGTCAACCACCCCACGCTTTGCACCCCACTCCTCATATCCCCTCATACTCACACTTACTCCCTCGGTCTGGTTCTCACAACCTAGTGTCCAATCCTAGTCCATAGGAACATTAGATTATTGAAGTGGCGATGCCAATCCGGAACACTCCATGGAGTCAGACGGCAGACATGTCGTCTTTCCACAACATACTTTCGAAGTCGACACCATTGTAAATTAAGTTCGGGAAGCATCGAAGATTATCTCCCTAACTTTTCAAGGCCAAAAACTGAGTGTGGAATGATTGTGGACGAGGGTTGCTCAATGGCTTGTGTTGATAAATTTGAGGCTGTATGACGCCTTGTTAATGAAGTATATTGTAACCATCAAGGTAATCTAATCTCTTTCCACTTACAGTCCAACAACTTGAAGCACAAGAATAAGGAAAGTGTTATGCTCCACCAGCTTTATTGTCAATTTGCATCAACGTCCCCTCCTCCCCACTACCAGCTTTCGTATGTCGCCTCCCCATAAAAGGAGTTTTGAGTCTTTCCTCATTGAAACGGAAGGCTTCTGGGAACCAGCTCTCCAGTTTTTCCACATTCTCCACACTCTCGCCTTTCGTTTCATTCTCCATCATGCACACTAAAGCCTTCGCACACATCCAACAAAGCACCATCCCATGCCCTTGAAAACTCACACTCAACCAGAAGTTTGACTTATTTTCGCTCGTATTGAATTCACCAACAAGAGGAAGGCCATCTGAGCTGTAGCCCATAATTCCCGTCCATTCTTTCCTTATTCTACCTTCAGGATGGTCTTCACCCCAGCTCTCCCCAAAGTAGGCACTTGTCGTATCATAAAGATATTTTGATAAATCCGTATTCATCGTCGTATCATCGGTGGTACCGAATTCAGAGATTCCCCCCTCAGGGGCTTTGACCAGTCCCCCACCAATAATAATATCCCCCGGGTTCTGACTCCCTTGCGGTCTCGGAATCATATACTCATATCCATCTTTGTAAATAAAACTATACGTCGTCTCTAATACTCTCTCCAGCATCCCACTTCCTGGTCTATGAGCCGTAATCTGTCCCCTCAACGGCACAACAGTACCCTGTAACTCCGGAACTAGAAAAGCAGAATACCCATTCGTAGCAAGCACCACTCGTTGGGCTTTTATTGTTCCCCTTTCCGTTTTAACATGCCACTCTTCGCCGATTTTCTTGCACGAAAACGCAGGTGTTTGGGTGTAAATTTCTAAGCCTTTCTCCAAACAAAGTCTCAGAATGCCGATTGTGAATTTATACGCTGATAGAGACCCAGCTGCATATGATACCGCACCCTTAATACTCTCTCCCTCGGTCCCTGTGCCTTTGACCAAGAATTTATCTCTTGCTTCTTCAGGAGTCCAGAGGTTATATCTCGCGACACTATCTTCATCTCCAGGCTCTGAGAATGACTGCCGTATGAGCTGGATAGCGGAAACGCATTCTTCCCATTGCGCTCGGTCGTATATGATATCTACTGTATCGCACTCCCTCGACTCGCAGTCTATCTTGTGCTCTCTCGCGAAGGCATGGACGGCTTTTATATTTGAGAGTTCGAGACGGGCAATTTTCTTCGCTTCCTCCAAACCTAGTTCCTTAACGTTTGACGGAAATGACCTATATGAGGCAGCTTTAGTATGCCCTCCTATCCTTCCAAAATTGCATCAGCTTTCATTGCCATTTCAACGCCCATACCAAACTATGCCTATTCAGAGAAGCAAAAAGAGCACTTACCATTGCGACCTGTAGCACCACTACATGCTGTTCTAGCCTCAAGCATCACCACCCTCTGCTTCCTCTGACCATCATCACCATCTAGTATATTCCAAGCAATAGCAGCACCACTTATGCCACTTCCAATAACCACTGTATCAACTACCTGTCCTGGCAATGATTCACTCGACAGATAATTGCTGAGGTGGGCATCGGGAGGATCCTGCCAATAGCTCGTTGTCGGGTTGATGCGTGGAAGGGAGACTGGGAGTTTCGCACGCTCTTCCATGTCCAAGGCTCGAATATTTCAAAGAGGGTTGCCGGGCTCTGGAAGAGTAATTCGTAGAGTAGTGATGTACAAGATAAGGGAAACAATGGAAAGCTCCTATAATTAGTACGTACTTTACTCCTACAGCAGCTCTAATGATTTGAGAAAGAATCCACCTAGCTTCGCAGACTTCCGCTTGCTATGTACAGAGGAAACAGAATAGAATTTGCGAGAACACCTACAAATGATCGGCGAAAAGACCTACATTATAAACCTTCAAGAGGGGTATTGTCGTTATCATGTTTATCGCTGATCCGGGGAAGCTTGCAGAAGTGGAGGTTTTTAGTCGCAAGGACTTACTCTTTTGGATGTAGTTCATTGTGGCCCCTAAGCGAAAGTGGACCCGCTCCGGCTTTTGCTCGCACAGAGGATTTTGTATGTAAAATACACCTCCTTCTACAGCTTCTACAGCTTCAATATCAACGACCATACTCTCAAATAGTGGCAATTTGCAATAAGACTGCTGTTGGAGTGTGGAAAAACCCATGGATAATCCATCACGACAATATCACAAGTGTGCTAAATGTTGAAAAGGGGAATAGATTCCTAGCATGAAGCTATCTGAGCCAAAGCCAGCTATCGTACACCAGCCATGAAGAAAGCACTTTCAGCTAGAAACTCCATATCCGTCCTTAAGTCAATGTTATGATCAAAGTACCTCAGCAAGCCTGCTAGGCGAGAATACCTACCACCATATCCCAAGCTAGCTAGCTAGTAGCACAGCGTAGCAAATTATCATTTGTGAAAAGAAGCTCTAGTCTATCGAGAGAAACGAGGAAGACATTATGGAGCGTATCTCATGTCCGCAAAGGATGAGCTTAGAGTTCGTCGCCTTCTTGTCCCTTCTTTCCCTTCTTCTTGGGTTGTGGGGCGCCTTCCTTCTTGCAGTGGACGATCAACCGGGTCCAGGATTCCTCTTTGTCCCATTCAAAGCCTGCTAGAACGGGGTTCTCGAGTTCATCATCTGCCTGTACGCGAAATCAGTTAGCATCGATCTGGGAGCATAGTTGTGCCGACAATAAACCGAAGCGGGGTAGAAAGGGAACAACATACCTTCTTTCGATACTGTTTGTAGATTGCATCTAATGCATCCTTAATTGTTACACCCCGTAGATTTCGTGCTGTGACCTCGAGTCCGAGTGGGAAATGTAAGTCAATCTTCTTGACAGGTGGTGTGGTAAGCATCTTCTTCAGTGCCGACTTTTCTGGCTCCTCTAGTCCCATTGGTGATTTGTTGATACGCCTGCGAGCAATTGTCAGTATAGGTTCAGTGAATCGTAACTCCGTGAGTGAGGCTACGGATGGAGCGGGGTAATTGAGGCATTTAGGGGAGAAGGTGAGATCGTACCAGTTCAGCTTCTGCGTCTCTTTTGCTATTTGGAGTTCCGTTCCTTCCTTTTCTATGGCACGATGCCTGTCAGTGTAGCTCTTGATGGAATTGGGTTGGGCAGCCCTTGGTTTGATGGTTGCCGACCAGGCAGAGCTGACGACATACCTAAGTCAAGAATATTGTATACACCTGGTACACTCGAGCTTGCTCTCCGCTTCTCCTTTGGTGCATCTTGTGGGTTTGATGAGAGACCTTGAACGGCAGAGTCAACCTTCGACAAAGGTGTTGGGGCTGCGTCTGCTGCGGACATGTTGCTAATTGAGGGGAACTTGGATGTGGAGCGATCAGGAAGGCAGAGTATTGGAAGTATCTCACGAAAGTAATCGTAAGATGATATCAGAGATGGATGGATGGGTTGTCCTTGTGGATGATGGTAGAGTTGGATTGCTTTGTGTGCTTGATGAAGTGAGATCAGGTACGATGCAGAGGAAGGTTGGGAAGGGAGCAGGAAGAAGGGGTTTCATTTGAATAGCATGCGGGGTCAACAGCACCACGTGAGGCAGGAGGAGCTCGCCTACACTAGACCATTTTGGGTAGGGCTCACCAAGCAAGCTCTCAGGTGCACATTCAAGCCTGGCAGAGCAAGCGCAATGCAGTGAATTCCCGTCTCGGCTTTCCATCTTTTCCATACGAGTCGACATTACGCCGAGCATCGGAATACCTACATTTCCATCCCTTTGTAGCTCTTTTCTCTCCTTCCATTGATGAGACCTTTCGTGGAGGACATCACGCGAGTGAGGGCCAGCCATTAGCGTCATCGTGACCCACTTGAGCTTCTGTGGGGAAAGCTGGGGTAAATACGCGACGGGACTCGTTTCAGGGGCATTGGGAGCATCGTCATCGGTCTTGATATCATCAATGTTCAAATGTATCCCTTCAATTCACAATTCTCACTATAGTTCTCGCAAAGTAAACAACAATTCACGAGCCGCATTGGTGTGACGAGAGAGTTGCGGCCAATGTCTTTGTGACTCAATCGGGCAATCAGAGCTGTGGTGTGATGAGGGGTATGCTGATTAGCTGAGTGTGTTGGATCCGCTTCCGGCTTGCCGCGACACTGGATGCAACCACGAATCACCTGTTTTGTGAGGTGACTTGTACCTCTGTACTGCACTAGAAATTTTGACTCTTTCGATATTTAGACTTGATATCACGAGGTTCTTATGGTACGTCATTGAAGGTTCTAGCGGCGGTGTGAGATAAGCTCTATTTGATTGAGGCGTCAAATGATGGATGGAATTTTCTAGCAATCATCATCCTTGAATGAATCCACGATACTACTGATCTGACAGATTTCTGTAAACCCTCTCAGCAATGAAGAATTAGAAAGGGTATGAAGTTCTCGGAATTTTAACTGAGAGGTATTCTACAAGAGAGATTCTAGCAAGTCTCAGCTGCCTAAAAAGCTTCTAACTATGACCATTAATCTTCTTGGGTTGGTACAGCTCTTCCAAGTACGCATCCTCCTCATCAGTCAACGTCTTCCCTCTCACTTCAATCGCTTCATCAATTCTAGCAATACTGCTAAATCCAACAATCGGACTACTAATCCTCTTATTAATCCAGGCCAATGCAACCTGACTCATCTTCCATCCCTTTTTGTCTGCCAGTTCCTGAACTCGATCAATGATCTTGATATCCACATCTGACAATCCACCTTCCTCTGGTTTACTTCGAGTCGTAGAACCGGCCCTTTCAGCAGGTCGTGCGAGATGCCCACGGCAGAGAGGCGCCCACTACAGCTTTATTAGCCCAGCATTTAAAAATAAATAAAGGTAACACCCACTGGAATCAGTCCCACTCCCGTATCCCTGCAAAACCTATTCATCTCTCTCTCCTCCTCCCTATACAACAAATTATACTGATTTTGCATACTAATAAACTTTGTCCACCCATTCTTCTCCGCGCAAAACTGCATCCGCGCAAACTGCGTAGCCCACATACTACTCGCGCCAATATATCTCACCTTCCCACTCTTGACCAAGTCATGGAGCGCTTCCATGGTTTCTTCGATGGGCGTTTCGACGTCGAAGCGGTGGATTTGTAGGAGGTCGATGTAATCGAGTTGGAGGCGTTTGAGGGAGGCTTCAACGGCATTGAAGATTGCTATTCGAGAGAGTCCTGCACATATGCCGTTAGCCAAGCTGCCCTAGGAGTAAATAGTTGAGATGAAGCATACCTGTATTATTAACATAATCCTTACTCTTCTTAAACTGATCCCTAAACCACCAATCCTGCACACCTGTCTCCTCCACAACGGTCCCATAACACTTCGTCAACACCACAACCTTATGCCTCGGAATCTCGTATTTCTTAATCGCCTTTCCGATAATCTCCTCCGAGAGACCGTTGCTGTAGATATTCGCTGTGTCCCAGGTATTCAGACCTCGATCATACGCTGCTTTGAGGAGTGGGAGCGCCTGTGGAATAAAATGTAAGTATTTGGGTGGAAAAACGGTGATTGGCAGATTGATCAGGTTGGATATATACCTTATCTTCCTCAATAACCCAATCAATCCAATCTGGGTGGCCAAAACTCATTGCGCCAAAGATTGGAATTGAGATCTTTAAACCGCTGTTCCCAAGTCGTACATATTCCGCCTTGCTAGCCTCTACAGAGTCCTTGAGGGACTGCGGTACTGGTGGTGGCATTGTCGCTATCTGCTACTCTTTCCTAGTCGAATTTTATCAAGTCCTGCTGAAGCCTACGCAAAGTGAGAGCTGTAGTGCTAATACAATACTAATAATTGTGATAGCCAAAGGTCCTTTCACCCTTCATATATACTCCCACCTTTGTACCCCATCGTAGCTCTCAAACACCCGCCGAGGCAGATTGCGATAGCGGGGTTAAAGCACTACCGGAGGTAGTGCCTATCACCGCCATGATGCATTTGATGGCAGAGCGCCTGCAGCGACATCTCATCTCGGTTTCATCGCGGGAAAATACTAGATATTGTTGGCGGTGAGCAGAATGGGTGATTCTGCCATTGAAACAAGGTCCAGATTTCAAAGCTTCCCGAGGGGTTTTTCGGCATTCTTCGTTTGTTGTTTATTTAGGTTTTCGGAGTTTAGACTTTATGACTGGAATGGGGTAGGAGTGTTGTGTTTCGTGAGCGTTGGTTGCCTGAAGAGAGGTTGATGATTGATAATGCAGCTCGTTTTCGGACTTCAAGTGATGCTTTGTGGACCATTCAAGGAGTCACGCTATGCGTTCCTGCAGGTGAATAGATAAAGGGTGTAAGGCGGTTGCAGGAAGATAAAAAATGACAAGGATGGAACTAATCACGCTAAGTCTTATATTCCAGTTTTATAACTA
This sequence comes from Tricladium varicosporioides, assembly GCA_021365295.1. Taxonomy (NCBI): domain Eukaryota; kingdom Fungi; phylum Ascomycota; class Leotiomycetes; order Helotiales; family Tricladiaceae; genus Tricladium; species Tricladium varicosporioides. The sequence continues at coordinate 1,024,788 of JAJTIW010000015.1, read as the reverse complement.
GAAATTTCCAAGTTTATAACCTAGTTAAATGAAAATCCAAGCAAAGAGAGGTTTCCACTATATTTATTTCTGTTCTTTCCATATGTATTGTTTATGTTGATTTTATAAGTAATATATTGAATAATCTCTACATATTCACTCCCTTCTTCTCGCCAGGCAGACTCTAACACTCAATACATGACTTCAAAGCAAGTAGCCTAGTCACTTCAGCCCGGAAAGGTAAGTTAGTTTCATGCTTGTGTAGAAGTGGGAGTAGATCCTATAGCTATATTTCTTCTCTGAACTAGGTCAATTTCCCTTTTCTTTTATTTTACGTATACATTTAGGACGAGGTCCTAGATGGCGAGCAGTAGTCCTGTCTTGCGTAACAGTTGAGAATCCTCAAAATACGTTTGCTTCATGAGCTGTCTTCTTTTTTTCACTCTCCTCACAGCCTCTCTCGTTCACAATTTTTAGCTCTCGGCACCTTCCACAAGTCAAGCTCTGAAATACACTACACGTATATCAGGTATGAACATGGTCTAAACTTCCGTTTCACTCGAAATTTTGTTTAGCCAATACTAGGAGACCTGTAATATAGTCTTGTAAGAATAGAACAAGCTTCGGGCGCTTTAATGATGCCTACATTCATACTTTGCACTGTGTTGTGAACGTACACTCTTTGACGCAACCTGCCAACTTCTCTTGGTCATTGGAAGGCTGACTTAGTTTATTCATTGACAGCGGAGGGCTTCGTAATAACAAGGCTAATGAATCATCGCCTTTGAAAACGAAATGTTGGTATTATGTTTCCAATCCCTAATTCTAATGATGGGCTAACGCGGTCAGCTTCTTTAGAATGCTATAATCCTCTATCACGCCCTTGACTATCTATCATGTGATATCTGGTTCCTAAGAGACAACAAACCATTTACATAGATCCTAAACCAAAACACTTTCCTCAAATACCATCTAGACTTTATTATCACTATAAATCTAATAGAGCTGGCTTTTATTTCCTACACTAGGGTTCGACTTCTTTCATTAGAACCATGTGCGAGGGAAGGTTAGTGTATGCTCTTTCGGGATTCAGATTCCCATTGATAAGTCTCTCGATTGGCTTGTTCTGATGCCCATCCCTTGCTTCTTGAAGGTTAAAATTGTTGTACTTCTCGGCTACTTTCTTCAATTAGGAATGCTGTATGATTTTTCAGCTCTTATGTTACCCTCACCCCTAGTGTCAAGCATAATGCGATAGCCTAGAAAGAAAGCCATACCAGCACCAGGAACCCCCCCCCCCCCTCTCTAAAAGAAACAGTGTATCTCAAGAACACATCACGGATACAACAACTCCAAATATAAGTAATTTATCTATATGCAGATAGAACAGCAACATAATTCGCAAAATTGGGTATCTTTCGTAGTCTAACAAATCACATCAAACGCCCCTTCCACCTCGATAAAAAAATATATATAAAAACCTTCTTATCCATCCATCCTATACCAGACCCATAAACTCCCAACATCATGAATAGCCACCCTACACTCAACTTTCTAAGCCTTAGATAGGCTTATGAGCAGGCCAAGGCCTCATATAGACAACCTCACAAACCTCAACGTCACACACACCCCTATTCCACTCTCCCTTCTCTATCTCCTCTGCCTGCCTTAATTCCCCTTCCAGATCTTTCTTACTAAATAGCCGTACCCGGCCCCGTTCCCAACCCTCCCCAATAAACAGAGCAGGGTGGAAAATCGTCATAATCAAGCATGAAAAAATAACCATACCACCCTCACACACCATAAAAGCAGCCTCGTTATTTGCTAGCCTGCCTTTGAAGCCGTGTGTTAGCTCTGCCACGCGGAAGATGGAGCGAACGAGGAGGAGAGTGGTCGAGAGCGCGTAACCTGGTTCCGTTAGCTTTGTTTGAGGGGTGCGACAGGAAGGGGAGGAGGCAAATAAACGAACCCCATAAGAATAGCTGAAAGAATTCTCTCGGTGCAGGAGGTCTCTCAATTTTCCTCGCAACCCAGTTATGTGCCTCCGTCAATTTCCTGTCCTTCCTTACCCGATAAAAGAACTCCCCTGCCAGGACCATGAAAACTGCTAAACTCAACACCTGCACACTTAGCCCTACAAGCATGATATTTATGCCGATCTGAGACTGAGACTTGTGGGTGGAAGAAGCGGCTAAGCCACCACCAGTAGCTTGGAAAGCAAGAGCCAAGATATCAGAGGTGATGAAAGTTAAGATATAGGTCTGTGGTGAGAGGCGAGAGTTATGTGCGCCGTAGTAGGTGATAAGACGGGAGAGTGTGAGGTAGACGGCCGCGGTGAAGAACACGGGCGCGATTGTTAAACATATAATATTTCTACTCTTCGTCAATATGTCCCTTTCTAGATCCAAATTCTGTTATAACATACGTCAGAAACGGCATTTGAACGAATAAATTAGTCTCCATGTTTATCCTCGCGCTGTAACCTATGATTTCGAGGAGAATGCCAATCCACATGAGGAGGGTGAAAGAGGTTGTTCTACGGTATAACCACCATGCTGACTGGCCGACAAGGAGGATGATGAATATTGCCATGAAACCAGTGTTTCCCGGTAGCGAGGGGATATACTTAAGAGTGGCATAATCGAGGGAGCGGAGTTGAGGCGTACAATCTTTCAAGAGTAGAGATACATTGGGTACGATGCCCGGGAGACCGGTGACATTGAGAGACATGGTGGAGGTCCACTGCTGGAAAAAGCGATAAAACGACACGAAAAGGGGTAACAAAGCATCACGAAACAAGAGATAAAGAAAGGTACAACTATACTTATGTGATCATGGCTCCCACCCAACAAAAGCCAGGCTTCCTAACATTGGCGTTGTAAAAAAGTCGAAAGGATTTAGGTGTTTGTGGTAAGGCTACATCTTAGGATGAGGCTGAGTGGGTTGGGTGATACAATCCTTCCAATCAACTTTGTTGATGTTTCGTAGCATAAGCAAGCAATTGGTCAAATCCCCTGTAAGCACCAAACATAAATGCACGAGTAAGAATTGGCATGACGAAATAACTCTGAAACGTGATAAGCCTGGTTTGTTTCCTGGGAGAGAGGCAAGGCTGAATCCTGAGATCTGAGAAAGCGATTTTTGACCAACTCGCAAGGAGTGATATTCACAAATATAACAAGTTGAAATTGTAGGCTTAACTCTTGGCTTCATACTATCGGCTCATTATTTGCTTAAACAGCCAATCAGTACAATTTCAACCGTAATCTCCTGGATTTCTGAGTTGCCTACTTACCTTGTTCCCGTCCAAAGTATAATGAAGATTGACAAGGGAGTACAAGCGTAACCCAAGTGCTACGGCGATCATGAGTGTAGATGTGATGAATTAACCCACCAATTCTGGATATCCAGTCTTCTTGGTATGTATCTAGTGTTGCATATTTGTACAGTTTCAATATTCCTCCAACGCCATGCATTCCTCTCAAAAGTTGCTTGGTTTAGTAATGATCTTCCGTCTATGCTCCATATTTAGTCTCCTTGAATGGATATCGAACCTCATCGTCTTTCCTCAACCATATCTGCCTCTTCTTCTTCGTAGGTACATGCTCGACCCAGACTTGCTTTGCCTTTTCTTTCATGAACACCCGGATATATCTTGGATCCCACAATTCGCTGGCCACACCCAAATCCTTACAGCATCGCATAAGAGCATTCGATTTGCAACCTTCGGTAGCGGTTGGAATACCCTCGGAAGAGAAGTAATCCTGTTCACCACGAGCGACCGATACCAATCTGCGGAAAGAAGAACCGTTAGTCTCTTGTCTCCTATCATTTTCATGAACAAAACCTACCGTCCATGTGCCACAAGAGCGTATTCCCTTGTAATGCTCTTTGGTGTGACAATCGTCTCCCCTCTCGGCGCAAGACCCCAACCACCTGGTCCAAAAGCTTTGTTCAATATCCGTCGATATTTGATTTCCGGCAAGTATATGATCCCATCTGGCTTAACCTCCACATCATCAAAAGGTATCGGAGCTAGGAGAACATCTGCAGCTTCTTTCGCAAAAGGCTGCGATGAAAGACCATGGTATGACTTCGTCCAATCTACCTGCCTGCTGCCTTCGTCGAGGATGAGCGGCTCGTCTGCGAGACCTGTGGTCATATCCTGTATGGGTGATACATCATCGATAGGATCGGGCTTCGATGCTGGTTTCCCGGCGGCAGGAGGAGCAGATTTTCCGGCATTGAGGTCCTTGCGGGTATAGGTCGTGCTTGGAGTTGCTGATTGTCGAAATGATGAAGAGAATGATCTTAGAGATTGGCTACCCAGCTGTCCACCTCTTGCTACAGTCGACGATGCGAGACTTGCTCGTCCTATCTTCGACACATAGGAAAATGTGGATTCCGAGAAGGCAGAACGGGCAGCTCGTGGAATCATGGTTGCCATTGTTGATATTGTTGATGGGATGAAAACCATCGAATGTTGCACGCGAAGAAAATCGCGATGCTTCGTGACCTCGCGTTTCGATAATGACGAAATTCACAGACTTTCACAACACCACATTTAAGCAATTGACATTAAGTCAACTGTCACTTGAAATCATTACGAAGAGTGGAGATGTTCTTGTTATTACACTACTATACACATACGCATCATTCTATCCACAAACCGCCTCCATGATTGATATTCCATTGCCACTTCATTCAAGCGTCTTTTGATTCAGTCCTCTTATCGTTCTGGTGTTCCTTCCAACATTTACGAAAGGTCTCCATCTACAGGCAAGCAGTTAGTTATGGAATGTTCCTGCCTCTCACGCTCCCACTCCTACACGTGATGCCAAACGCCATCAACTTATCGCTAAATTATCGCTCACCTCGTTTTTGCATAATCGCCAGTCTTTCTTTTCATAGTAGCAATCCGTCATCTTCATATTTTCCTCTTGAGGTTGTTTAGAATATTGCTGAAAACCGAGGATTTCGATGACCGAGACTCACCAGAGCAGCCGGTACTAAAAATCCGCTTGTCCCTACAGGCAGGATAATTTAGTGTTGGGATCCAGTGTTGGGAATTCGAGAAACTCACCACTCATCAGGCTCATCATCGTCTTCAACCGCAGTGGCCTTTTGCGAATCGCTTTCTGCCTTGGACATGGTTTGATGTCTGCTTGTTAGGATACAAGTCTTAGATCGTAAGACTTCGGGAAAAGGTCTTTCGGCTCGGGACGGACCACCAGCAATGGCATCAAGAAAAATGAACGTTCTGGTTTACTCCGGTATGACTTCCGGTGATTTTAGAAACTGTCTCTAACTTGTCTGACCAGGCAATGGGAGTACCATTGAATCCGTCAGGCATTGTCTCTATACACTACGACGACTGCTCTCTCCGAACTACGCAGTCATCCCCGTGACTGATACTGTGATTCTCAAAGAACCATGGACCGCTTCGTGTGCTCTTCTCGTCTTTCCTGGCGGTGCTGATCTGGGCTATTGTCGATCACTGAATGGCGAGGGTAATCGACGCATTGAGCAATACGTTCGTCGTGGTGGTGCTTACCTCGGTTTCTGTGCCGGAGCCTACTATGGCAGCTCGAGATGTGAGTTCGAAGTCGGCAATGGCAAGCTGGAAGTCATTGGACATCGAGAGCTATCATTTTTCCCCGGAATATGTCGGGGATGTGCATTCAAAGGTTTCGTATACCATAGCGAAGCCGGAGCCAGAGCCGTAAAGTTAAATGTTGTCAAGAACGCTTTCAAAAGTGGAATTATTCCTCAAAACTTTAGGTCATACTACAATGGTGGCGGTCTTTTTGTGGATGCTAGTAAATTTGCAGACAAAGGCGTCGAGACTCTTGCGACATACGTCGATCCTACAGATGTTGAAGGAGGGGAAGGCCCGGCTGCCGTCGTATACTGTAAGATCGGTGACGGTGGAGCACTGCTAACAGGACCACATCCAGAGTATTTCCACCCTCCGACACAAAAAATACATTTCTAATGCTGCTGTATAGGTTTGCAGCCGTCAATTTGGATCCAAAGTGTGATGGTCCAAGCTATCCGAAAGTCGTCGATGCATTGGCTGACGATGACGATGCCCGGGTCAAATTTCTTAAGGCATGCTTAACAAAGCTTGGGCTACTCATTAGTAAAGAAAAGTCTTCGGTACCATCCCTTTCTCGCCTTCATCTCTCATCCCAGCATCATTACCTGGTACCAGAACTACTGGCATCATGGGAAGATATTATTACCGTCGAAGACGGTGAAGAGTATATCAGAGGAGAAAATGATACTTTTCATCTTGAAATGCAAGATTCTCGATGGTCTCTCAACTCAATTGTCAAGTCTCTTCCTTCACCTGGAGTCGTTAGCACAAGCAAGGAACAAGCGATTGAGCAAGAGGCTGATGCTGGCTTGGATGATAGAATAGTCGATTATAATGCAATCACCAAGAAGATTATCCCGCACGAAGCAAACTGGCCAGGAACGAAGGAAACCCCATGTTTCAATCATCACTCATACTACGCAAATTTAAAAAAATACCAGGATGAAAGTGACGGAGATGCAGAAGAATTTGGCAAAATGCTGATGTATGGAGAGGTTGTCACAAGCACAAATACTCTTCTAGAGAAGTAAGCACTAAGAGTATTCTAGCAAAAGCGTTATGCTGATCCACAGTAGAAACACTAAACTATTATCGAAAGTCCCAGAAGGTTTCACGATGACCGCTACAACCCAAGTAGCAGGTCGAGGGCGTGGTTCAAATGTTTGGGTCTCGCCAGCTGGGTCCCTAATATTGTCCGTTTGTATGAAGCATCCCATGGAGCTGAGCAATACTGCTCCAGTTGTTTTCATCCAATACCTGGCAGCAATAGCAATTGTCGAAGGGATCCAATCTTATGATAAGGGATATGGAAATATACCTGTCAAGTTGAAGTGGCCGAACGACATTTGTAGGTTCTCATCCATCATAATCAGAATAATGCTAAACTTGAACAGATGCACAAGACCCCACCAAACCAGGAAAGAAAGAATACGTTAAGATTGGCGGCATCCTCGTAAACTCCTCCTACTCCAACGGAAACTATGACCTTGTCGTAGGAATCGGTCTCAACACCACCAACGCTGCCCCAACAACCTCGCTCAACGCCCTTCTTCCCACAAACCTTCCCCCATTCACCCTCGAAAAACTCCTTGCCCGTATTCTCACCAAGTTCGAAATCATATACAAATCATTCTGTCGTACAGGCTTCGATCGCAGGCTCGAGGAAACATATTATAAGCATTGGCTGCATACTGGTCAAATTGTTACCATTGAGACTGAGGGAGGGGCGAGGGCAAGAATCAAGGGAATAACGAGGAATTGGGGGTTATTGTTGGCGGAGGAGTTGGGGTGGGAGGATAGGGCTACTGGAAAGGTGTGGGAGTTGCAGAGTGATAGTAATAGTTTTGATTTTTTGAAGGGGCTATTGAAGAGGAAGACCTAGATGGTGGTGAATGACTTGGACAGGAAGCGAAGGTCTGTGGTAGATACGGAATATACTTATTTTAGACAAGGGATGTCCTCAATTTGTGTTAAAGAACATTTAAAAAGATCCTGGAACATAACAACTGGCGATTCGAATTTGTAGCACGACTTAGGCATATATATCATTTCGTAATTGAATTGTCATTCATACTATTAAAAAGCCAGATATTAACTGAGTTAACTACTTTGGTCCTATTAATAACTTATTTACATTTTATTTATTTGTTAAAGTAGTAGCCCAGCTACATAGTAGGGTTAACTATATCATAATGTAGGCGACACATAGCTTTTCGCGTACCCCCGAAGCTTAACACTTATATTAATCCTGACAGCCGAGAGTTCAATATCTCATCCTCAAGGTCTCGATATCCGGGATCAGCTAGACTTGGAGGAAGAGATGCGCTCGATCGTACGTAGCAATTTCTGAGCAATAGGAAACAGCTCGATTCGAAAGACGGAACGTATATCGATTATTAGTAGACTTCCACCGAGGCTCGACTGTCTAACTACAAACTCGCAGCCCCCCCGAAGGTATTCTTTCTCGTATCGAAAGCACTCCCTCACATCAGTCTGTGCGGCAGGGTTCTCCACTTCTAGGTGGCTCGGGCCGCTGCGGGCTGGTCAATGCACGAAACATGCACGCCAGATCCTCCAGTAGGAATCAGGAGCGCTACACCATTATACCCGCCCTCTTCTCTCACTAGAATCAGGAAGTTAGGCACCTCATGTTCCGCTCTACATTTCAATCATCAATCAATTCACCGTCGAGTATCTCTTATTTCCTATGCCGAAAAGAAGGCGTGCAAAGAAGAGAAAGACGACTGTAGATGGTGTTGAAGCAATAATTGGTGAACAGGTGTGACAGATTGCGATATTTCGCGGATCGCTCGCTGACGTCGACTATTACTTTACAGCTCAACAACCCCCCTAACACCCTACAACGCCCACGAACAAGAGCGCAGGCAAAGCAGGAGGACGAAAACAAGAGGAGGGGGGTAGCTGGGCAACCGGTCAACTCAGTTCGTCGAATTTCAGCACGCCAGCGTGGACTCCAACCTGGCGAACTCGATAATCAATTACCTGAACTACGGCGCGACTACCCTTCAGTATCTCCAAGGATTGCACCACGTCCTAAACGAAATCGGAGGCCTTTAGTAACGAAAGAAGTTCTAGCAAAACAAGTTGGAAAACAAGTTACTAAAAAGCCACCGAAGCAACAGGCCAAAGCTCAGAAAAGGCAGGTGTCAAGCAGATTTCGTGAACACAAGGACAAGGAAAATCTTCAGCAGAGAGGGGGGACAGCGCAACTACCAGTGAGCTCCTCTCTTAGACCTGGTTACAGTTAATACACGTGAATTGATCTACCTCTAACGCAAATAGGACCCTGATTTGGCTATTTGGCTGAACCGAGTGGTGCCGGCCTCTCCTGAAGGCTTACGTGGAGAGCGGGCCCTATCTACGGAACCGGCCCTAGATTCCGAAGATAGGTCAGAGGAAAATATGGACTCAAGTTCAGTATCAAGAGATGACGGATCTACGACACAAAAAGGGAAAAGGTCTGGGAGTGTCAAAGTGACACTAGAGAAACTCAGAGTACGTCGAATCCTGAGGGAGCCTAAAGCGGATAGCAAACTTCAGCATATCCGTTCCATCCTTACCACCAAGCTTCCAGAGCGGCCACTGAAAGATATTGAAGGCTTGCGATCAATTGCTGCCAACTTTCTCCAGCAGATAGAGGACCATCCAAATGACAGTTGCTACGTGTATCTCGATGATTTTTCCTACCAGTTTGATGAGGGAAAGTCAAAGATTGATTACCCGATTGTGAATCGCCACTATTTCGAAGCAGATCTAAAGCGATGCTTGGCAAGAAATGAAGCTGTGCTCCAACGGACTATCATGATACATATCATAAACCAGTATTGGCTAGACCAGATTTTCGATTGGAACACCGAAGGACAATGGTCACAGCCAAAAGAAACTCGCCTCCCATCTCGCGAGGATGACGATATCTCCCTGCCGAAGCCAGACCTTGCTATCAGCTTTACACTAAATTCTTTCACAATCGCAGAAGATGAATCAGACCCAATTCCGGCAGATCTTGCAAAATGCTTGTCCCCAGACGGTGGTAATCGATGCTTTCCATTCCTCTTTTCGAGGTCAAAAAGGCTGGAGCAGATCTCCAAGATGCCTATACTGCCAATCTACATAGTGCTAGCCAAGCCCTGTATAACATTTACAACTGGATAGTACGAACTAACAAAGAAGATATATTCCTAGAAGAGGTTCGGGTGTTTTCGGTGGTCTTCAACGCCCAGGATCTTGGTATTCGTGTACATCGCGCTGTCAAGCTACCCACAGGGGGAGGAGCTCTTTCATTTGTATTTGACGAACTTAGGCCTTTAAATCGATACACTAAAGATGAAGCCTGCCTACTTACCCAGGCGATCATAACCGACTATGCATCCAAGGTACTTCACCCAATTCTTAAATCTACATTCGCCGAAATTGTTAACCAAGAGGATGAGCGGATTGCAAGCAAGCGTAAAGCCGCCTCAGCGGGTGCTAATTCCTCAAAACGAGCTCGAAAAAGTATGAATGACATTTGGAATGCCGGACAATCATTTGGGATGAGTAATTTAAGTACATAGTAATTAGTTAGAAGCCCTTTCTATAACATCTCCGGTATAACCTAATGAGACGACCCCTTACCAAGCTTGCTCTTTACACTGATATAAGGTCTGAAGTTACTAGCGAGGCAAAATATAATAATTTTATGGTCCCTTAAGTGCTTATTACTTGCTATCCTAAGGGCTACAGATTAATTTATACCAAATATTCTTTGAAAGACTTTATTTAAAAAAAAATATGGACTTTAGCTAAGTATTACGCCGATATAAAGCCAATAATTATAGTAATAATTATGAATGTATTAACTGATCGATTTAGATGCAATTGGTTCGGACAATGGAAGATACGATTACGATCATACAGATAATTTTGATATTTAGTTACCGCCCACGCTATCAAAGCTCGGCATAACAGATAAAAATTGCAATTGGTTTGATGTTCCTACTGTAGGTGCGCGACTGACGAATGCGGTAAGGCGCTGAGAAATTTGACCATCTCGATTCAGCCTCATGACATAGTTCCCCACATACATCTGGTTTAGAATGACGACACGGCGCACAAGCGTCAGGACCATTCCCTCCGTCCCTCGATTAGATGCATGGCAAAGTAGATGTAGAGTTTGCGCATGACAGCTTTGGCAGTCTAGAGCTACGTATCCAGGGAAAGTGGCTTGTGAGGAGGATCAATGGTGCCTCTCTCTCTCTTTCCTTAAACTCCATTTCCCTTCTCTCCTAACTTCATTTCCTCACTCCTTTATCCTCTTCCTACTCCAATTGGCCATCGAAATTCCTCTGCTTCCCACAATGATCGCCTCAAGATCAGCAGCCAGAGCAGCAGCTCGCACTCTCCGAGCAGCACCCCGCACACCAGCAGCTCGACAAGCTAACAACTATGCAACAAATACGCAAAAAGAAGCCGCAAAGATAGGAGGGTCTTCGGGTCTCGTTGGCGGCCTTACAGGGGGAGCATTAGTATTCCTCGTGCATCCCCTCTCCTAATCACAACACAGCAAAAATACTAATTGACTTAAAAGGCTGGCTATTCATACTACCACTTCTCTGGCGCAAAGTCTATTGTCAATGCTGCCTCAACAACAAAATCAGAATTCCAGAAACTGACCAACTCCCTCCAATCCACTGCCCCTGAGCCAAACGAGGCTATAAAATGGCTCCGACAAACAGCAACCTCCTATGCTGCCTTCATTCCTGGCGGCAAATCCTATGTTGACTCCGCATTTAACGACCTGGAAACCGTACAGAAGAAACATGCAAAGGAGGTTGAGGATATTGTAGGTGGTGCTTATAAGGAATTGAAGGATGCTAGTAAGGGTGGAATAAGTATGGAGACTGCGGCGAAGAGTTGGAGTGTGATTGAGAAGGCAGTTAAGAAGCTGGGAGAGTTGGCTTCCGACTCTGCAGAAGATGTCCTAAACAACCATCCCCAGTTGAAAGAGAAGGTTGGAGGGCAAGTCGATCAGTTGAGGAGTATGGCCGATTCGTATGGACCAGATGCGAAGAAGGAATTAGATGATATGTGGAAGGGTGTTTCTGAGGCTATCAAAGGTGGCGTAGGACTTGGAAATGTGGAGAAAATCAAACAATTAATTCAGGAGAAGATCGAGAAGGTCAAGAAGCTTGGAGATGAAGCATGGAAGAAAGGCCTCAAAGAAGCAAAGCCCTTCCTGGATAAGAACCCCGAAGTCAAGAAACTTGTCGAAGAGAACGCCGATAATCTCAAACAAGGCAACATCTCCGAGCTATTTGAGCAAGTCAAAGGTGCTGTCCAATCCGGAAACTTAGATGACTTGAAGAGATACGTTAACGATAGTGGCGAGAAATTCAAGAAGAGCGGAGTTGGAAAGAATATCGAACAATACGTTAACATGATTCCTGGAGGCAAGGAAGTCCTGCCTAAGTTGATGAAGTTACAGGAGGTTGTGAAGTCGAGAGGCGATGAGGCAGAGAGTATTTTGAAGGATACCTATAAGGATATTAGTGATGTTTTGCAGAAACGGACAGGGGAGGTGGAGAAATTGGCGGAGAAAGCAAAAGAGGATAGTAAGAGGTGAGGGAGGGTGAAGATTGTAGGATATAAAATGAGGTCAAATCTGTAAATTAAATCTGAACTGGTGGCATTTTAGAGGCTCTCTCGCGTTTCCAACTCTAAAATGAAAGTGAACTGTTCTTTTCCCACCGGGTGTATTTCCCCTCCTGAAGGCGCTAACTACCGCTAACGGCCTTCGAAGAACCTTTTTTAACAGCCTCATCAGCCACATAGCTCCTGTTGGATTTAATCCAACGACCTAGTGGCCTCACGTTTAATAGTTTTATTACTGTACTCTTTCACGCAGCATCATTCACTTCAACACTTCAATATCTCAATTCCGGTCAACAATGATACATCCAACTCACGAGGACTTGATACTTGACCGCAGTCAAACCCAGCGTTTCTCCTTCCTCTGCCTACTAGTGTAAATCAGAGGAAATACATAAAATCTCACTTACCGACGTGGAGCAACGAAAACTTGACCCATTTCCCTTGATATCAACCGTTTTGCAGATCTAGCACCCGATCATATTATTCTGCTGTCTCGAGAACAGTATTCTTTCGCAAACGCAAATGGCTTCTTCCGCTAGAACACTGCTGGAGAAGCGCATCATCTGCAATATGCGAGCATGATTAATATGAATCTACCTGTGGTCGACACAGGTATTTTCAATATATCTGTTTTCTCCCAGCCAACCCCTTGACTGTTGCAGAAAGGGGGTTTCGGTGAGAAACCAGACTTCGTCACTTAGAAGGATAAGCCAAACTCGTAGATCCGAGTTCACCAAAGGTGATTCATCTTAGTATTTTCTTGCTTCTGGCTCTACCTCGAGTTCCAGAAGCGTTACGCAGTCATAGATCCCATCTGTAGCCATGATCAGAATCGCTAAGCGATGGCTAGACATATCTACGTCGTAAAAATTCTTCAACCCTTTGAACGACATAGAAGAAACGTAGGTTCTATTGCAAATGGTCACAAAAGCTCTTCTACATCTACAAACTTGACTATTCCAAAGTCCTTCTAGGTCTCATAATAACATTAAAGGGATACCCATCTATTCCTTTATAGCAACCTTCACTTCCGAAATCGAAGCACCAATTGCGAAACTTGAATTTCACTTCGAGGGAATTCACCCACCCTATCATTTCTCGCTACCGTACATGTAGAAGCTAAAATAACACATAAAGAATCTTTGGGAATGCTACTCCTCACCTATGACGAAATCTTATTCCTGACGAACCCCTGTTACAGCTTCTACAATCCATCAAACCATTACAACTTACACACCTTACAAATCCACCTCCAAATTTACATCTCGTAAGGACATGGGGAACCTGATCTTGAGCCCTTCCTCCTTCACTATTTAGGATATGACGGCGGAATAGCGATAGAGGATCTCTGTTGTAATGCACCAGAGGTCCACAGGGTACCCGCTTCGTTGGTACCCTGGACAGTCCCACACTGGGAGTTCACAAGAAGTAGGAAAGGAAGACTTCTCGGGCCTTGATGTGATTTTATCTGGCTGCTAGGAATGGTCGGTTACCACATGGTGGGTGTTTCCCGACATGCTAGGCTGGTATATATCTTTTCTATATCTTCTAAGTTGCGTGGCAGAAGCGCGTTCTCAGTTAGGTGCTTTTTACCTCAAGGACAGCTCGGCAAATCAAGATTTAATCCTGAGCTCTACTATCAAGTGCGAATTAACCGCCGTTTAGAGTGGAACTAATCTGTGGAATAAAAGAGCGTTTGTATCTAAACACTACACTATTCAAGTCTGCTCAAAATACCATTAATTTCCAACTACGGCCACCCTTTTTACCAGATATAGCTCTATTCAGGACCGATAGAATGAGAAGCCCAGTTGACAAGATATTCTAGACAACTATATTTGCACAATACGATTTGGAGATGTAACTTTCTCCCCAAAAAAAACTCGTATGCCCAAACTCCACCACCTAATAAACTCTACCAAACGCCCGTGCCAGCCTGCCACTGCCTCAACTATCAGTACTAAAATACAAAATAGTATATCTCCACGCTTTCTATATCCTTTCCCTCCAATCTCTAGTCCCCTCTTCAATTGAATCACCTAATTAACCACAGTCCAAACCCCCACTATGGTCCCCGCAACACAAAGCACACTCCGTCCCAAATTCAACATCCCCCACCAATCCACAAGACTATGCGCCGTCTCGCTCGTGATCGCCACACGTGCCTCCCCATCTTTGTCTAATTCTAGCTCCCCGACTTTCTCTCGTTCCTCGAGTGCGAGGAGTTTGTTGTTGGTGGAGGACATGAAGATGATGGTGTAGGGGAGCATGGCGGTGTTCAGAGCTGCGATTATGAGATAAGGTGTCTTGTGCTTGGTGAGGGAGGCAGGGAGGATGAGTGAAGCATATGTGACTAATTCTTGTCAGGATGAGTTCAACAACCTCTCAATTCTGTTTCCTTTGGGTCATTTGAAGACGAAAATTGGAATTGGAATAAGGGAGGGACATACAAGCACTAGCAGAGACTAGCATCACACCCGGCGCAACAATCTTCATTCGCGCAAACATGTTTCCCCATTGCCTGACAAGTAATGGGGCGGGAGACTCGAGGATCCGGGGCACGAGGATGGTGGAGAGGGCGATGGAGACACCAGAGAAGATGGCAGTTGTGGTTAGGCCGAGGGTTTGGGCTAGGCGGAGGGGGAGAGGGTTCGGTGTGAGGGTAGACATTGTGGTGGTCCTCGTAGATTGATGGATGTAATCTGCGAGTCTGGGTTGTACTGAGAAATGTGTGTGCAATTAGATGAGAAGTTATGATGCGCAATTGAGTTGATGTTGAAGTGAAGTGTGAACAAAGGGCTGAGGAGGGGTCAATATGGAAATGCTGTGGGTAGCTTCTGGCAGGGGTCGGAGTCCAGCGGACATCTAGAGGTTGCCCAGCCCGCGCTGAGAACCGGATATCGGGACCTACCCGTTATTCTGGGTCTGATAGTGGCAGAAAATCGGACTCCGAGGTTGATATTATAAGGCCGTTCTATTTTTCCAGTGCGTTGGTCGGAAGTTTCTATTGTGGTTTCGGGAGAAAACAAAATTGAAATACAGCATTGCGACGCATACAGGACGATGGAATCTCTCCGTTTGTTTTGAGTTTGACCCTTTCACACGATAAGAGGATGACGAAGTGGGGAGGGGGTGGAGGGGTAGGAAACTATCGCAACACTTCACACGTGTATCATTTTGGATATTAGAGTCTTTATTTAGCACTGCATACGATGTTGACATGATGCAGGTTAGACAATGAGGCTTCCCAGGCCAGAAGACTGCCGCCGTGGCAAGATCTTCTTCCTTTTGACCTTGATTGGCCTTTCTTCTATCTCGAAAACGCCTCCCATATTGATTGGTCCTAGAAATCTATCCAGTTCCTTCTCATGCAGGCCATTCCTTAACCAGAAAATATTCATCAGCAGCTGGCTCCAGAAGGTGCGAAAGCCAAGCAACAATATCCTCTGTTCCGTTAAGGTCAAGCAGTGCAGGCAAAGAAAAGGGATGAACCATGTCTCATGAGCCCAGTGGATCTCCGATACAATAACCCAGATCATGTGTGCAATAATTTCTCCCTTCACCTGAATAATGCGCCAAATACTCCAAAACAAGTTGTACAGCCCAGATCATAATGTCGTGGGAATCTGATGCGGAAAGCGTTTTATGCGTGGGTGAAGTCGGTTTCAGTAGGCAGGAGTCCACCATCGGTAGCTTTCTCACAGGTGCAAGCAGCTTTGGAAGGTCAGTAAGGATCTACAAGAGTGCGCGATGGAGAATTGGAGGACTTACTAGCTGGACGGGCGCCACAGGAGCAAAGATCGCCCGATGGAGTTGTGTTCTCAGTAGCGGATCGTTCACAATTGCAGCTTCCAGCAGGGCGAGCACCTAATAATTAAATTAGTATATACCAACTGCAGAAGTATCGAATGGGAGCAGAATATAACTTACGGCATGAGCAACGCGGTCCAGTCACAGCATTTTCGGTGGCAGCTTTTCCGCATGTGCATTGAAGAGCAGACTTTTCACCGCAGGAACATTTTGCTTGGGTAGCGCTATTTGTGACTATTAGCTACTGATCTCGAATCGAAATCAAAGGGAATCCAGGATATAATCGAAAAGACGTACCAGACACAGCCTTGGCCGCTCTTGCCACAGCAGGTTGATGGAGTAACCATTTTGACTTTGTTGAATGTTGATTATGGTAGGAAGGCGTGATAATGTGATTGTGCAGCGACAATGTGTGAAATTGAAGAGGGTGTGAGAGTGGATGTAGAGAGAAGGCTTTCAAGTCATCGAAAACGTTGACGTACTTATGTACTGCAAGCAAGCTTCAGCCTTGTGGAGTGAGCCGATTGCTGAGAAACCAGGTAGTTATGATTGGCTGAGCGCCAAAAGAAATGCCAAGAATATGTTATCGGACTGTGCTGATTCAGCAATTTTAGCATCGTTTTCAGATGTCTTTTCATCTTGTCTCACATTCAACATATGACACATTTAAACTCAACCAATGACAGTAAGGGCATTACCATTTTTTGGTTTTAGAATGTCAGGCATCCGTTCCTGACCATCTTTCTCCAGCTAAAAGAAAGACATATTAGCTCTTTCATGCTGGAAAGTCATTTCTAGATGAGAAGATTGGTGATTGAATCAATCAAAAATCCCTCATATTCATCACCAGACCAGTCATAAAACAAAACAATTAGGGTTAAAGATGCCAACTACAGCGTTGAAAGCCCCCTACACAAGCTGCATTGTGGTTCTTCAACGATCAAAGTATCTGATACGTGCCATATAGCATAGAATTCATGTATCGTTTCTTTCACGTGTCACAGTCAAGTATTATTTGCAAGCTTTTGAGAGCATCATTGGTCTTTTGTGACGAAACTCTCTATAGCCTCCCTTTAAGTATGAACCTTAGCCCCTTCTATTTGGGCACTAATTATCCTCAGGTCATACTCAGTCAACCCAGCTCACCTAGGCATCATGAGCAGACCCTGAGCAGTGCTCACTACTCATCCACGTTCTTCATCCCTAAATTCCGTAACCAATAATGCTTTATGTAGGAGAGTAAACCTACCATATTTTCCTCAAGTTATAACACCGTCCTTAGTTGCAACATAGGAAATGAGAGGACCAAGGGTGGAAATCCAAATTAGAATGCTCAATCATCTTGAAGATACTCTGGATGGGTATGTGAGTAAAGCTCCGAGTTCAGTAGATAAATCACTCCGAGCTGGTCTGCTTCAAATTGAAGCAGTCTAGGATTTGTGCTACTGATCGAGTTACTCAGAACCTTAGTAGATAAGATCGGAGTACTATAGCATAGACGAATTGAAGTATAAAAAGTCGTTTGATACTTATGATTTTGTGATAAATAGTACAAAGTCGCTTAACATTACTTTTTCCTAAATAACATAAGCTTGTATATAATGGAACAGCATCCCCCAAGGTATGGGCCTTGCTCACGTGTAGGAATTGAAATGAAACCAGCGAAAATGGAATTAGAGTCTGACTTTGGTAGAAGTTGTGTTCTAGTCAATATTTTACATCTGGGCATATTTATGTGCATGCATAAACACAGATCACCTGACAGTCAGTGCGCAGTATCTCCCCATCAGATAATTTCGCAGATTTCATGAAACAAACATCATTTGACAAGGACAACGCCAAGGGCTCTGTGGGGTCTAAAGTTCAACGGCACTCATATATCTCTAACCCAGGCATTCCTCCGGATTGATCGGACGGCTAACAATATCATGTTTGTCCAATGTTTGTTCTTCCCCGGCTCGTGTTCCTGGGCAAACGGGAGATTTGCCTGACGTTTCTCCGCACGTTTTGAAGACCAATTTCGCTCTTCTTTGCTTGAAACTTCTGGTGGAGATTTCACTTCTTGAGGTGACATCGTAAGATATGGGGACTGTGGTGTAAATATGTAGGCATTTCCATCAACCTCTTGATTTCTCTTCACTCAACTTCAGAGTACATTCTTCTCTTCTTGTATTTTGGCCAATTCGTCAACCCCCTTTTTTAACAGCTGTTGCTGTTGCCAGTCCTTTCAGAAAATGCGTCCTTCGTTCTTTGTCTCCGTTCTTGCTAGCAGCTTGGCCTGCGTAACTGCTGATCCAGTCATCACCAGTTTCCCAAATTCTCTTGCCTTAGATGCAAGTTTTGATCCCATCATAGCAGCGTACTGGACTGGACTTCCTCATCATCGAAGAACCCCATTCTCGGTCAGAAATAATGTCTCCCTCTTGTCTTAATGAGAGACTAATACTTAGATAGGTCTCTCCTGATGGAAAGTCAGCTTACCTAGCCTATCTAGATTCAACGCTCAAGAAGGTCTATGTCCAACAGGTCGATACATCAACATTCGCAGCCATCGGAACTGCTTTCTCTACCACTGGTTACGAGGCTGCCGGTCTCGTCGCCCAAAATGACGGCTTCGCATTGATGGCCACGGTTGATGCTACCGGGTCCACCAATCTTCCACCTGATAACACTCATATTATCACCTTGATCAGAGTTGCAAATGGCACTGAATCTTGGAGAACACCACTAAATGGTCCAGGCGTTCACACCACTGAGGTTAATATTCCCGAACATATCATACATCAACAAAGCTAATCATTTATAGTTAACTGATACCCCTGATGCTAACGGCGATCTCGTCTATTCTACCGCTTCCGGCCTCTACGCAGCTTACTTCGTTGTTGCTGCCTACTCAGGTGACGCTTCTGGCCATTACGGTGACTCTATCCAGTATGTCAATGATGCTGGTGTGTTGCAAGATATCTCTTCAGCCAGTGTCTTTGGCTGCTCCCACAACACAGGTATCGGTCTCGAGGCAGCTGATGCTCCTCCCTTTGCCAGCGTCTGCGCTGAAGACCATGGCGCGATTTGGCTCAACACTGAGACACAATATATGTCCGGTGTCAAGATCGCCAACGAAAACACCACTAACGGTGTCAGTGGTGAACCTAGTAGGTCTCTCATTCTTGTATCTCATCTGATAATAGACTGAAAAATACAAAGTGGGCGGCATGGGCGGATCCTACAGCAACCTAGCTCTCTTCCCCGACACAACAAATTATATCTTCGCTTGGCAATCGCGCGGTGCCTTGAACCTGTATACAGACTCCTGGATGGGCTCCCCATACACACAATGCTCACCTCGCTGGCTGAACCACAACGTCGCCATCGCAACCATGAACAGCAAGTCCACCCTCGCCGGCACAGAAGCCTCATCCGCCGTTGGCGCTGCAGAGGGCGACACCCAAGTAAACTGGATCACGAAATCCGACACCGTCGACCACCAAAACGTCCATGTCGCGACCCTCAACTCCACTCTGTCCCTCGTAACATGGGAGAGCTTAACATCCCCAAACTGTCAGCCAGTGCCTCTCTCCTGCTCAGGCACCTATGCAGGCACTAGTTTCCAATTCGTAGACAGCTCTGGTACAAAAAGCGGCAGTGAAGTTGTGAATACTGATGTTTTTGTGAGTGGCGATATGGCAGTTGTGGGTGGGAAGATCTGCTGGCCATATGTTGCTATGACTTGGGATTTGAGCGCGCCGAAGAGTACGGGGACCTTGACGCAGAAGATGAGCTTTGCTTGTGCTGCTGCTGATGGGACTTCAAGCTTGCCCGTTGCTTCTTCAGCTGTAGGAACTTCGTCGTCAGTCGTTGCTTCAAGCAGCGCTGTAGTCGTATCAAGTAGTGCTATATCTGGTGTTGAAGCCGTTGCTTCGTCCACAGCCGTATTGTCCAGTGCTGAAGCTATCACCACCTCACAGACAGCAGGCACCACCTCCGCCTCCATCGAGCCAGCAACCACCACCCCAGAATCTGTCACCACCTCAGCTGCTGGCGCCCTCTCCTCCTCCATCCCAACATCATCCGAATCCTTAGCAAGCGCTCCACTCACCTCAACCATCACTGCCACTTCCATCCCAGTCCTCACCTCTGTCCCTGGCATCACATCTTTCCTAGAACCCGCCGGCCCTATACCCACTGACAGCAGCATTGCCGTCTCCCTCGTTTCCTCTACTTTACTAGTAGCAGATAACTCTTACACTATCGCCACATACCCGAACCCTACTTCTATTTCTAACTTTTACCTTGCGAGGCCGACGGGGCGATTTGGTCATTCAGCCTGGGGACAGGGATGGAGGGCTGCTGTGGCGAGTGCGAAGGCTAGTGCATCCGTAGCATCGGGGGTGAGTAGGGGAGAGGGAGAAGTAGATGCTTGTGGGGAAAGGGCTTAGTATTGAGTGAGGAAGAGTGAGAGGGGAAAAGGGGAAGTTTGATTCTTGTATATATCTTCTTGGCCCGTTTACCAGTGGTAGGGTTTCTGACACGCCTGCTTATATGCTTAGAGCAAGTATAGCAATAAAATCTGTGCTCAAAATTACTCCCGTTATTTCTTTCAAAAGATTTACTTAAAAACAGGTAATTGAGGCTTGTACAAGTTATGGGTCATCCAGGTATAGGTAACAGCCTTTTCGAGCAAAACTCTAATAGAGTTTAGTCCCTGTATGATTAGCTACTAAGTCGTGACGCTTATTCTGCAAAGCATCGGAATTAATTCTCCAGCGGTTCATGAATCGATAGGTTTTCTCTCTTGGCGCCTTCACTCCGCAACTATTGGAGGAATACCGCCACTATACGGAGATATCCGTATAGGTCTAATTCAGGTGTGCACAAATTGTCATACCTCAACCCAAGAACATTCAGGTATTTCAATTTCTCCACATTCCAACTTCTAGCATCACTATGCGAATTCTATCCCTGTTCAGTATTGTGGGGTTGTCTTCTGCGCAGAGTATTCTGGATTTGGGGAGTAGCTTTCCTTCACTCACCAAACTTTCCGCGCTCATTGGTTCCTCGCCTCTGCTTTCAGCTCTCTTAACTGGAACTAAAGACTCTACGTTTCTTGCGCCTTCGAATGAAGCACTCACTAAATGGCTTCAAGGGAACCATTCTCAGGACTTTATTGACGCAACTTTAAGCTATCACCTTCTAACCGGTAATCACCCAACAATCTTGCTCAATAATGAGGCAAGCTTCATCTCAACTGCATTGAAGAATCCTTCCTATGAGAATGTAACAGGTGGCCAACGTGTCCAAGCGTCAAAAACCGAGAATGTAGTTTTTCTTTCAGGAAACAAAACTGCTAGCACTGTAGTATCAGGAGTAAAGATGGCTAGGCATAGAATGAGACTCGTGCTGACGTGTCATAGGATAATCTTGTCATTCAAGGTGGAGTGGTCCACATTATCGATACTGTGCTTCAAATCCCCTTAAATGTTTTAACTGCCATGGCACAGGCTGGTCTGTCCTATGCCGTTGGCATTTTCAGTCTCGGGCTGCAGTACGCCCAGCCCAATTCAACTATTTCAAACGCGACTATTAACGGATCGGATCTGACATATTTCGTTCCAAACAGCCCCAAGGCACTTTTTACAGTCTCTAATACAACGATCACTACTCAAATACAGCTCGGTCAGCTCACCGCGTATCACTTCGTCGTGGGAAGTGTTCTCTATTCATCCTCTCTCAAAAATGGAACCGTGTTAACGACATTTGCCGGGTTGCCAGTTATAGTCCGAGTTTTGGAGGATGGAACTAAGTACATCAACTCAGCAAAGATAATTGCCTCTGATTACTTGATTGCAAGCGGTGTAATGCATGTGATTGATGAGTAAGTTATTTAATAACTCCTAAGCTGATCATACATTAATTCTGTAGCTAATCTGGTGTCCTCCCGATAGCATTTTAATACCAGGTAATACTACGGGCCCAATTGTTACATCTAAAACAAGTGTGTCAACGCCATCATCAACCACAACCACCCCTAGCGCTGCGGCTTCTCGGAAATTGCCAGCAGCTACATATGCTGGAATTGGAGTAGGGGTTGGGATAGCGCTACTGCTCTTAGTGGCGCTAGGCGCTCTGCTTTACAAAAAGCGTAAAATCCAGGGGAATCGTCTTGATGAGCAATTTAATGGCCCATTTGAGCTGAAGACTAATGACCGGGGTTTCCTAACCCCAGAGTTGGAGACGAGAGAGCAAGTAGTAGAATTAGCTAATTAATTTGGAACCGTGCGATTTAAAATTCCTTCTCTTTCGCTAATAGCTTTCCCCTCATCATAGACTACGAATGCTGTTTACCTTTTTCTCCGTATCTGATTGTTCCTGTTCCCGCCCTCTTGGTGTGGTGTGATTAATACCATCCTATAGTAGTATAAATGTGAGGGTTTTTATAGAAGCTAAAGTAAGAAAAGTATACCAGAGGCATCATAAGCCAATATCCGAAATTAGAGCTGAGTTGTTTTAAGGAAACCAAGTATCTGTGCCACATGATAATCCAGTCTTTATTCAACTTAACGTCTTTTCGAACGTATATATATATTGCTCTGTATGAGCTCCGTCTCCTGCTCCCGAGACAGTACAATTATTACTTTTCTGCTTCTTGATCTTGCACAATTATTCCTCGCTGTAATAGTCCCAATATGTTCTACTTAGCCCGATTCATTGCAGTGTATAGAGACACTGCACGCTGTTGCGCTCTCCTAATCTACGCCTCAAAAAGCTAGAGGTAAGGTCTATCAGGTGCTGTTAAAATTATGTAGCATCTTACAGAATGATTATCTTATTCAAGGCAGCCTCCTGTTGA
The DNA here is from genome assembly GCA_021365295.1 of Tricladium varicosporioides. Taxonomy (NCBI): domain Eukaryota; kingdom Fungi; phylum Ascomycota; class Leotiomycetes; order Helotiales; family Tricladiaceae; genus Tricladium; species Tricladium varicosporioides. The sequence goes on along the minus strand of JAJTIW010000015.1, from coordinate 1,001,902 downwards.
GGATCCCAAGTGTCAATATCACATGATATTTAATCACTATATTCAGCTTAGCGACCCTTTGTTATATGCATGCCCAGCAAAACTAGCCAGGTAAAGGCGAGCACTGGCGAGAAATTAAACGCTTCAACTTAATTTTATGTCCCGGTGCACTTTAGGCTTAGGTGCAAGCAAATGCCTTCGTACTCTTAGCTTTGCTAAGAGAAGAAGGAGCTAAAAAGAGAACCCAGACACCCCCGAAAACCCTCGAGGGCCAAAAAAATAGCCGAGCTTTTCAAGGGGTATTTTATATCACGTGGGGCGACCCCCGCGTGATGTAACGTCGCACCCACATGGTCCTTCTTCTGGCATCGTTTCTTGATATCTGATAGCATTGTGTAACGCAGCACTGTCTGTTGCTTCAACGCCCCACATGCCGATGTGCTGCCCACATCACTTCTCAATCTGCTTATCTGCTTGAGTTCAACTTATATTCAAGTTGCTCTTTGTCTTAATGATCTTCCTTTTTCTGTCTGTTTAAAGAATGAAAGATTTACCCAACTCTCCTACCGATATCATGTCATCTTCAGCAGATATTGTGGCTGCGATAAGGAGTCTAGATCTTGGTCGCTCTCTAGACCCTTCTAACCTAAAGACCGAGTCGATCAAGGCGAAGACCAAGACTACCGATTCTCAACCCAAACCCAAACCCAAACCGCAGCCTGCCAAAACAAATCCCATTAATATCCCGAAACAGCGGTCAGAATCTCAATCGTCAAGGTTCCAACCGCCGAAATCTCAACCGGAGCGTCCAACAGTCTACCCGATATATACTCCTTTAGGGCCTCCACCCAATATTATCAATAAAACAGATAAGGGAAAGATATATCAATTTCAGGCGAGAGCTGAGCCCGGTAATATTCCTGCGTCGTCTAAGAAGATTAGGAGAAGTCCGCGAAACTATACCAAGAGATCGAACTCAACTCCAATTCTAACCCAGGCAGTATCTAGTATAGCTCCCTTGTTGAGTTAGCCGCTATCGAGTTCAGTATTGCCCAAAAGCCAAGCAATATTACCGCTCCTGGAATTAACTAAAAAAGTCCCTCAGCAAACCTTTAAATATATCGTTCAAGCTTCGGGGGACTCAAAAAGTTCAGAGGGTATCGTCGGAGTTTATAGCGAGCTTAAGAGAGCAAATAAATATACAAAGGGATATATTGGGAGATAAGGAGTTGAGAAGAGCGAGATTGTAGATATCCAAAGCAGTTTTAAATATATAGCCAGGGCGAGGAGGAGGAGCTAACAAGGTAATATAAGTGAGATTAGAGTTAGTAGGGAGTGGGTTAAAGTCTTGCCCAAAGAATTCATTGCCTCAGAAGGAGGGGATAAGAAAATGTACCTGGCAGTTGATAGGTGTGGTGGATTGTTTGTTATTGGTATTTTTGCCGAAAAAGAACTAGCATGGGAAGCATGTAAGAAATATCGAGATCAGTTAGCTTATTGCTCTGAGCTTGAAGAGAAGGAGCAATGGTTTGATGGAGAGGGGATGTTCCATTCGATGGGGAAGATTAGTGGTAAGGGCCATCATTGGTTTGTGGTGGAGTATCCCTTGGATGAGAAGGCTAAGTGATGCGGCCCTGCAAGCCGGCAACCAGAGGCTCAAAATCAGACAACGACAACAGGACTACACCCGTAGAAATGCACAGTTATTATAGTTTCCTATACATACGTGAGCTTGCTCGACACTACCGGCTTTAGCAGAACTCGATTTGCTTATATTCTCGAGCGCAGCGAGGACTAGGGGCCGCGGATATCCTATCCGCGGCCCCTAGTCCTTTATAATCGTCTACTTGACATTGAAAATGCCTTCTTTTCCTCAACTGTGTTGCAACTAGGTCTGGGACCTGTTTCAAGGGTACGCTTTGGCCTAGTGCCACACCTATATTATAGGCTCTGGGAGCCCACCTGTAAAATAGTGGCTGGTCTTCTCCTTTATGGAATACACTCTTTTGACCCCATTTACCTGAGATTCCAACAAACTGGGCGTAAACATATGACCACGTGATTTGCCTTTCTCGCGTAGAGCTATTTAAACGAAACACTAGACCTCTTCCCCTGAAAGTACGAAGGCTTCGTGCAAGCCGCAGGCTAGCACCCACGTAGAATTCCAACCGCAACAACATGCATGAAAAACTGGTAGCCGAACTTAAAGGGGCTTTGCGTGATGACAATTATAAGCGACTCTCTAAGAGGCATAGCATGTTTTTTTTAAAAAAAAAAATTTCAAATTCTTGTTAGTGCAGATTGAAACCCACGAAAGCCCCCTAGTGTAATCGGAATGACTAGCTCACTCTTCACGGCTACCTCGAGCACAATTGTCAGAGCTAGTAACGCAAGTGGCATGTTGGTAGGAATAATATATGGATTTAAAGATAGTTTGCTTGCTCTCCAGTTGAATAATAACCTTATTTTCGATAGATCTCGATGGTTTAGATCTAATATACTAGAATAGAGAGCATATACAGCCTATTAGTCCTAGTATAATCAGACTTATATTCGCTCCCACACGTCTCAGAGCAGTGCTAGGGCTAGTGCTGTGACAATAGTATCCGTTCTCGCCCCCCTTTTTAAACTTATAATAATCCCTGCTAGAGCTGATTTGGATCCCCTCTAGTCTATTTACACGTAACTAGGTTATTTAGCCTCAACTTACCAAATATCACCAATTCAACGTTATTATATACGAATGTATAACTTCAAATTTCTAAACACTCTTGTATTCGGAGTCACATGACCTCTGATGACTTATACCCCGACAGACAGTGGTCCTTGTGCTTTCAATCACCTACCTATATCCTGTAAGAACACTAAAAATTTGGGGTTTTTCAAAGTACCTAAAAATTCTAAAGCCCCTAAGATTACTATAGTTTGAGTTGTAAACCATGCATATCGACTTATTTCCTTTATTTTATATTGTTGTGATCAAATCGGGATTTGGCAGTTAAAACCATGACGAAATAGGGTTGACTTAGCATTCTTAGTCTACAATCCAAACACAGCCTCTAGTTACATTATCGCACACAACACTCCCAACAATTTAACTTATCTACAAAAGATAGCATCTATACGGCCAGTAACACTAACTCAAACTTCGCCAAACCATTCCATCATCGAACTTTCTACCACCAAATCGCCAATTCGCAGTCCCTGACGAAGCCCCAGAAAAAGCCTTATATTAGAAACTCGCTATCAAAACGCCCAAGCTTATTATCAAAGATGTTGCAGAAATTGGCAACCACTCCAAAAAGCGACTCTGAGGCGAAAACCTTATACCAAGCTGAGAGCTCGAAGCCAAGGACCAAAGATTAGCTTTACGAATGGATATATGGCTCAAAAGACAAGAAATAGTACTTGCACGTATCACTATCTCTTAATTAACTTGCATTGAGAAGGACATGGTGGATTCACCACTGATACGTCGGTGTATTTACGACATTACGGGACGGCGGAAGGTGAGGAGCAAGGTGCTGAGGAGGAGGGGGATGATGATTTCGACTGGGTTAAATATACCAAGGAATTTCGTGAGCGAAGAGCAGCAGAGGAGTCCCAAAGCTCGGAAAAGAAGAAAACTTGAGTTAGAATACCTGGCAATAGCAGAGAGGGCTCACCTATAACTGCTATTTATTCTTTGGCTTGAATTCAATTAACATTCTCTGCAAACTTTTATATGACTATTAGCCCTACTCCGTTCCCCTTAATACTTACTTACCCTTTTAGAACACGCAAAGTTACTTGCTTGTTCTCATTGATGAAATAGAAGGAAGTACTTGTGGTTTGAGTCGCAGATTTTGTATTCCAGATAGATAAGGAGGAATTATGTGGGTGTCGTTCTTTCCTAGATAGATCTCTTTGCACAGTGTAAAATTTTAATGTATGAACTGAAAAATTATTGAACCACCAGCGACCAGCGATATGAATTCAACGCCTAAAAAGAGCATATTAGCAATGACAGACGCCTCCCGTAAGGTATGGCTGACCACCGCTTATACCAACATGAAAATGCTCAAAGAAATTTTGGCGGTTAACGAATGTGACATCGCCGACCTCCTTGAACGAACCTTATTAGACAAATTGGGAAGAAGATTACGCCAAATGGGCATAAAATATATCTCAGATGATCCCAAAACAATGGAGAACACTTACCGGAGTATGGGTGGACTATGTACTGCATTTACCTTGAGAGTTATCGTCGAGTCCGGGCGGTCATTCGATGAATTTACAATTGGAACAAATGAGTTCCATAGAGTATTGAGGTTTGCGTTGATAGTTTTGAGTGCTTTCTTATCCTTTCTGCACCGTTGCAAAAACTTCTTCTAGTAGCGCTAGTACCACCTCAAAACATGCTATTGAGATCCCTGAAGTAATGGATTTCTAATTTATAGAATCTTTCTAATCCCTCCTAGCGTGTCAAAGTGCCAGAAACAAAGAGAGCATATCAAGATTCGATGTTAAGGTAGTTGTTCTAAGTGATATCTCGAGGTTTTCTCGTAATTTATACTCGAAGAAAGATAATAAATGATTAATTTGAAGAAATCTAAAATGTATTGACCCGAATAGAGAGAAGTTTTCATGAACCCCAGAGTTTGTTTGATTCTACGGTATCCACTCGACTTAACATCGTCTATATACTTTTTGCCAGCTCGGACAATATATGGGGCTGATTAGCTCAGCTGACAAATACCATAAGGTGCTATGGCTCAATCGTTTTCAGCTTGCTCCCAACTTCAATCTGCCAATCACCCATATTGGTTGCTCTTACAGAATTTCATCATGGGTTCATTGAAGCAGTCTAAGGCATGTTGGGCGTGCAGGAGTAAGTACCGTGACCCCCAGTTATCACAGCCCATTTACTAAACTTGGTGCGAAAGGCAGCAAGGTACGCTGTAACTTAAACACTCCAACATGCAAGAATTGCGCTAGGACAGGGAAGGAATGCAAGTATGGCTTGCTTTTGTCATGGCCACGAAAGGGTGATACCCGAAGAAGCATCGTTTCGCACAAAAGAAGCAAGGCGTCATCCGGCGTCCCAGAGCACGGCTTCAATCCTCACTTCCTCAATGTCGGATCCTTAGATATTGGGCTTTACTTACTTCTCTCTTCCGGTACATCAAACATGTATACAAATCAACTCCTTGCTTCTAGGTTCCCTCGTTTTATGAGTTCACGACAGCAGTCTGTTCCCAAGCCCCTGTCATGGAGAGCTTCCGGAAGCGGGGAACTTGAGAACATTTTAATGTCCCATTGTAAGTATAAGAGTGCACCACCTTTCGATGATTTTCCGCTAATTTTCTCAGATGAGGATGTTCTCTCAACAATTCTCACCTCTGCAGACGACAAGCGATTCCGGGGGTTACTTATTGCCATGTCTTTCATCGATAGCACTCCGTCCTCGGTTGCCGTCCAGCAAGCCTTGTATGCGCTTATTGCTCTATATGTTTATGGATGTGCTTCTCGAGCAATGCCTTTCAAAGTGAGAGCCATCACTGCCCTCAATCAATCATTTCAATCGAACGTAAATGCGAAGGATGGACTTCAACATATTGCTGCGGGATTGTTGTTAAGTCTTTATGAGGTATGCCAGTGCCAATTCCTCTTTTGCCAAATCAGAAAATTTTATAGTGTATAGCTCACTTGTCGTGTTCAGATGCTCGATTCTTCTCAATTCTCGTATCAGTGGGAAATCTATTCCGGTGGCGCCAAACAGGTTGCAAAAAAGATCTACGCCCGTGACCAGGTCTATGAAGGAGACGCCCTTACTATGTTGAATTGGATGTTCTACCACGATGCTCTCAACAAATTCAGCGCTCGTCACTGGACCCACAAATCATACATGGTCTCTTCTGCCGAAATCGCATCCTGTGCACGCGATGACCAGATCATGAGGATGGCGCTGCTCTCAGGCAATACCTCTAAGGTTCCTAAACCCGAAATTCTACCTAGAGGCATCGACTAATATTACATAGATCATAAACACGGTAGGCTGTTCGGCGGAGATCCTGGAAGCTATTGCCAAGACCTGTGACCATGTATTAGATCGTGACGATCCGGTGCGGAACTCGTTAGAGCATATCGAATCCCTAGACCGCTTGGAGAGGAGATTCACCCATGCCAAGCATCATGTTACCCAAGAAGGTGAAACGGAGATATCCAGCCAGGACGAAGTTAAGAAAATTGCGGAGCTCTACCGGTTAGCGGGTCTGATATACCTTTATCGAGCTGGCAAAAGATTTCCGTCCACCAATTCCAAAGTGAGAACAGCAGTAGAGGCTGGGCTCGAGATAATTACCAGGCTCAGCACATGTTCACGAGCGTTCCCAATCATCATTATCGGCTGCGAAGCGAGATGTGATGACGACCGAGCAGTTATCCTAGAGCTGCTCAGTAGGACTCAAGGCCGTTGGAAGATTGGTCACATAGTTGGTGCACAAAAGTTCATTGAAGTTTCATGGGCACAGGATGATCTTCACGTTGAGGAGGAGTTGGATTATGTCAGGAAGTTTGATGGGGTTGTGAGCCTTAGCAAATATCGGCCATCTTTTGCAGCATCCCTAATAGGTGGTTGGTCAGTGACGGATCTGGTAGAAGGCTGTCTATTAAACTAATGAGACTATTGATACATATATATGCGTAGGAGGTGATTTCTCATCCCTAGCGTAGTAGCCTCAGAAACCAACAGTCAGTTACGTCGGACCTAACCAACAACTAAACTAGCCATCATAGATCCTGTACCCCTACGCAAAATATCATCAGCAGAATCGAAGGATATTAAGATATTATTATTTCCACTGCTGCCCTATGTTTGGAAACTTTTGAAAACCACCATCAAAAACATGCTGCTTCATTACCTTAGCCTAGAAACGGTTCAGGGGTTGCCTTAGCGAGTACGACTAGTGCCGGAGAAAGTTGCCCATCTATCAGTGGATTGCTAAGTCATCCAAGTGCCTTCCTTAGAACGTGAAAATAGCCCGAAAATACCCATAAGACGTGAAAGAGACATTCAAGGCTGATTCACCAAAAATAGCACCTCGTTCGCTGATTCTTGCCAGTTTGTCCTACAGTTACTAAATTTCACATAAACAATCACGTGATTTACCTGTTTTTCTAGAGTAGTGCTTGACCCTCAAACATATATTAGGTTCATATGCCTCCTTTGAAATGAATTATCTTTGCCCTTTTTGCCATAACCATATCTTTCTTTTTCCTTAGCAATCAATCGATACAAAAATGCCATCATACGTTGTCACAGGGGCGTCCCGAGGACTCGGCGTTTGCTACCCACCTCTCTCTTCACCAGCCATGTATGCTAATCAAGATCCAGTACGCATTCGTCCGTCATCTCGCCATCGATCCTTCAAATATCGTAATAGGTCTAGTCCGCAACAAAACCACTACCAATGAGCGCCTCGCCAAAGACGGTATCAAAAATGTTACCATCATCGAAGCTGATATCACCGATTTCGTCGCTCTTCAAAAAGCTGCTACTGAGACATCAAATTTGACGGGCGGAAGTCTAGATTATCTGATTAACAATGCTGCTCTCTTGTTCGGAAAGCAAGATATTATGGATATGAATGACTTGTGATTCCGGGTTCCATCTTTGACATCTGGCAAAACTAACTCACAGAACAGTGAAAACGACCTTCCCTCCTTAGAGAAGGAGCTCATTGATGGATTCACAGTCAATGTCGTCGGTGTTGCTAAAACGATCAGTGCCTTCTTGCCATTGATTAAGCAGAGCACGATCAAGAAAGTCATCACCCTCTCTACCGGGCTGGCGGATCTTGGTATATTCTCTCCTGCATATATTTGACGCCTACCTGTGCTAACGAATCACCCAAGATCTGACCAACAAGTATTCTCTTACATTATCGGCTCCCTATGCCGTCAGCAAAGGGGCTCTAAACATCCTTATTGGAAAATATAGTGCTATTTACTCAGCGCAGGGTATTCTCTTCCTGTCAATCGCCCCGGGTATAGTTGATACCAACGAAGGGCCACCACGTATGTGAACCTCCCAGATCCCTCTCCGAGTAAAAGAGAGAGAAAGACTAACCATTTCCTTGCTCACAATAGCATCCGCTGAGAAGATGGAAAAATATGGTCCCATGATCGCAAGTTTCGCGAAATACTGCCAGGACATTAACCGAAGTTTTACTGGGCCTATCACCCCGCAGCATTCCGTAGAGCTGATGATGAAGGTCGTGGAGCGTGCAACGGTGGAGAATGACGGGGGTAGCTTTGTTAGCCAGTTCGGAGACAAAACCTGGCTTTAGACAACTGCCCAGCAAATTGGTACTCCAGGCATCTTCTTTTTTTGACCTTAGAGTATGGAGGGAAATTACCAAAGTCAAGTAGCAAATTAGAAGTTAGATAGAGAAGCGGTTGGCAGTATGATTTCACTCACTTTAGTCGACAATGTTAAAATTTTGGATTCCAAAGGGTATTATTTTCACGTCACGGTTCCTAGTTGTAGTATAATCAATGGTTGACCAATTTGAAAAACTATGAGATATGTTAGCAGGCGTGCGCACAGCTCTTATTCAAACACCATTGTCTTAGATCACACGATTGCAGATGATATAATAGCCTCAGCCCTGTGAGTAGCAATTTCAGAAGGAGCAGCTTAGGCAAGCACCCACCAAGTGCAAAGATAGTCGTGGCTTCCATCAACACAACTTATACATCTCAGATCTTGGCTCATAGGCCATAGCTAAGCCATGACTTGACCTAAGTTCCCCACGTGCCTAGACTCGACTCAGGTGAATGTAACATTATGTCTCCTAGGTTCGATCTACAAATAAAAACACCTAATGAGAAACTAGTCAAGCAAGGAAGGAAATGCATGATTTCGGGGCTATATATAGGCTATAACGCAAAGGACTTATAAGGAAATTCTAAATATATCCACAAAGTTGTAAAATAAGTTGGAGAATTCTTAGTGATTATGATTATCCTCTTATTTTCACTGACCATATCAAGATGCGCCACCTCTTACGGCTTAGTAAGTCTATTCAAGACCAATGTGTCATGTACAGAGAAAGGAAAAGTGGTTTATTTAATAGGGCATCGTCGTTCTCAATAGTAAAATTCGCCCACTCTAGTCTACAACATCAGTGTTGAATATAGACAACAAAAATGGGCAAGGACCACTGTTGCCTTCTATAAGTCATAATAATAGGTAGCAATAGACAGCAATATGCAATCTTATGGACTCCAGGTCTATATATATATAGCACTTCTCTCTATAGAAATAAGATCATCGTTGAAAATATCCAATAATCAGCACAGCATCAGCACAACATCAGCCTTACAGGAAACATTACAAAAGTGGGAAGAGCCCAAAGTACTAGGCTAACCTCACCCGTTTTGATGGACCAGGTATGCATCCCGACGAAGAGTTTGAGGAACTGTCGTCCAACCTCTCTTCTTCGACAAAATATCGTTTGCTTTTACCAGTACAACCATCTCTTCCGCCGCCTAGTCCTTCACGCAGCCTCTGTTTTACCCACATCCCGTCTATTTCGTAGATAATTTCCTCCAACTCGACTAGGTCATCCTCTGAATAATGGTGCAGATCTCGGAAATGATCCAAATATGCTTCAGGGGTATATTTTCCCTTAGAAGAAGAGCATTGACCTAGCGAACAAACCCAGCTAGGTTCAAATTTGTACGTTCCTTTGCCATCCAGCTGAAAAACTTTTCTGAATTCCTCAGCTAGTGAGTTCTGCGCTCTTGCTTGCACCTTCCGTTGAATAGGATCGTTGAGGAGAGTAACCCAGCTTGGCATTGGCAAATCCTTGTCCTTGCTAAAAGTCCGTATCTTCTTGAACTCCGGTTTAACATCGTAGATTGACCTCCAATCGAAGAAGTAATTCTCGTCACAGAACTTGTGCCAAGGCTTCAAATGTTCGGTCACAAAAGTTCGGAACTCAGTGATAGCCCAGAGGTGAATTTGATCAACAAGTGACAAAAGTTCCCAAGCCGCGCGCTCATTAGTAACGCGAGCACTCCACACTCGTTGAAAGATCTGTATAAACGTGGTCAGCTTAATGATTTCGCAGTGGTATGCAGAGGATACGCAGAAGTTACGCACATAAACCGTCCTACTCAACCCCTCTGTTCCTGCGTACTCCTCCTCTTGCCGTGGACGCCGGTAGCCTACCAGTAGGTGCCAATGAGCGCCAAAAGATGTGAGAGCAAAAACTTGATATTGATGGCTTGTTTTCGTTTGATACACTTTAGTAGAGCCAACCGGTCCAGGCGTACGTGCCAAGTTATCAAGCATGTCAAGGTAGCAAGCTCCTCCTTGGCATGCCTGACGGCGTGCTTCGCGGCAGTCTCCGCTCCAACCTTTTGCTTCGTATACTGCAAATGGGAACACAAGGTCAGTTTCACCCCATTTAGGATCTCCTAATAGCCCGCACTTTTGGTACAACAAGAGCCTTGTTAACCGTTCTCGACTTAGCTCATCTGTATGAACTGGAGAGCCACTGGCGGAATCCGAGAATGTGGCGAGGCCAAAAGTTGCATCAGGTATGCGAGTTACGACGGTTGACTCTCCAGTAAGAGTGCACAGGACTGGATGAGTCTTTGGCATCTCGGTAAAATATTCGTGCTTGTCTCTGTATTAAAAATTAGCCCAAGTGCCTCATCAAGTGGCGGGTTTGATCTTACACTTCAAGACAAGGGTCATTTCTCATTTGATTAAAGACATCCGCCCAAGCATCTGCCTCCCATGCATATTCGCTCTTGTGTCGGGTTTCATTATCTATACTATGCTCCATGACAATGCGGGCTCGTTTTCTTCTGTTCCATTCTCTCGGATCCTCCCAATCGATGCCTTCAAAAGAAGGGACCCATACTTTGCGATTAACGGTTACTAATTCTGGCTGAAAATTGTTAAAGTAGTATATACCCCGGGTATTTAACACAAAATCTTTTCCGTGGTTATCAATCACTCTTGGCGGATATCTTATTGTCGGATTGAAGGCCCTGGTTAACGATTAGTACACTGAGTCGTCTGACTGACAATTCAAACTCACAAGCGATTATTCGCGTATAAATTTTCAACAGCACAATGCATCTCCTGCTCATCCCCTCCAAATTCTTTCATATTCACAGATCGTGGTTTTATAATTATATCAGCTATTCCCACAAATTGCTCCCTGAAACGCTTCTTGTTTTCTGGCCTCAAAGATTCCTTTTGCTTCTCGCGGTACTCCTTTCTATACTCCTCCATGGTTGTTTGGGCGGAAACTACTGGCTTGAGATCTTGAAGCATTTTTTAGTATTGAGCGATGCAATTATGGATAATCCCGTCGCTGGTTTTGTACCTGATAAATTGATATTGTAACTAACTCAACAGCCAAAAGAGATTTCGACTTACTACTTATATTCTCCAATCCCCATTATAGAACAAAGTCAAGTCGTTGCAGTATTTGTGGCAGTGCAGCCCGGAGAATCGTTCAATTCATGCTCATCCAGTCTCGGCCAGGAGAATATGCCCTTCTGCCCTACGAAAAGTGGCTGGTGTGTATGAGATGAGGGCTACATGAAACCCACACCGACCTTGCAAGTTGACGCTACCATACTCTCCGTGCTTCGCCCAGGTCTGATTCTGAAACCGAGAATTCCATACAGCGTATGAGATACTCGCCTCTGCACCTTCATAAACTGCACAGAAAATAATTCAAAGTAACTTAATTTACGGAATACTAATTTTTAGTCTTTTAGCCACATGGTGTTCAGGTCTAGAAAGGCCTGCTCTATTCGACTACAACTCTTTTAAGCTAAAGGAGAAAGGAAAGAATAACAATGAGAGAGAAGTGCTACGCATATAAACATCTCTGCGATAAATTATAGAGGGGATCATTTTATCATCACAAGATGTGAGATTGGGAGGGAGGTGATCTGTAACCTTATCGGACAAAATAAGCTTATTTGTGCCTGGTTTATGGATTGTGGAGTGTGGCTATGTCTAAATAGGCATCATCAAAGTGGACTCAGCTCACTATCCTGGCCGGTCGGAAGTAAAACTAAATGACTTTCTATTCTGATTAGAAGAAACTAAATATTGTCTGGCTTGCCCCTGTTTTAGTCAGTTAAATCCTTTGGTATAGATTTAGATGCAATGCACAAGTTTAGCATAGGAGCAGCTTCTGTCACACCGTATTTTCTATCCTAATAGCGGGGTTACTATCACTTCACCCAAACTTGAGCTGTTTCTTTCCTTTCCTTAGCGATTATTTTATCAAATAATAATACGAATACCTCACTGGCGAAGAGCCTATGGTATATTAGAGAGTTCAGAGATATTCGATTGCCTAAGCAAACGTGGGTTTTAGCTGGTCGTGACATGCAACCGCCAACTACTATTTGATAAAGCCTTTTGTGAATCGGTTTAATACCTGCATTCAACCATAAGGTTTTAAAACTTAAATCTCTACCCCAAGAACTATATCTAGCCAGTTGTATAGGGTTCGCGGATTCACGAATACTTCTCTACTTGGCACAGGGTGGCAGGCAAAGTCATTTCTTCATAATCAATGTTTACTAACGGATTTTTTTTGGCTTTTCTCATAACATCGTCTTCTTAACTAATCTGCTTTCGTAGAATTTTCCACAGTACCTGTCCACCTATAGCTGGGGCCCAGACATTCTCGTTTGCCTTTTACCATTTATGCATCCACCTCCACCCCCCCAGGAAGTTCCTCCAACCAGCCATCCACGGCCTCCTCTACCATTCTCTTCTTAGTACATGTATTCGCCACAGCAATCTCTTGCGTTGGCAAATTCGCACAATTCACAAGTGGGGTACACTTCGCATTAAATGCTCTCTGTAACGAATCCCCCTTCCACCCAAACAAGTAATCCCCATGACTTCCATACCCTGTCTTATCCCCAGAACTCCACACAAACGGCTGCGATCCATCCTCCGGCCACAATTCTGCTGAATTATATGGACTCGTATCCCAGCGTATCTCATAAGCAAGCTGCGGGATTTGGACCGGATGACTGTTGGGGCAAATTGCCCCATCCTCGTAACGACCCTCGGTTGGGTACGCGACGTGGCTATGGTGGTCCGGCATATCAAGATTGACGCCGTCCCAGCAAGGAGGGAAGTAAATGGTTGTCAAGATGCCGTATTTGCAGAACTTTGAAGGAAATACGTCTGTTATATTTGTGAAACGCGTATCTTCTTTCTCAAGACAGGTATATGTAATCCCCCTAAATGCAGAAGCACTCGCTTTATCACGAGCAGTGGGGTCACCGTTCCGCATACGAAACCCCTTTTTGAACGCAGAAACATTGCTCTTTCTGGGGGGATCAAAGTAGTAAACAGTGATACCGCCGGTTGCCTTCTCGGCGTACAAGGAACCTAATTGCTGGATACGTTTGAATGAACCGTTCCTGGCCTGGAAATACATGGATGCAGTCCAGTAGTTAGAGAAGTCATCGAGGAATGTGCAACTAGTACAGGTGGAGAGGGAGGATGGTTCAATCGTTGGGTTCATAGTGGCGTTGAAGCTATTTCCTCCAACTATTTGGTGAAGGTGTGATGAGCCTATTACGCCGGGCTCGACTAAGCTAGTGAACAGTGAGAATAGTTCATAACATGAAGGTGAAGAGTAAAATTACGGATCAATTCGATCAATCACAAGTTGGGAGCAGGAGAGCTTTAGTGTTGCGGAGGCAGGCCCTGCGAGTGACAAGACCATAAGTCCAAGAAGCCAGTGAAACATCTTGAATTTGATGAGTAGCTTCAACGAGAATCAAATTGGCTTAAGATCAAGAGAGAAGCGGTATCGAATATTCGATTTGAAGAATATTTCACCAGAGTTGTTTTTGACAACACAATACAAGAATTCATACATTTATCTAGAAATATTCTCCATATAAGAACCGCAAGTCTGATCCCATATATTTTCCCCGGATTCTACACACCACAATGGTTAATCTTCAAAGAACTGCACTATAGCTTGGGGGGCCGCTCTGAGCTTTATAGTGCAACGTAACATAATTTATTATCCGTTGTCGGTTAATACTGCTGAATTACTAATAAAATATAAGCATATTAAAATTTATATTTTGATATAAAAAAGGGGCAAGGAATGTAAAAATATCTATGATGTTTGTAGGTTTCACCACATATTTGAATTGCTTGATACTTGGCAAGTGTGGGGAATTTTATATGAATTGGTTGAGCTTCTATATCAGCATCTGCATCATCCTTGTTGCCTAACATCTGGCTTTCTCCGTCAAAACAAGAATCATCCAAACTCAAAATGCCAACCAATCCCGTAATCATGTGTCAACGTACAGGACAGGCAAGAAATCCATGCTAGGACCGTGCTGTTACGCTCGATAGATTTTCAGGAAGCGAGGTGACCTATCATAACATAGAGTCTTGTAAGGAATGAAATGAGGCAGAAATAGCAACACACAAAGTGCTATTAATCTCACAGGCACCGTAAAATCACTCCACTGCTGGCTTCCCCATTCACACATTTATCTTACACCCAGAGGACTTTAATGCTAACGCAATATTTTCCGAGGTAGATTAGCATAAGAAGCCATGCACCGGAAGAGCAAACCTAACTGGCGAGGAGTATTTGAAAATTCCTGCTAACCACTAAATAATGAGAGGTAAAAGGTGATTGATAGTGCTCTGACCAGCTAATTTGGAGATGGTGGGTAGGTTAAATAAGGAAATATAAATTCAGGATGAGAAAGGAATCCAGGTCATAAACTATAGGTCATCATTGTAGAAAAGTAGATTCTCTAAAGAGAGCTGTTAATATTGGCTCATACAACTTGGCACTTCTTTGGTAGTAATTTGGAGTTTTCAATTAAGGCATCGTGTGGAAAGCGAAGCCTTTGATTAGTTTTAATTACAACACCTAAAATTGATAACTTCTAAATATGCACTACAACAGCCTCCTTTCCTTTTTCAAAAAAAATTTCAAACATCAACCTCATCCCCCTTCAAAATATACCCATGGTATCCATCCCCACCAAAGGACCTCTCCCCCTCCATGGTCCACCCCTCCTTCTTACTTAACCACTTGCCCCCAAGAAATTGCCTAATACAAGTGTCTACCGGTTTCCTCTGCGGGCTCTCGAGCGGCACTAACTTGTAAAAATTTGCATCGAGACGTGTTGGCTGACAGCTACATTTCCCCTCTCTGTGTGGAGGACAATGTTCGTTTATACTGTGCTGATAGCCGATATCCCTGAAGAACCATATTTCTCTCTTCGGCACAAACATAGCTACGCTCAAAGTATGAACCGGCGCGTCACCAAAGCGTTCATAGTAAAAGCCACCAGCTTTATCAAGCCAGTCAAAATAAACTTCGTTCGCTTCGCTGCGCCAGAAGTTTAGCGAGCCAATTTCAAAATTCGAGAAGAACTGGCAGTTGTTGTATTCGCCTCCTGCTTCAGGATCGAGAAGCCAGGACGTATCAGATTCAGGGTGAATAAGGTTTGGGTGTGTTTGTGCGAAGCTATGGGTTCTTTCCCAAAGGGAGGGAAAGGAGCGGGCATCGTCGAGGATGTTCATGTTGAAGCCGTATTTCATGTTGTTGTCGTTCATGAAACGGAAGACGTCGTAGTCAATGTCGCAGAAGTAGTGGACCTAACTTCTAGTCAGTTTGTCTTTGTAGACTTGTAGTTTATCGAATTACTACTTACATCTGGCTCAACTCTCCAGTACCAATCATAGTCTTTTAAAATCGGATGCTTATAGAAGAAGCCACTGTTCCACCGACACATATGGTGATAACTCACTAGCCATCCCTTCCCAACACCAATAGTCCCAAGGTACTCCAGGCTATTCATAAAACGACTTTCATCGATCCATTCTGGCAGTGACCAATGCTCCTTTGGAACAACCTCGTAGTAGCATTCTGCAGAAGTAAGGTTTTTGGTTGAGCTTTTAAATTCTTCGGAAAATGGTTCGTCGTTGAAGAAGATCCATGGATACTACACATTTCTTAGCAGTTAATCCATTATTTCCACCGATACTGTATTCTTAGCGTGCCTGGTATTTCCTATTCCATCGATATTCTAACTGCTTTATGCTCCTCATGATTCCATTCAACTCTGAATTCCTAACCAAACTTATCAATGCCGCCCTGGGACGATTCCCAAATACCCCATTTGGACCAAGAAACTCTGTTATCGATTCATCATTAACAGCATATTTGTCGTTCGAATTCTCTTCTAGCCATTTAATGGGGTCTGGATGTGTTTTGATTGAAGGCGGAAGGATGGGACGGATAGGTTTGTATGTAGTGGTGGTGTGGACACTTGGAAGAGAGGCCTCTGCTTGTGGCGTCGAGGAAATTGGTATAAAGAGAGCAATTGTGAATATCACGACGACAAGTAAAAGTAGGAGTAGTCTCTGTGAATTGATGCTGCCCTCTAGTTAGCATTAGCTCCCCAATATTAACTCTCCTTACTGCTTCCAAATGCCCCTTATCCATCTCCGAACAGCTTTCCTTGATGCTTCACATGGTGATTTCTCCCATTCCTTCTCTCTAAGAGCTTTTGGGGGAGTCCTCCAAAAAGTTGTTGAGTCAGTGCTGCTTCGAGACCTGGGTGACAAACTGCTGCTAAGTGTGGAACCGGAACCAAATGGTGTGATAGGGATGCTCACACCAGAGAAAGACCGTTCGAAACGGTCAGGCATTTTGGGAGTGTTCATGATGAGGTTTATCGTGGAAGGAGATATTTGCATGCTCGAAGTTTGAGTAAGAACCTTTACGGAAGGAGCTAATGAAGCATGCTTTTTGACAAGAGACGCCACCAAGAGTCGCTCCTCGTTACTAGAAGAGGGATATACATCGTTCGGAGATGTGTCTTTGACAGTTGATTAGTTTGGGTGAAGTCTTTAGTAAGCCAAATCATGAGTAACAACCCAGACTTACATTCGATCCTCTCAAACTACTTCTGCACTGAGGTTCAATAAATCCGATGCTCATTCTTCATTTGAGCTACTTAGTATTTTAAAACCCCATTATACATACAGCGAATTCTGGGCTCAGATTCGTCTTATAGCCTTACACATTGACGACTCCACAAATGCCTAAGAACCCCAAACGCCATCGCAAAATGATATATTGCCAGCGAGCTAGCTAGCTCAGGCCCCATTCTCATCATCATCCATCCCTAACACCCTCGAGTACTGAACTGTAAGTCTTTGCAACTCACGGAATTTACCTGCATGTACATTAGATAATTGTTGGGGAAGGGGGTAGTGGATGAGCTTACCAAGAATTAATACAACCTCCTTCAATAGCTCTTTTCTATCCCACCCACAGAGTTTTTCGTCTTCGCTGAGCCAGCCTTCACCCTTTTCGACCTGCAGCTCACCATCTTTCTTCTCCTGGAGAATGCCGCCAAGAATGCTTCGCAGCAACTCCTCGACCTTAGTTTTCAAGCCTTGAGCGCCAAGCCGCTTGGCATACATGAAAAGATAGATCCGGAATTCATCTCTGGCACCAAGCTGCAAAGCAGCTGCGACCCGGTTTTCCAGATGGGCAATACTGACTCCAGACTCGAAATTCTCGAAGCCCTCCCGAGAGAGGAGAGTCTTGATGAGTCGTTGTAGATGGTAGGCGCGGCCTTTAAGAAGTACTTCATTGGTTGTGTGTCGCTCGAGGTGTGGTATGATGCCAGCCGAGATATTGGTAGACGATGCTTCGCTGGCTTTCTTTGCATCAGGACCGACACCAGTTGATTGAAGACTGCCAATTGAAGAGTCATTGCTGTTCCAATACTGACTCCCAACTGCCCACCACGCCTCCGAAAGGCGTTGCCAGACGAACATGGCTGGTGAGTAGAGATAACCATCTCCGTTGCTCAAGGTCACTATTATATGTCCGGTTGAGTTGAGGTGTGCTGAGGTGACACCTGGAGCGCTTGTCGTATGTGTCCCTAAAGAATGCATTGCAATATCCAAAATTGGGGCAAGCGATACAGGCGGATGTGGTGATGCAAGGGTCTTGAGATTCCAGACGTAACACATCCCGACAGCTGTAATACAAAGCAACCACCATCCTCTACATTCTATTATGACAGGCTGGGCTTCCAATACGAGGGCATTGAATATTCTGCGTCCGGCAGGAGTCCATGTGTAAATACTTCCATCTTCGCAAGCCGCAGCCCAGAAGTTCTTATTGCCGGTAACGAGGATTACCGCCCGTGGCAAGAAGTCCTGCCAGAGAATAGCGCCTCTTTTCATCGCGCTAATTTTAGAAGGATCTCTTGTTTGTGCTGGACTTGGTCCAGGATTCAAAGCTTCAAAAACAACATCATCTGTAACCTTCAACGACTCGTCTACTCCATTTGTACCGTTCGTTCCGGAAGCCGGTGGAGGGAGAGTACCACGATCTAGCGATCTTAGTATATGGACTCTGACCTTCGGCACTGCTAATCGAACTTGACTGATAGACATTGAAGGGTTGATGACTGCTGGTCGCAAGAATTCAGGGGTTGGAACAACACCATTCGCTGGTGGCATGGGAACGGCCGGTTCTACGCCATTCACGCCATTAACCATGATTGGGGTTGGACCATTTGCACCTCCTGCTGTTGGACGCTTGTTTCCTTGATCTTCATGCTCATCATCCTCCATGACAGCGGCCTTTCGCTTGTTACCGAGTAACATAGCTGCTAACCCACCTCTTGGAAGACCATCGTAAGGTTTTGATAGGTCCAGTATTGACTGCGGAGCATCATTTTGAGCATTACTACTCGAGCTAGCGGCCATTAATTGTGATTGAGGTAAAGAAGAAAGTCCTGTTCCAGATGACGAGACAAGTAGTGGTGCTACCCTCTTCTTCCCTTCCTTTGTGATTGTGACACGCTGCTTCATAGCCTCTAGCTTTGCAGCATTTGGATCAACCGCTGCAGCAGGGGCGGCAGGGGCGGCAGCTGGTGCAGAAGAAGTTGGTGCAGTTGCAGGAGAATCTTGCGCAACACGACCATTAGTGACGACCGGCGCTGTAGCTACAACTCCGGACATGGGGGTTGATGTCCCATTTCCATTCGTAGCTGGTGGGGGGTTAGTAGCTGCATCTCCCATGAGCGCACCCATCCTTCCCTCTGCGCCTCGTAGTTCCCCAGCCTTACTTCTTTCTTCAAGTCGTAGTGCAGCTACATCTTCCACGACACCCACGCCTCTGCGGTTGACCCCGAATTTCTGGAGAGCCTTGTCATTCTCTGTCCAGGGTGCAATAAAGCCAAGTTCGCCAATCTCAAATTCCAATGCAATGATACTACCATCTAAACTTGATGCAAAAATCGTCAAACCATCTGGTGTCCAGGCAAGATCTGATATTGATTTCGCAGCTAGGTCTTGGCATACTACCAACGGTCGTGAGGAGCTGGTATTCCAAATACTAAGGGTCTTGTCCTGACCAGCGCAAGCAATCACCGTGACAAGTGCTTGTGTACTATACCCACTGCCGTCTGTTGTTTCCGCACTCATCTCTTGTTTGCTAAACAAACGCGGAGAAAATGTACACACTTCCGTTGGCCCTTCGTGTCCTATGAGATTGATATCACTATCCCACAGCCCTCGATTTATGATAGCAACTGAGCTAACAGGACCATTTACAGCATTCGCGGCCGCTATGTGGTTTCCATCTGGAGACCACGAGCATCTTCGAAAATAGGTGGTGAGTGGTGAGGAGGTGAAAGGTGCAACAATTGTATGTTCGAGAACAAAGTTATTAATTGAATCGTAGGAGGTAGCGCTGGGTGCAGGTGAAGTAAATCGGAAGAGCTTAATAGTCCGATCATCACTTGCCGTTGCAAAGTACTTGTTAGCAGGATCAAATGTAATGCCTTTGACGTGACTCTGGTGCACAGAAAGCGTCTTCAACTTCTCGAAAGTATGTCCAGACCATACCACAATTTTTGAGTCGAGTCCAACAGAAACTAATATCGAAGAATCATAAGACCAGCCCAGATCCTGTACATCGTTCTCGTGTCCAATTAACCGTCTCAAGATCTTCCAGTTTTCTACAGGTGGAGGTTCGTTCGTTCCTGCCCCTATAATTAGCCTCGGTCCATAATTTCTTATAATCTTGATGAAGTTGCCTACCAAATGAGGCCGAATGCGCTGGCGGATTAGTATCGAGGTGGTATATGCATATAATCTTGTCATCCGCACCCGAAGCAAGCCATCGTCCATTTGGAGAGAACCGAACAGTGTGTATAGTTCCAGAGTGATAACTCATATGACATAGTTGTTTTGGTTTCGCATAATTTGGATCTCCTGCCCCGAGAATCGCATCTACCGACCAGATCCTAACGTGTCCATCTGTTGAATTCCATCAGCGCAATTCATCCATCATCCCTCTAACAACATCAAACCTACCTCCAGCGGCAGTAGCCAGTCTTGTCCCATCCGGCGATACATGGCAGCTGTAGACCTCGAAGTCTTTCTGCTCTCCTAGATTCGAGGCGCAAAGAATTAGCCAACGGTTTCAGAGATTGGAGAGCTACGATGAACCATAATTCGTCGCGTGACAAGGACATACCACTATGAGTGAGCCAGGCTGGCTTGATAAACTTCATCGTTGTCACCAAAGAAGTGGGCGATGTGCATTGTTGAGCTATTCGCAAGATCGAGAACAGGCAACGCGATGCAAGTCGCGACTATTTTCGATCTCGAACGGCATTTCCTCGCAGCTCGCTTCCGGAGCCCAGGGTCACATTGAGAAGGCGGCGCCTGTTGCAAGAGCCGGCCGATCAACCGCCAAAATCCGGGGTGCACCAGAAAGCTTCAAGACCCTACACAATTCACTTCGAACTTTTAATATATAGATATATATATATCCCCACAGCTCACTTTCAATATCTTGGTAGCCCTATTGGGGCTCACAGGGAAATAGTCTACTTTTTTTTTTTTTACGTACTTCATTATACAATTTCATAGGCTATAAGCTTACAGTCTTTGAGTGAAGAGTTCACCGCTTTACTGACTTTCTCGACCTTCGACGCCTTCGCCTGCCTTGACAAATGATACAAAGTATTGTACAACTCCTGCCACTTACTTCTTCTGCCTTGTGTTTTCGAAGGATGCGAGCATACTCCTCTTCATCTCATCATTAGGTGTTTCATGCTCAGATGCATGGTTTTCTGTAGTCTCCTCGGCTGCATGAGACTGTTGCTGCTCCAACAATCTTGCAGCCATCGTCTTTGCTTGTGCATCTCCAACCTTGCCGTATACAGCCATTGCGCTTGCGATCATGCTTCCAATATCTCCAACATTACCAGGCACAACGACGGCAGTACCCTCCTTGGCAAGTTTGCCGAACGCATCCACATACTTCTCAGCGACACTCAAGCTGACGGCACCCTGGGCAGCTTCCTTTCCTTGAGCAATACTGGTAGCCACAGCGTCGATTCCAGCAGCCGTAGCTTTAGCCTTCAGAAGAATTGCCTCTGCCTCACCACTAGCCATGTTGATCTGCTCGCTCCTCAAAGCCTCAGACGCTAGAATCACACTCTGCTTTCGTCCCTCTGCAATATTAATCGCACTTTGTCTTTGGCCCTCTGAGTCTAAAATTTCCGCCCTTTTGCTTCGTTCCGCTGTCACTTGTCTATGCATAGCCGCCACAACACCCTCGGGCGCATGAATATCTCGGATTTCGTATCGTAGGCATACAACACCCCAATCTTGTGCGGCCTCGTTGATGGCTTGGGTGATATTGGTGTTGAGAGCTGCCCGCTCTTTAAGAACATGGTCGAGGGTCAATTGACCAATTTCTGAACGCATCGTAGTTTGGGCAAGTTGGGAGATAGCATATTCAGCATCCTCTACACCATAACTAAACAATTCATATTAGACCATGAATCCTGCACATTCGTGGGCTAACGTACCTGGCTTTATAAGCATCGAATACTCGAGTGTATAGAACACCGTCAAGCTCTAGAGTAACGTTATCCGCTGTAATAGCACTTTGGCTAGGGATTTCCATTGCATTCTCCTTCAAGCTCTTCACGTATGCTATCCGATCAATAAATGGCATTAAAATAGCCAAACCCGGCTCTAATATTCTGTTGAACTTTCCCATGCGCTCCACAATCCATGCCGTCTGCTGTGGGACGAATCGAATAATGGTGTTAGCGGGAAGAGACGGTCGTTGGAAGTATGACGTTGGAATATTAGAAGAGTTGTTTATTCCAAGCAAGCTGGTGTTCTGCGCCCTTGTTCTCGGGGTTATATGGAGTTGTCGCTGCTGCTGAGCTCTAAGAAGATTCACGGCGGAAGCTCGCGCCAAAGGTAGACATCGAGTTGCCAAAGTTGGAACGGCGGAAGATACGCTCTTACTGAGAATAGGCCCATTGAGAGCTAATCGTGATGCCACCTCCATATTGATTGATGTGAACGTCGTCTGTTGAAGACCAAATATGCTGCCTTCGGCCTTGTCAGAAGTTCAAGCTAAAATTTCCCATGTACGCGAGGCCAGGCTTTGAAAGCCTTCCTTCCGCCTTGCGAAACCTCGGACTTTCCACAACACAACAATAATACTAAGCACACAATAAATTCACTGCAACAAACGACTTAACCCGCTCTCTTGCATGTATGATTCCGACCTGAGGGTCTCACCACAGCCATAGCCTCAGCGAAGATTAGAATAGCCTGGCAAGATGTCCGAATACTGGAAGTCCACAGTAAGTAGCTCTCTCAAGTTTCTGATTTAAGCATTCTAATAAATATCCAGCCTAAATATTGGTGCAAGCACTGTAAAACGTTCGTCCGCGACACAAAGCTCGAAAAATCCAACCACGAAGCTACCCCAAAGCACCAAGGCAACCTCAAACGATTCCTACGGGATCTCCACAGAGGGCACGAGAAAGATGAAAAAGACAAGGAGCGCGCAAAGTCGGAAGTGGCACGTTTAAATGGTCTTGTCTCAGGAGCGGGAGCAAGTGGAAACTCATCCAGTTCAGGATTCGGACGAGGACCTACACCTTCAGCACCGAAACCACAAGCTACGGCTGCCCAAAGGAAACAACAACTAGCGCAACTCGCAGAAATGGGTGTCAGCATACCAGATGAATTTAGACCAGATATGGCAATGGCTGGAGAATGGCAGGTTACAGAAGAACGGATTATAGAACCAGATGAAGAGAAGAAGCCGGATTCTCTGGCTCTAGGGGTTCGGAAGAGAACTCTTGAGGAAGATGAAGCAGAAGCCGCCGAAATAAAGAAAATGAAATGGGGCTCCAAATATAAGACACACCCAACAGAGGAGGATGATGCTGATTTAGACGCTCTGCTGAGCAATGCAACCCGTAAAGGCAAAGAGCCAGCATTTAAGTCTGAAGTTGATGTCAAAATCAAACCAGAGTTGGAGAGCACAGGTGAAGAGGCAAAGGGTCAAGTCAAGGCTACAGGAGATGATAATTCCAAAACACCTGGTACTATCAAAAAAGAGCCATCGGATTTAGAGGCCAACCTTTCTGCAGTGGAATCTTCAAACCCGGATGCCGAGCAAGGACACGAGCCGGCTATTCCTGGAGTAATCTTCAAAAAGCGAAAGGCCAAGATGATTCGACAGAAATGATCTTGAATCAATTCATCAAAACCTGCTCATAAACCCCCTCTAGTATTGACCAAATCCCGAGTTCAAAAGATCCGAGATACCGAACACTACCTGCCGAGAGCCTATCTCAAACGTGAACTTCGGCTATTCTCGTATGTCGAATAATGGCACCATTTCCCCTTTCTGGGATTCTACAACAGCTCATGCCCATTGACATGGTGGGGAAGTCGGTTAGTCGCAATCGCCCCACCGTCGTCATAATAACTGGTCGCAACCATTAGAACATTATCAATCAACAACAAAAAATGAGCCCAAGCAGTTTATGTATAAATATCACCAGAAGTCTTTACCGAACCCAATTAATACATTCGAAAGCAAGACCCTCATCCCGTACTAAATTGAACCTCACTCGAGCATTCAACTCGTTCCAATCAATAACAGCTAGAAAGCCCTCTACCATCTCGTCATATTACAACATGAAGGAGGCAGTCGTCTCACCTGACATCAAAGTCACAATTAAAGATGTCCCAGTTCCGAAGCCCAATGCGGATCAAGTTTTAATCCGGGTCATCTATTCAGGATCTAATCCTAAGGATTGGAAGCGACCAAAATACATGAAGAAAGAACACAATTCTGGTGATGATATCGCTGGCATTATTGAAGAGGTTGGCGAGAATATCACGGAATTCAAGAAAGGAGATCGAGTTGCTGCTTTCCATGAGATGATGTCAGATCACGGAAGCTTTGCTGAATATGCAATTGCTTGGGCTTATACTACGTTTCACCTACCAAAGAAGACCTCTTTTGAAGAGGTATGAAAGACCACGAACTAGCCCTATTTCTAATCTCTAACATACCTTCAGGGTGCTACAGTTCCTCTCGCTGCAATGACAGCAGCCGTTGGCCTCTACCAATGCCTCCGTCTCCCAGAACCCTGGAATGCCACCACCAAGAAAACTCCTTTGATCGTATATGGAGCCTCAGGAGCAGTCGGCGCATTTACAATCAAGCTCGCCCGCCTCTCCAACATCCACCCCATAATCGCCATCTCCGGCCGCGGCCACAATTTCGTGGAAGGGCTAATCGATCGCAAAAAGGGCGACACAATAGTCGACTACCGCAACGGCAACGAAGCCATAATCTCCGGGATCAAAGATACTCTCAAAGCCAATGACGTGTCTGAAGTTTATTATGCCTTCGACGCTGTGAGTGAGCACAGCAGCTATCAAAATATCTCTCAAGTCTTATCTACGAATGGCAAGTCAAAAATAACACTTGTGTTGCCAGGAAATGACTATTCTGCTATTCCGAAGCATATTGAGCGGAGCACTACGATGGTAGGGAGTGTACATATGGCTATAGTGCCTGATTCGGAGGAAGGAAAAGAGGGAATTATAACTGGCGGGAAGGAATTTGGCTTTATATTCTTTAGGTTTTTTAGTCGAGGATTACAAGAGGGGTGGTTCACATCGCATCCATACGAGGTTGTGCCTGGTGGGTTGAGGGGCGTAGAGAAGGGGTTGAATGATTTGATGAATGGGGTAAATTCTGCTACGAAGTATGTTTTTAAAATTGAAGATACGAAGTGAGCGGTAGTAAAAAAGAATTTCAAATAAAAAAGGAGCACAAGAAAAGAGTCGCAAAATAACAATGGAATCATTGTTTCCTTTTAAAGAATATTGTTCCATTTTCTACTCTACATATATCCACCACTTGCTAATTTGTTCCAAATCCTCCAAATAACTCCAGCTCTGCTTCTTTTGATTTCCTGATTCTTCTATCCCTTGGTCGAACAAACACTTGGCAAGATCAAATAATCTCATACACCAAATTCCATCCCCACCTCATCCAACGCCTTTCCAATCCATGAAAGCACCTCCCCATCCCTCCCCGCCACCCCCACCGCCTTCACCAAAAGCGGATAAAGCCTATGTAAATGCTTCTTTCCCTCGCTCTCCACCCCCGGCGCGTCAGGAATACTATCTGGCTCGCATCGCAACCGCACCAACTCCTCTAAGATGAAAAGTAATTCCTTCCTCTGGCTAAGCGGCTGCGGCATCCGGCCCCGTAAAGGCTGATCTGCTATATATGCGTGGAGCGTCAAGCCCGAGCGAAGAATGAGGTATGGGGCGGCCGCTTGAGCAAGTTTGATTTCCTGGCTTGAGGAGGAGTGCAAGGAGACGAGATCGAGGAGCGTTTCATAGCAAACGTAGGACACTTTGGAGCGAGGTGATGGAGGAGGGTCGAAAGTAAGCCCTTTACGAGGCTTATACAGGGAGGATAGAAGTTCTTGGCCTGGGGAGGGGAGGTCGGATGGTTGTGGAGCGTGGATGAGGGAGGTGTGGAAGAGGGACTCGGTGTAGATGCGGCGGGTCTTATCAGGAATAATGGGGGAGCCTAGGGCGGGCGTTATGAGGGTGCGGAGGGTGAGGAAGGAGGAAATGTCGAAGGCTTGGTCGGAGGTTATATTAATCGTTGGGTGTGCTTTAGTGCAGTCGGCAGTTGTAATGGCGTTGGCTATTGTGACAATTGATGTCCATATTGAGCGAATGATTTCATTTTCGAGTTCTGCTTTAATTAAGATGGGTAGGATAGCTTTCAGTATTTCTAGTGATGATGAAGTTGCTTGTCGCCAGGGTGATACGCTTTTAGTTACGATAGGGAATGAGTACTTGAGGATAATCGGTCTTGCAAGGGCAGTAAGCGCGGAGGTGAGCGCTCTACTAGAGTAGATGTTATGATCAGATGAGTGTGATAAAATTAAACTCTCAATCAAGATCATAGAAGCTTTCGACAGAGCCACATATGTCGGACGGTCGGAGCTCAAAGCATCTCTTGGTTCAAATGCTAACCCAATAAACTCGGAGACCTGACCAATCAGCGCGCCTGGGACACCTTCAATATCTGTTCGAATAATTTTCAAGGATTCCAGGACTTGGCTTTGTAGTGGTGTGAGATACTCGATATCGGCGGAGTATGTAGCAGCACTGGCTTGTTGTATGGCTTCCCGCAGGAGTTGCAACATGCGCCGAACTTTAGTGGCATTGAGGTCAGTTTGTACAAGCCTGTACAGCTCTTGCAATGCAGAGACAAATGCAACCAAGTATTTCTGATTATCAAATTTCTTCTCTGCAGGGTCAACCTTGACGGCAGGCAATGAATGCGACCAAAGGCCCCAAGCAAGGTCAATGGCTGGCTGATCAAAATTTATCTTACCAGTTTCGGCTGTATTTCCCCGAGACAGAATCTGCCTTATCGAGTTGAAAACTGACGTATTGATGTCCAGAACTTTGAACTGAAGTAGACGCTTATAGTGTTCAAGTAAAGTTGCCCATGACTTTCCGAAAGTTGCATGGCTAGATAAGGTGTCGAGGTAATCAGCCAAGAGCTTTGTGATACCACTCAGAACAACAACAGTCGTTTCATTCCAGCCGACACGGTCCTTGTCTTGTATCGAGGACGCAGGGGCGGTTGTGATTTCAAGTTGCTCCTCGATTGACGACAACAACTTGAATATAACAGATTTGAGGCACATTGACCAAGCTTCAGAGCTCAACTGGTCTCCGTAGGCATCAAAGATTCGAAGTAATGTTTGTATTGCACCTGAAGGAATCAGCATTCGATAAGGTAGAGGAAGCCAACAACTTACTATTTCTTAACTCCAACCTCTCGTCTGTTGTAACAGCAGCTAGGCGCAGAAGTAAAAGCATCCATAATGCAGCATCAGATATTGTAAGGTCTTCACCAGATGCCATTTCGACAAGTGTGCGTTCATCTGAACCTTGTATAAGATCTGGACTCAGAGAGAAAGAGCTGGTTCTGCCAGAGATGAAGTCTGATAGAACCCAGAAAAATGTTACAGTCTATAAAAAATCAGTGTCAATACGCAAGTGGTGCAACTGAATTTACTCACAGTAAGCGAAATATTAAGATCATCGTCTTGAGTACAAAAATTGTATAGGGTATCAACGAGTATTATAAAGCAGGAATTCGGAAGTGATGAGAGAAAGTCAGAGCAGATGAGTTGTAAGGAGCTGAAGGAGGATCGAATCAAGCGAGATGACCGAGTAGTCGAGGACTTAAACCCACGTTCGTCGTCTTCGTCAGTCTTCACAAAGACACTCCCAATAATCTCAAAAGCAATTTCCCACCCACTGATGAGAGTCTCACCACATTGTTCTAGAATGCTTTTCAGGCCCTCGAGAATGACCTTGTGAACATCAATATCCGTGCTGTGAATAGCCACAGACGTCAACCTTTCCGAGGATTCAAGGGGCTGAAGAGCTGCTCGCAATGTCTGAAGTAGACGCAATTGTATGACACTGCGAGTCTCGTCCGGCAATGCCATTGTTGCCGCAGCTGCATCAAGAACAAGTCGAACCAGTATTTCGGCACCTCTCAATCTGACTGATGATGGCGTATTGGGCGAGCAAGCGGCTTTAATTAGGTCCTTTGTCAAGAGTGTCCAGCCACTTACTTCTGGATCATAATGTGTAAGCCTTTCAATATTTATGCTTGCAACATCACCTAGTTTGGCTAAGGCGAACAAATCTTCTTGGTTTTGCGTTGATGGTGCAGTGTTGATACTATGAATTCTTCGATGAATTATCGATGGTCGTCTACCAGCTCCGACTGGCGGTGAAGCAGGGCTAGTAGGTCCTGAGGCTGTCTCAACGGCTTCCTCTGCCCCAAACAATGAGCATAGAGCCTTGACGACTTCCAGAAATGACACATTAGGGAAGTCAACCGTGCTTTCAAGTAGTCTCGATGCAGCTGTCTCTACAGCCTTGATCTCACTGCCAAAATTCACAAGAAGTGCCCCATCAACCCCACTAGTATTATCAGACTTCTGGCCAGTTGGTGTCCTAGCTGACTTTGTGCTCGAGAAAAGTACCAAATCAGCCTCCTGAAGAGTACCGAGTATGATTCCCCAAGCTGAACCAAGAGTCGGGCCTAGGGCTATTCCCAGGTTGAGTAAAGCACGCAAGCATAACAGATTGCGGGTGTTGAGAGAGGGCTGTCCAACATCCACGGAACCTTGCCGCACACGATCTGTCATACTAGTGGTAGCATGGCTGACCAGGCTTTCCACACTTAACAGTCCCTTTGCGTTACTAAACATGCTTGATCCCTCTGGGGGAGGTGTAGAAGGGACTGGTGTGGTCGCAGAAGTAGCAGAAAAGACATTTGGGGGAACTGCAGCCTTCCCAAGCGTTGTTAGAAATGCATCTCGAGGCGTAGCTAGATGTAAAAGACCAGCTACGTGCGTAAACTTCTGGAAGGATCTGACAAGGCCGTGGTAATAGTCAGTATCAAGAGAAGCATAAAGGAATGTTGAGCAGGTAGCTAGGACAGCTGGCCAGCACTCTTCAACTATCCCTGCGCAAATATTGACTTCATTGAAGAGTGGATGTCGGTTTAGCGACAGAGGATTGACAGGTACCGGGTTCTTCTTGATTGAGGATTTTCTCTCGAGAACTTCTTTCGGGTTAGGTGAGTCTGTTTCTTTGGCCTCGCTCTCTGATTGTCGGGCAGCCTTCTTGCGAGGTCTTTCAGGGACAGTCAATGGAAGGATGAACTTCGCCAGACCTTCCGAAAATCCGCTTATACAAGCCAGAGTAAGGCTATAAATGTAAGATTCGGGGATCGTAGGAGCATCCGTCTTATCAAGCTGATCAATACATGGAACTCTCATCGTGCTCCATTGTGTGCTTATACCAGACACTGGTTCATTTGATCCAACAGAACTGCTGATAATACCTGGAACACCACTCGCTTCGAGCATAGCTTGGTCAGACTGACTGCTTTGACCTGCCGAAGGTATCGTGGACTGGTGACCGAGTCCAATAACTGCTGGTTTCTCTGTGCTTATTCGAACGAATGCGGCAACAAGATTCTTCAAAATAGCCTTTCTACCTTCCTGAGCATCATACATAGCAAATATTCGTCGAATAAGGGCAGCTTCAGCAAAGATGCCTCTCAGTATTTCCATGCACAACGACCTCTTCCACAGAGCAGTGTCATGGTCAAGCATGTGAGTAAGAAGTCCTAGGGCCATCTCGCCTTCAGATTGAAGGATGCCTAGATGTCGCCTAAGGAGAGTGTAGAGGATTCGCCCAATTCTGACCGTGACAGCAAAATTAAGCTTCTCCGAAAGGGAGTTAATGATAAATGGCATTACCCTCGTTCTTAAAATGTGAGCCTGTTCCGGATGTGTAAGGAAAATCTCCGAGTGATTTGTCAAGACAGACTCAATAAGTTCCAGGCCGAATGTTTGTGGCATTCCAGCGGATTTGAGGAATTGTGGTTTTTGAGATTCTGTCAACAAGCAAAGGTCGTTGAAGACTCGGTAGGCATCCAGTGCCGCTGCTCGCAGCTGAACATTGCCATCCTCACTAGGAGCCTCGCCCACCGTGGGGACCTCGAGAGCAATTTCTATACTCATGTTAGAGTTGAAAGCAATAGGATCTATTATGAAACATACTGTCTTCCGTTACAACTTTATCAAAAACAGCGACAACAAGCTGTTGCAAAGTCGCTGCTGCTGTGTTGTTGACAATGCCATTCTTACTAGCCTGCAAAATAGTACATATATTCAGGGCAGCAGCTAGAAAATCCGACTTCAAATCATCCGCATAATTCTGAAGCAATGACGGCAGTGCCTGTAAAATCTTCAATTGAACATCAAGTCCAGCAGACGTAGCTTCTCTGAAAGCCTCTAGAACCTCCCTCAACCTCGATCTAGGAAGGGCACGTGATACAACAAGTCGTTGCAAGCAAACGACAGCAATACCGGTGAACTTGGCATTCTTCGTACCACAGGCAATGAGAAAGGGTGTTACGAAGTTAGGGCGTTGTGAGAGATCTAGAGCTGTGAGTGAGGAATGTTCCCCAAGGGAAGGTGAGAACTGACCAGCTGCTATCTGAGCTTCAGAAGTTGATCTCAACCCCTTAAGCTCATCTAAAGACTTCTCAGCCGCCTTGCCAAGTTAGCTGCACATCTCTGATACACATAGAGGGGTAGGCAAGCTTACATTCCTCAAATCTGTATGTTTCCTTTTACTCTCCTGGACAAGATTCGCAAGTTCTGAAGAGAGAATTTGCGCAGTCATGTTATCTATTGATCAACGTAAATTCCATGATCATGTAAAGACAGACAGTGTTTGTGAATGTTGATAGATGCCTGCTTCGTGGTGTATGAAGGAGGTGGCCTTTGAATGCACCGATCCGAAGTTTTGCCGTGATCTGACCGTCCCCCGTTCCTCCAGCAATCAACCCCGCCATTAACCTCTACATCACAACTGCATCTTCCTAGGCCTTTCACCTTCACAGCCTTGCGCATATCTGTGACTATACCCCACAGCGTATTATAATCTATAACTACGATAGAAGTCCCGCCCTCACAACGCAAAACGACAATCCGGCAATATGGGTGCTAAAGTCCCTAGAAACTTCAGATTGCTAGAGGAGCTTGAGAAGGGCGAGAAGGGTCTTGGTGCAGGTACAACGACCCAAAAGTATACCTGCTGTCCCTGAGGTACCATACTAATGTCTGTTGATCCGCAGAGGGATGTTCCTACGGTAATGCCGACGATGACGACCTCTTTCTCTCTAACTGGAACGGCACACTCCTCGGCGCACCACATGTGCGTTCTCACCAATCTTTGACATAACTCTTCCTAGCACGAGCTAACAAGATCTCACAATATAGAGCCCCTTCGAGAACCGAATCTACTCCCTTAAGATGCACTGCGGCGACGAATACCCTGACAAGCCACCAACCATACAATTCGTAACCCGAATCAACCTGCCTTGTGTCAACCAAAAGAATGGTGTTGTAAGTAAATTCATCACATACTCAGTACTACATTACTATGAGTATTTTGTGCTAAGTGAGGCCCAGGTCGATCCAGAGGGTCTAGATTGTCTTAAGAACTGGAAGAGAGATTTCACAATGGAAACAGTACTGATGGCACTTCGAAAGCACATGTTAGAAGCATGGAACAAGGCCGAACGCAAGAAGCAGAACCTTCTGCAGCCACAAGAAGACTCAAGATATTAAGCTGCCGACATATCTATATTGCATATAATGAAAGTCTGAACTATAGCGTTAGAGTGGGAAGAATACAGAGAGTTGATACCTATAAGCGCGAGAAGCGGCCTACCGGCTAAGGTAGATTTAACAAAGCGGAAGTGGAGAGACGAGAATGGAGATGGGGTGCATTAGCGCGGCGAAACCGGTCTTCAGAAAGGCTCTGTTATTATGTTTACATGAGAGATGAGAAACCTGATGAATTTGCAGGCTTTCCATGGTATCCTCCCCAAACGCCAATAAATGCAACACCCCCAATTCATATATCTTACAGCTCCTCTCTAACCCTCTCATTACCAGCAACAAGCTCTTTATTTGGCTCTTGGCTCTCTCGGATTTCATTGCTGGCGGCTGTGCCCTTGATGCTCCTTGCTAAGATCAGTAACCTGTCTGATATTAGGCTGCCCTGGGGCTCCAGAGCTGATTATTGTATCCGACACATCCTCCTTCTTCCTCACTACCTATTTCATCTCCTCCACCTCTTTCTCTGCCCTATCAAATCCCCACTTTCTAATATTCTTCTCAACCCTAACCCGATGCCGTCGCTCTCTCTCCTCTTTCTCCCTCAATCGTTTCTCCTGACTTATAATGTTCATCCACCTATGCCCCATTTCCGCCCTTGCTCTATTCTCCCTACTGATCCTCTTCTTTATATCCTCTACCGCCCTCGAACTCTCTATGATCCACGAATGCCGATCCCCCCAATCGTCGAACTCCCATAACCTGCTGTTTTCACCCCTTACAACCTCCCCTTCCTCCTCGCTATCCTCCTCAATCCCTTCATTCAAATCAACTCTCTTCAACTCCTTTCTCATCTGTGATAGTACAATATTCTCCCACGCTGCCTCCCCAGTTCCCCACTCAACACACTCCTCTGCCCAATCCTTTGCTGCCCACCTCCTGTCCTTCACCTCCATCTTCTGCCGTATAACCCTACTCAAATATGCACTCTGCGGTTTCTTAAACCGTATAAAAGCTATTCCATCGTTTTGGCTGCTACCTGTCGTGACGAATTTCGGTATCAATCTGCGTCCTTTGCCGCCCAGCTGGGATTGAGGGAGGGGCAAGATGTCGATTATTTTTGGGGCACCAGGGTAGGGAACTGGACGGGGTGGGCGAAGAATGGGGTTAGGTTTGGGGGGGGGCGTCGTTGCATGGGCGTGAGCGTATTGCGCGTGCAAGGACTTTAGGATGGAATGGGTTTGTGAGAGGGCTTTTTCGTTCCCCTCCGCTGCGTCTCGTAGTAAATTTTCAACCTGGGATTTCTTATCAGTCCACGTTTCCTTCCAATCTTTAATGAAAAGTTCATGGAACCGAGGAAGCCATACAGCATATCCCACGCTCAGCGCCTTGACCACCATTTTCTCGCTCGTAGTGTACACATACTGCCTGAAGCGCTTTCTGACAAGATGTTTGATTGGGTTTATTGGGCCTCGAGAAGGGAGGTCAGGGGGGAGGGGGATGTGTGGACATGGTCTAAGAAGGGCGCGATAGAGTGCTTTGCCTGTGTTTGTAGAAGTTAGTTAATGATCACCACATAAACAATGTACTAAGGAGTGTGGAGGCAAACTGGAAAGGAGCTTACAGGCTACTCTATGCGCGAGTGACTTGCGGGGGAGAAACTGGGATGGCATTCATTTGGTCTTGTGTAATGGCTGCATTGTACAAGAGCGGATGTCCAGGAGCAACTGGGGTGACGAGAATTTTGACTGGGGTTTACAGAGCAGCACGTGCTTTCGTGATTTTTGATATAAACTTCGCATGGTTTTAAATTGCTCAAGAGGAAAAGAAAAGACCAGAGAGCAGGTCTAGACTTCATCAAAATCAAATATCGTTATTGAAAGTGAGTGGTGCTAAGGAGGAGGCATTCCTCACTTGCATGAGACTCGTTGACTTAACACTTCAAATGAAACCATATATTCAATCATTAAAAGTACACAGATTTCAGAATCAAGAGCTTGGGAAATTTATGTTCTTATTAAAAATAGCACTTTAATTCACAAAAGCAGATATTTCACAAAAGACTAGTTGTTGAATTTCCGAACGGTTGATTCTCTTCTGTGGCTCTATCCTTCACCCCCGAATGATACACTTCTTGATTTCCATCAGTTGTATGTCCCCCACATTCTCTCATTGTATCACGGATAAGGTATATCATTAATCTTGATTTCTTCTTCATCCCCTGCGGTATACAATTCAAATCTAATCCGCAATGTTAGTGATAAACAGCAATGATAATAGGAATGAAACTTACAATTGTGCTTGATATACCCCATCTACCTGTTAATAGCCGTCCTCCATACCTTTCTCCAGATGCCTTAGCATCAAAAGAAGGCAAAACCCTCAAGACCATATATGGCAGGTTTGTAATGTCTTATATTCCACTGGCCGTCCTTATTCACCTAGCCTCTCATCCACCTATCGCAGCAACTAGCGCATCCGCTGCCCAAAATCTCTCCAGACTCTCCAAATCAAGTCTACCCTCTCTTTCCTCTTCCCTTTCCAGCTCATAGGCCGCATCCCCAAGGGCAAATTCCGCAAATATGCTTACCAGACTTAGCCTCGCGTGCTGCCCAACAACATTATCATATCTATCCTCCGCCTCTCTCCTATACTCTACCTCCTCATGGTCAACAACCACTCTGTGGCTATCCAGCTTGCCCTCCCAGGATGAATGAGCTGCTTCTCGTCTTTGAGCCTCTTCTTGATTAATCCGTACGCGGGGTCCGTAGCGCCATGTCGAGTAAGAATGAAAGTCTGCCATGGTAGCTTTTGGTGCTCTCCTTTGCATGGAATTGGGAAGGTGCAATTCCTGGTGATTATATTGAGTGAGAAGCCATTCGTCCGCCACTTGACGAGGATAGAGGGAACTACAATGGTGAAGATGACATTGTGAGTCGGTGTTGGCGTCTCCGTGCACACTTGAGAGCGTTGTGGCACTAGTTATTGTGGTGTCGGAAGCAGTACTTGTCATTATGATGTCCTTGCTAAAGAGGCTGCTGACCGACGTGTTCATAGCGGCCGTTGTGGTATTCGAAAAGATATTTTCCGTTATTATGTCGAGACTGAAGGCACTTGCAGCTGGCGTGTTCGCAGTAGCAGTTACAGTGGAAGAGGTATCTGTCATTGTGGTGCCCTGAGGGGCAATTTTTGCTAGTCTAGCAGCCTCAATTTCATCCTCCTGGATCTGTCTCAAATAGCCTAATTCGCTCTTGTTCTTGGAAACTCCCTCTAGAAATTTGAGTGCGTATCTTTCCGTGAACAATTCCTCCTCAGACTCTTCTTGCTTCCTCGTGCTAAACTTTTGGCAAAGATGTCCAACCGCTCGTCGTATTTGAGCTTTGGCTGAAGAGACGTTGATGGAAAATGGCTTTATAGAGCTTGATGCCTTGGTCCCAGGCGATATGGGTGTCTCGACTTTACTGAGATGTTGAGAACCGTTTGATCTAGTAGTAGTGGGATTTGCCTGTCTGAGAGACTTGATAGCAGGGCGCCATTGAGGACGCTGGTGACCAAAGCTTGATGATGTCTCTGTTGGCGTGGCAACTTTTCCAGTATGCGTATTTATCTCCCTGACTCCACAGGACTTTTCCCAGTCATCTTGTGACATTTCGGTTTCTAAAAATGGAGTAGTTTCTAGGATGGTGGATTTTGACTGGTAGCTTGCCTGCTTCTCAGCTGGGGTAGAAAAAAGAGGACAAAGTGCAAGGTCAAAGACTTGTCCATTATCGATGAATGGAGGGATTGTGACCTCCATGGGAGAAGCGGGAAGGGCTTCTCGCTCTAGTGCCTTACCCCAGCTCTTGCAAAACGACCGAAGTATAGCTCTAGCCATGGTTGGCGTCTAGAGGGAACAACAGTCGTGATTGTAAATAGGATGCCTAAAGTTCAAGAACAAATCTAAGGAGAAAAATGATCTGTAGCAGTTACTTTGTCGCTTACACAAGGCGCTGGGTGGGGAGAGAAGAGACTAGAATGAGTTCAATTCTCTACAGGAATTCATTATTGAATGTGGGATCGCCATGATGGTTGACGGTAGCTCCCGCCCAAGCCCATACCCTAAGTACGGCTCTATCTTTTGGTTTCTATTCCATGTAATGATCACGTTTTTGTGTGATGCTGATGGTCCTAGGTATCGACTAGTAAGGGCCAGTGGAGCTGTCAAGCAGCAGACTAAACTTTATGTTGCGCGCTACTCTCCGAAAGAGCCAAGCGTGACATGACATGTTCTCAATATCCAGCTCTAGCAGCTGCTAAGATCGCAGTATTGACATCAGAAGGCCTGAAACCTGGAGATCTACCCAGGCACACTCCTCGGGAAATAAGTTCTAAGAAAAAGGTTAGTCCCCTGGTGTCTTGGATAACTAATTATGACAGCGTCACATACCTTTCAACAACGTTTGAACATTCAATGTGATGGTCTTTTTCTCAGATGCACCATGTTCATTCCGATGTAATTCCATATTTTCATTCGATGAGTCTTGTCCAGCTATAGTTAAAAATGAGGGCTCAATGTTGCTGCTATTTTTGTCGGGATTCTCCCACGTGGAGAAAATAGCTGGAAACGGGAAGGAGTCACCCTCAGGTTTGTTCGGGTCCACATTATAAAGATTGTCCATCCCAAGTGACACGCTAATTAAATTTTGGCCAGGGCTTTTCGGCGTCCTAGGAGACAGCGTAGCCATCACCGTCGAGGTGCTGCCGCTTCTCGTGCTTGACCCTTCTGCGAGCAAGGAGAAGTCGACCTGAACAGTAACATAATCTGCCGCAGGTGGAATCTCAAGACCGCGACCCTGAAGATACCCCTCAACATCGTTGGGATCGAAGAATTCACCTTCGAAGCCCTTCAGTTTGCAGTGTAAGTTATCATCCATAACTTCTTCGCCTAATTCGGTAATTTGCGAAGAGAAAGGTCCCATGGAGTATCCCGTGCGAAGTTTGGGCATCAATTCCTCGCTCTCTGCTTCGTGAGAGGGGTAATAAGTTCCGGCACCACCAATGTGCACGAACGGTGCTTTCCAATTTTGCAGTGTCCCATCGCTTGGGTTGCCTAGCAAGGATCGCAGCCGCATCTCGATCGCCTTCTTATCTTCGTATTTGTGGGTGAGACCAAATACTCTCTGGAAATAACCAGCAGGTGGATCTTCCATAGTAATGAGCTTCAAGGCACCTTCCATTGCAGCGCGTTGAAGCCGACGAGCGAAAGATCGCTCACTATACGAGTATGATGCCGGTACTGGTGGCTGAGAAAATGGCAGGAAGTGTTGTGAGAAGTCTTCAATAGAAGGCACCTCCACTCGGTATTGCTGAAGATCCACAGTATCAAAATCAAACGGAAAACTGGCATTATCTTCGGTAGGCCGTGTGATAATCTGCAAATCTCCCGACCGACCTCTCGTAGAATAAGCTTGCGATTGATAATCAGACTGCAGCTCTTCAACTAAATCCTTCACTTTATCAATCTGATACCCGCCCCAAACTGGACTACCGGCACTAACAGGTGGAGTTGGTGTTCGTACTGTGCCCCTTTTTGTTGGCGTTCGCTTTTTCTTCACAGGTCCACTTTCATTGTCTTCTCTTGGATCATGCTTTTCAGAATCCTCATTCTTCTCATTTGGGTCTTCCGAACCTGCTTTAGCAAGAGCCAGAAATCTTTCCGTGGTAGCTTGAAGTTGCTGACCAAACTCTGGTTCTCGTTGTAACAGTCCTTTTCCAACTGCAAAATCGTATAAAGATATGAAGATGTTGCTCATTTCCTCATTCGTGCCACGGAGCTCTTGCACCTGCTTCTCTAAAGATGAGATGGTCGACTCTTTTCGATTACGGTAAGCTCTTTGGGCCATTCGAATCTGAGTTCGTCGTCGCTGCGAGGGATTAATACTGGTACATCACGTGATGGATACAGAAATGCAGGTAGGGCTTCGAGATTATGGAGGATAACATTGAGGACAAAAATAGATAAATAATAGAATATTCTGAGAATACTTACATCTGCAGCGGTCTCATCTTTCGTGTCGACCCTTGGCCTGCCTCTAGATTTCTTCTTCCCATCCTCATCATCATCAGCACTGGCCTCAATCCTCGTTCTCTTCTTCCTTTTCACAACTACTTCCGGTTCTTCTCTCTGCTCCCTTGACTCAAATTCTTCTTCCATCTGTGCTTCACTAGTAAATCCAAATGGCATAGCTATTGCAGGTTCATGTTGTTGCTGCCGTCTCCCTTGCAACGCGCTCGCAATTATACCTTCCGCATCATAGGACTCTGCGTTGAGGATCCCCAAATTATTAGCATAATTCCTAGATATCTCCGATCCAATTCCCCGAAATGCTGAATCCATATATGAATTATGTCTCGAGATATCATGTGAACTGTATGAGAGAGTCTCCATTCTTGCGGAAGAAGGTAATCCAATGTGACTGTTGTAGGTAGAAGATGGGTCTTGGGTGTGAGATTTTGAGGTGTCGGGGTTTGTCCGGCTGTGGACGTTGCGGTGCTGATTACTGATCTCTGTGGAGTTTGTTAGAGCACCTCGAATGCTGGTACCTGTCAAACCAGAAGCGGGGTTACTGTTGTAGCGAGGAGTGGATATATTAGAGGTATTTGTTTGCATAGCGGCATGTGTGAGAATAGCTAAAGCATAGTCATCCTGGGGAAAGTTGTATGGGGGCTCCATTGTAAAAGACCCTTGGGGTCTGGCAAGTGCAAGGCCCTTATAGACTTCGTCGGATTATGGAAAAGGAGTCTAGTAGCCTGGCAATATCGCCAATACCGTCTCACAACACGCTTGCGGCTATTGCAAGCCGTTGTCTGATGTCCGACTCTGCGCCTTTGCTCATACTGTCATCCACGCTGGCTTGGTAAGCCAGCTGCTGTGGTTCCCTGTGCCTGAGCACGTCTTGCGGACAATGTACGGACGTAGACCTAGGTGTTGGCCGAGGAGATGGAAAGATTAGTGATCGTTTCTGCGCAGTTAAAATAAGCTTCATGCATGGATTTCTTGGTAGAGTAGCCTACGGTAGACTAGGTGCACAATTGTTCTAAATTCGCGGATTGACGAATGAGGAAAATCTTTCCTTATCGCTCTCCAATTCAGATTTTAAACATCACCTCCCAATGGCCGGCCGCACTCAGCCTTATGTGTGATTGTTCACCGCTCGACGATTACTGATCTTTTCTCGAAAGCTTCAAGGTTTGAAACGGGCTTGGTTACACAATAATCTTTCTTTATTGGCTACATCACACCCAGGAAATACTTCAAAAGCCGAATTCCAAATGGGACTTCACAGGGAATCATTTGTTATGTCTGCCGGCGCCCTGTAGGGCTAGTTCTACGCCACAATACATCCGATACTTCCAGGTGGTACTGACCTGTGACCATAAATGGTAATTACTGCGTTTACCTCTCGCTGTGTGGTGATTTGTTAGTTCAATCACCGTAAATTCGCATACACTTGAAACGCGCTGGTAGTCTCTAAGCAAACGGCTACATCCATCTCTTCTATTCCTGAAGACTACTAGTTTACAAAGTTCTCTTCCTAGCACCGCCACCACGTATCGCGAGCCCTAACTCCATCGAAAATGCAAGAGACCAAAGCCAAAAACACCAGATTGATGAAGAAAGAGAACGCGTAGGAAAAACAACTAGATCTGTGTTCTGTGCGAGGCAACCATCGTAAAGCAAACCCCGACGCTAGAAACGGAGCCTCCATGAACACCCAAACCGAGCTTTACTCGTCCCGCAAATGCTTTTATGAAACCATTGTATACCAGCTGCGGCATCCAGCCAATATAGACGAAATAGAGACCGGGTATCGTTGTGTCTATTGGAAACCAAAGCTGAAAACACCGCGCACAAAGCGTGGTGAGGAATTTGTTGGCGGTGTATGATACAGAGGATAGGTGAGGAATGAAGTGATTTTAGATCCCTTGGTGATTGGAAGATTCGACAACATTATCCGACAAGTTGATAAGAAGCTGGGCGAGACAACGTTTTGTAGCGGCATCATCTCGAAGGACCGAAGAGAAGGTCGCATCTCTAAGAGGCTCAGGAAGGCACTGTCTTAAAGCCTCTCGAGCTCGAGCATTGTCACTAAGGCTTTATGGAATTGTCAGCTTGATACTTAGATAGAAATGGGTGTGCGTACCGTAGAAAGCAGCGTACAACATGCTTGAGCAATCTAGCGGTCTGCTGCTCTACCAACTGTGATACCATGTTGCTCAGAACAGTTCCAACAGCATAAAATCGCTCGTATGTAGCGCAAATATAATTCAACCCATGATCATCTAGGAGAATCTTCTGAACAATGAATATCGCAACGGTCTTGCTCAACTCGGACCCTGTCTCCATAATTCGAAGACACAACGGGATAATCTCCGTCGTGAGGAGAAAGTTGATAACATCAGAAGAATCATTCTTGACAAGCGCCCCGATAACTCCCAGAGAAGTCAATCGAAGATATTCGAAAGGTCTGGACTTCGATGTAGTGTTGAGAAAAGGGTAAAGGAAGAGAGGGATATGCGCTGCACAACTTTAGCAAGATTTTAACATTGAAGAGTAACTACGTACCATTGAGGAATAGGGCACGAGTCTCATTGTGAGATGCAACACATTGAAGTAGGGCCAACGCGTTACAAACTCTATTTGACGCAGCTGCAGTGAGCTGGGAAGGGTTGAGGAGAGTATAGACTGAGATGATCTCTTGAAGAAGCGACGTCATGACCCCTGGAAATTGTTAGCTGTTAACCATCCTGGCTCATTCTGTTAGCATACCAAAAGAGTGCCACAAAATCAAAGCAAGCTCTGGAACTTGCTCGCGCTTCTTGCTAAGTTCCAAAAGTGCCGCCTCTCTCGTCTCTTCATTCAGCAGATCAGCGATAAACACCAAAGTCCTACGGTTCTCCTCCGTAACATTGTCCATCACAGCAGTATCCTGTCCATGTGAAGAAGCAGCCAGAGGCCCAGCGGCATTGTGACTAGCAGCGATTCGATTATAGTGTTGCTGTTGAGCTGCAGAAGCAGCGGCAGCAGCGGCTTGTTGGGCATGTTGATGATGGCTTTGCTGGTGCATCCATGCTGGCTCGCCTTGAGGGTTATACGAATGTTGGTGTGAGTAAACGTGTGCGCCTTGGAGCATCGTGTTTGTGAGGTGCCAGCGAGAAGACTCGAGGCTAGAGTTGGGTAGATGATTGGGTTTGGATATCCAGGCAGGGATTCGATGTGCGAGCGCTTTCTCGCACGGGGCTTGATTGCTTCGAAGCAATCAGGTTGCCCGAAAGAGGGATATTGGATAGTTGGGTTTGCTTAAAGGTTTTCTCGACAGTTCGTCGAGAATCTGGGGAATGTTAATAAATATCTTGGAGTTGTTGATTGCGATCGCGCCTTCTGGTCTGGGATCCAAGAGGTCCAGCGCACAGCGGGGAGCGGCTAATAGCGTCTTGGCGGAGTGAATCAGGCTTTGCACGTGACTAGGTTTTGCCCGAAATGCTCCTAGCGAGCTTCTATTGATGTTTACTTTTTTTACACTTCTCAAAGTTTTGTGTTTGACTAGTTTCGTTTTGTTCCATGATGTGGCTTCCAAATGCTCTGCTTTTCAGTAGTAAATCTCAAGAGAAATCATGTTCATTCTTCTTTGATGACCTTTTATGTAGCACAATGCCAATATTTATCCTTCTCAAGACTCTGTCACCCTTGTCTTCAACTAAAGTCTAAATCCATAATGGACTCGGTCCTCGCTTTATCTTTCTATTGAGTACTTGGTAGTTATCTAATTCTCCTGCGAAGTCTTATATTCACTAGAACTTGATTCGTCAAACTGTATTCTTTTTCCCGTTTGACCTATATGTTCGTGCTCTCTTATACTTGAAATAGCATTATTTACTATACAAATTAGCCTCTACACTGATTTTCTTAAGTTCCTCTGGGACTTTTTTATACTAAGAATTATTAGAACTAAGTAAAAGTGTTACTAAAAGGAAGAACCTTGCTTGTTTACCTCCGTGTAGTCAATGTCAGCCTATTCTCTGAAAATAACCATATTGGGCTTGTATTTGATATTATATGAAGCCATAGTGGGGGACAAGTCTAGGAAGCTCTCTTTCCCATGGTCCTGGTCACTTTGTAATTTTATTATAACATATCAGTTGTAGGAGCTTGTCTAATTACTCTACCTCAATACTAATGCAGTACTACTATAATGATCCTTCCTATAATACTGCCGGCTTTCCCCCCTTAAACCCTACCCCTACCAAATCTTAGGAGCCGTATCCTAAAAACATGGCCTTTGTCACCTGAAATTTGATGTTAGACATTCGCTCTGTTGTGTATATGGTGCACATGCTGCATCGTTGAAATTAATCAAAGTGATCTAGGGATTGTCATGACATTTTTGAGAATCAGTACTTTGAAACAAACGGTCATGGAAACGTAACAAGGACTCCACTTCGACCTGCAAGTGAATGAACCATGGCAGGTGCTCTAGGTGCCCAGGTCCCGTAAACCCCTCTTACCTCGCTCTAACACCAATCATGTTAATCAAGCCCTTGAATACAAGCTCACCACCCGAGAGGCTAACAATAGGCCCCTGCTTCAAACTGTGTGACTCAATAGCGGAGATCGCTTTCAAAGTCTTATCCACTGGGGGCTATTACTCTAGATGTCCAAGT
This sequence comes from Tricladium varicosporioides, assembly GCA_021365295.1. Classification (NCBI taxonomy): domain Eukaryota; kingdom Fungi; phylum Ascomycota; class Leotiomycetes; order Helotiales; family Tricladiaceae; genus Tricladium; species Tricladium varicosporioides. The sequence goes on along the minus strand of JAJTIW010000015.1, from coordinate 959,548 downwards.
GTGTTCCATATAGTTTCGAGGAACACGATTTTCATGGAAGCTTCACCCTATTGGTACATCGAGAGCGCCGTGCGTTTCTTTCCGCCAATTGTACTCTATGCTGTTGCTGTTGATATCAAGAGCCTTAGCATAAAAGCATTCATAGTGACTAGAAATTTTTGACAAAGCAGCCCGAACTCTTTGCTTCTATTAGCAAGCTCACCCGCATACACTTAGTCTGGAAGCTCCGAGAGTGTTGTCTGAACAAGAGCAACATCAATCCTAAGGCCCTGTACCACCTCGGATTTCACTAGCGCTGGGAAGGGTATCGATGATGGGCTATATCAAAATCAGATTGCTGGTATAGAAGAAATACAACTGTCAGGCAATGACTGTCTGAAGGTAAGTGCTACTACCTCTGGGGATAAAAAGGGTACCTTGTTCAGCCAAAGAAGGAAGTAGCAGCCCAACCACATAATTTCCGATCAAGACCTATTTCGATATAAAGGCCGACTTGAAGGTAACACATTGCGTCCTCAGAGAGGTAGATTTAGGAGTAGGAGAATCTCTAGTTCCCAAATAAAGAACAGATATTAACTCTACTGTCCTCTTGTGATTGTGCGACGGTTATTAAACAATCGGTAAACGAGAGATAAACACTCACACCTCCCGCGTAACAGTGGAGGCACATCTTATTCCTCCCCTTTTCATACTCATCACCTCATCTCAACTTCTACTAACTACTCAAAATGAAACTCCGAACGCTAGCGCGTGCTCCCGAATGCTTTAAAGGTCGCGTATAGTAGACGTCTCCCGAAAATTTTCATTTGACACCTAAGAATATGACTGGGGTAAGAGAGGATATCGTCGTAGTTGATAGTACCTGAGGCGTAGATCCAGTCTTAGATGAATGAGAATGGATATAGTTTTTAGAAGTAATTGAAACTAAAGAGACGTATATGAAGCGACAGAATGAAAAATGAGACGAAACAACCATGCAGTAAAGAAAACCCATGACACGAGAGCCTGTTCTTGAAAATTCGTATTACTACCTGGATGTCTAGCTTAATCATCTTCATCATCCGACCCGGCAAACATATCCACGGCCTTCGGTCGCTGCCGCCGCCCTCCCACAGGTGTATTATCTATCGGCGGCCTATCCTCCTTCTCCGGATTCTTCCTCTCCTCAGCACGTTGATCCTCCACCATCGGCTCCCCATCCATATCCTCTTCCATCGGTTCCCCATCAAAATCCTCCTCCATAGGCACACCATCAATATCATCATCATCCACCATTGGCTCCCCATCCACATCTCCATCTTCATCCATAGGTTCACCATCAACATCTTCAACGGCATCTTCCTTGGCAGACTCCTGCGGTGCAACCTCTACAGATTTCCATTTACTCTTCCCTTTTACTGCTTTCTCCTCCTCCTCCTTCTTCCTCGCTTCCGCTTTTTCGTGTGTTGTTAAGGGAGGATTATTAAACACATTCGCAAAATGCTCCTGGCTTTCCTGTGGGAAGACACACCATCCTTCCCATAAGCTTAATATACTCCCCACACTCCTTTTCCACTTCTCTGCTCTCATTCTGCCCCAATTCATTTTTCTTTCCATCCGGCCAAGACCTTCGAAGCAATGACGTTGGCGGAGCGCTGATTCAAAGAGCTGTCTGTAGCGCCAAGCGTGTCGGACACCGCTGGTCGAGGAGGATGAGAGGATATCGCTAATAATGTATATGCCTATCAAACTTGCTGAACTGGTGTCTTCCTCGTCATCATCTGCGGGCGCGTCATCTCCGCTTGTGTCTTTCTCCTTCTTCCGGTCTGGATTTGCCGATGTGTATGCAAATGGTTTCTCAATATTTGACACAATCATTGATACAACCTCATCAGCTCCTTTCCCAGCATGCGAAATGGCAAAAGCAGTGACTCGAGCTATATCCCCTTTCCGTAGCTTGCCAGTGCTTGTTGGCAGTCGAGCCAGCAGGTGTGTAAGTTTAGCTTTCTCAAGAGGATTGAGATATGCTTTCCCGTCATCTACTAGAGCACTCGGGTCTGGTAGAGCTCCACCCATGTTCTGTCTCCTAGCACCTTCATCTCCTGATTCGTCATCATCCGATGAATTGTATTCAGAATCCGAAACAAACTCGTCGAGCTGGGTAGTGTACTCATATGCTAAAGGCTGATCTGGTGCTTTCCATGCGGAGGATCCTTCAAATAAAGGCAGGTATTTTCCTTGCCCTCTTCGATTAGTAGACCCAGTAAGCACTTCCCACAACCTCCAGCGATACCATACACCGCCTGTACTTCTCGGATCCCAAAGCCATGCCCATTTCTCTTCGCGCTGAATATCAGGCCTACTCATGAGCAAAGCCTCAAATTCCGGGCCATGCTTGAGCAAAGATTCAATGACTTTGTGAATAAGCTTCAGCTCCTTGATGTCCCGAGGTGCTTGAACTGGCACGTGTAGTAGCGCTCCACCACGAGGCAGTGAACCAGGACTGGCGGAAGTATAAGATGTTGGCGGAGCAAAACCTCCTCGGTGTGGAGGTGGAGCATGTCCCCGACCTACAGGCGCTACAACAACCGGCTTTGCGCCGAAGGGTTGTGATGCCGTTGCCGAGTTAAGACTCGAGACTGGTGCAGCACTTGAAATCGCGGCTGAAGAAAGATGCCGATGGAGATTGAGATAATAGCCAAATCCAAGATATCTATTTTGCAATGAGTTTACACATGCATCAATATCGTTTGCGGCTGTGTCCTTGGCCAAGGTGACAATAGCTGACATTGATTTCCTCTCTGAATATGAACCTGGCCCATTGGTTGGTAATATCCGTACAGCATCAATTGTCAAGTTCGTTGGCATGAGCGCCTTAATAACAGCTGGTGATGTCCCAGGCGGTAGCGAGGCAAGTCGTAAGGTAGGTTTCGGCACGGCTCTGTCTTCTGATCGTCCTGAAACTCCTGACCGTTCATCCTCATCGTCACTGACCTGGAAAGCCTTCGCAGAAGTTTTGTCTTGTTCAAAATCGTCAAAAGCCAATATGCCTCTGTCATCTCTGTCCTTCCTTGATGATTGTGCATAGTTATCGAATGCCCGCTTCTTATTCAGACTTGAGGAAGGTCCTAAGCTTCCCGGCCCACTCCCCACTCCACCTCTCCCGGCAGATCCAAATCCTCTCCCAGCAGAAGGTCCACCCATTCCTCCTTGCGAAGAGCCAAAATGTCTCTTTGGTGGCCCAGATACTCCTCCAAACCCGCCGCCTCCAAACCTTGTCCCGCCTCCTTCAAACCCATTTCCACCTACATCCTCATCCTCATCATCAAATGACTTTACAAAGTCCTCATATACAGCCTTGGTTTCTGCCTCTTCGCGTAGTCGTTTGGCTTCAGCCTCTGCTTTCTGTCTTTCGAATAATGACTTCTTAGTTCGAGCATGAAGCTTATTCTCCGCATCTGGGAATTCGAGGATGTTGTTTTCTTTAGGAGGCATGATGGAATCTCAAATTATCGCATTCTAATTCCTAAAAGAATTGCTCTCTTACAAGAACTTTGAAGCTCGAAGGCGCGTCGCGAGTAGGTGTAGTTGAAGAGTCCCAATAAGCTTCGCGGCGGGATTCCGCCCCGTCTCGGGGTCCGTGAAGAGCTGCAGGTCACTTTTAGTACGCCTTTCCAGCACACAAGACCCCACCTTCTGTCAACCATCATCCCATTCTTATCTCAACTTTCCAGTAAATCTCCTCTTTCCTTACTTCACCTTCGGGTTTTCATTTTTCCTATGTACATATTCCCGTATACTTAAGTACAATCTATCCCTTTCGTCCTTCGCAATAGTTTGCAATCTTTTACGAATCTCAAATTATTGTCTCTCCTCAATTTCACATCCACATCCCCGAGCTCCAATTTTCAAATCCCGCAATTCCCTCAGAAAACAAAATGTCTCGTCCATCCTCCGCTCCCTTCTCTCCTCCAAGAACGATCCTCATCGTAGGATCTGGAGTGTTCGGTCTCTCAACTGCCCTCTCTCTCTCTACACGACCCTCGTTCGCCTCGACGAAAATAACAGTGATCGATCGTTCCACCTTCCCCACAGCAGATGGCTCCTCAATCGATACCTCACGAATCATTCGCCCGGATTACGCCGATCCAGCATACGCCTCACTCGCAGCTTCCGCGCAGGAGAAATGGAGACAGCAAGGACCTGATCAATTAGGAGGATCAGGACGATATACACAATCTGGACTCATCGTAACGGCGCATAAAGGTCAAAGTGGCGAGCACTACGTGCGAGAAAGCTTCTCCAATATTTCCCGCATAAATAAAAATACGCCCAACGAAGGGACTGCCCAAGAACTCGCCTCCAGACAAGCAATTGAGCAGCGTTTTGGCGGGGGAGGAGGGAGCGGAGACTGGGGCTACATAAATACGCGCAGTGGTTGGGCCGATGCTGAAGCGGGGATGCGCTTTCTGCGCCTACAAGTCGAGCGCACCGGACGCGTAAAATTCCTTGTGGGCGAAGTTACCAGGCTCATATTTTCCAAGTCAAAAGACAAAGTCACAGGCGTCCAGCTCAAATCAAACACAACACTCACAGCTGACCTCGTAATACTCGCCACAGGCGCCTGGACACCATCCCTCATCGATCTTAGAGGCCGCGCCCAAGCAACAGGGCAGGTACTAGCATACATGCCCATTACGAACTCCGAGCAAGAAAAGCTTGGAAAGAATCCAGTCCTCCTCAACATGAGTACAGGTATGTTCATCATCCCACCAGCAAACAACCTCCTCAAAATTGCCCGCCACGGTTATGGCTACACGAACCCCGTCTCAATTCCACACCCCGAAGACCCCTCTCTACCAAACATAACGGTTTCCCGTCCCTGGACTCACGTCGATGATTCGTCGCTCTGGATCCCTCGTGAAGGAGAAGCCGCATGCCGGCAAGCTCTAGCAGAGATGATCCCCTCACTTGCAGGCCGACAGTTTACAAAGACGAAAATATGCTGGTATACAGATACGCCGTCGGGAGACTTTATCATAACATATCACCCTACACATGAGAATTTATTTCTAGTAACTGGGGGAAGTGGTCATGGGTATAAGTTCTTGCCGGTGATTGGGGAGAAGATTGTGGATTGTGTGGAGGGGAGATGTCCTGATGAGTTTAGGGAGAAATGGGCGTGGAGAAAAGATGCAATTGCAAACGTTGTTACTGAGGACGGGTCAAGAGGAGGACGCCCCGGAATGCTTTTAAAGAAGGAAATGGAAAGAGGACAGGGGAGCAAACTTTGATGAAGAATCAAAGTGGGGTGTCTCGTTTGTCAAGGTCAAAAAAATGCAACATCACGGTTGATACAGAGGACTTAAGAAGGGAATCTTTGTCTGTTGGGCTCCCAGAGTCCAAGACGGGATGCTGGTCGACTACCATGGAAGGACCAAAATTGGTCTTTGCAAAGTGGCCAGATGCAAAAAAATCTTTAGAATGGATGAACAACATAAGACAACGGTTACACAGTAGAAGGCTTCTCGACATGGAAAGGATGGAAGAGCAGGGGATATCACAAAGGTAAGCAAACAATCACAATCGATGATCACACTCCATAATACATCAGGATAGTTTATCGTGATATGAATTGACTATCTGGTATGGCATGGTAAACCCCACCTTCCCGATATCAAGTTCGTGACAGCCCATCGTTAGTTGCATCAACCCCTAAAAGAGCCAGCGCATCAGAATTAGCCTCAGCCAACGACGAAACCATCACCACGAAGTGCATTATAGAAGGCAAGCAAGGACATCTGAACGTCAGTCAGGAGCTGCCTATCAATGAGACGCAACCTCGCCGCTATGCCTCCAACCCCAATCCCATAGGAAGGAGAAAGTAAGAACATCAACGCAAGGGATCAATTAACTCTTTGTTATCCGAAGAGTGCGAGAAGCAATTAAGACGGCATCTTCGACCTGCGCACATGCCATCGCCGAATGTGTGGTGTGTGCAATCTATGTTCTTCGCGCGCATGAAATAAAGACAAAAATGCTAAAAACCGGATGAAGAGCCGTATCTCTCATCGAGACTCTTTATTCCCCAGGTACGCCGGTGCAATGCTGTGACAACGTGAGCAAACGATGACTACCGTGAGACGTAGAGATTTGTCAGCACGGTTGATGGGGGTCGTCATCAAATGCTAGAGGCTTTTTGTGAAAAAGGTCGTGAAAATCATAATCTCAAATACTTGTACAAGTTGGGAGAGGTATTTGTTGGTACATCTTGCGGTGGAGGGGGGTTGAATGATCAAACCGCTGGATGCCGATCTCCATAAGCCAATTTAGACTTTTTTGAAATCTAGACGCTGTTAGCAAAAGCGCAATGAATATGATGTTGTGATGCATACCTTGAAGCACAGGGTAGATCATTTCGAAGGCTTGGTATATCTCTTCACGGACTTTCGCACCCGTCAAGACGATCTTTCCACTTACAAAGATCAACAGCACAATTTTGGGTTTGATCATTCTGTAGATGAGACCAGGGAACAATTCAGGCTCGTAGGAGCTGAAATTGTGATGGCGTGATGCAAGACCCTCCAAACGGATAGGGAACTTGATATCGCAGGAGCCAACAATGTTCTGGATCTTGAAGTCCGTGAACTTTGCGTTGAAGCCGAGCTTTTGGATAATACGTGCATACTTTCGTGATGCGAGCTTCGAATCATCCTCGGACTTTGCCCCAGTAACAACCATCTTGCCCGATGCGAAGATCAAAGCAGTAGTCTTTGGCTCACGAATACGCATAATGACGGCGGCAAAACGCTGGTCCGGTCAGCAAAATGAATAGGTATAGCAATCTAGAGTCAGCATGTACCTTTGGGTTGTACTCGGCATTTCGCGCGTGCAGGGCGATCGTCTTCAAGTCCAAGCGGCAATCAAGATTGACCGTGGCAACGATGTTTCTTTGCGCGAAAGTTCAGCCTCATATATTTCAAATGAGGCTCTAGGGGCATACATACTGCAAGGTAGGAACAATGCCGCTGACACCCGTTGGGGCAGTCGTACCAGGCGTCGCAGCAGGTGTCGCGGGAGCCACCCCGTTGCCAACATGGCCTTGAGCAACCTGCGAACCGTTCATCTGCTTCTGACCATTCTGTACTTCTGACGGTGGAGTCAGTTCGCCAGCACCACCTGGGAATGACAATGAGCCGGGAGCGATGAACGTCTTAGCCTGGGCGGCATTGGACGGATGTGTTTGGATTTGATCCATATTGAAGTCGTAAGCTTCGATGTGGATGCTGTGGGGGGATGAAGAGCAGGTCTGCGAAAATGTGTTAGATCGAGGTCAAGGTGGAGGTTGAAGCGCGAAGAATTATGGTCTCTGTCGGACTCGACAAGCGAGCGACGTGAGGTTCAAGGCGGTGGGAGATGTGGAAGGTGAATGCGACAATGTGGTTTGAAATGTTTTGATTCTTTTTGTTTGTTTGCTAGGCGGAGAGGAAGAGCCGTACCGTTTGGAGGAGAAAAACAACTCAATGTCTCCCCTACAGTCACTGCTCGACGAGAGGTCTGGATCTATTGATCGCGACCGACAATACTAAGAGAATAGAGAGATGCACCGCACAAGGCAGAGCAGAGATTGATGCGACGTCGGTCGAACTGAGCGAGCAGTCGCAAAGGAGACTCGACGGCCGAGATGCGGTCGTAATCGAGTCGCGCACTTCACCTGACTGAATGAATGTATTGACAGAGCACGAAACAAAGTGCACTGAGGGGCAGGAAGGTGGTGAAGGAGGGGGTTGATCGAGATGTGGTTGGGTTGGCGTGGTGATGTAGATGCACGAATTTTAGTGACCCGAGCGCAGAACACCAAAATCTTCTGATGCGGGCAGGTGCGATCGTTATATAGAAATGTATCCTCGTCACGTGATCTCACCCCCAGTCGCACCTTCCCTCTTTCAGACTTGTTTTTGACCGGGGCCAGTGCTAGCACTCAACACTACCGCCAATCAGCACACTCTGAGAGCTAGATCGCTACTGCTGAAACAGCCCGGACGCGTTATCTTCTCCTTTTTTCAGCATTGCGGCCTGTGGTATCATCGCATATCATGAGCACCATTTCAAGGGGTACTGTTTGTTTTCTATTCTCGACATCGTCGCAGCTTCACCATCTCTACAATGCGACATGCGACATGCGACAAAGATGTGCACTGAGATTCCCTTCCAGCGGTCCTCCGAGTGCATCGAACGGCACCACAGTGGCACGAAAGCTGTAGGAAATTGGCCACCGCGATGGCGACCCCAGCAAAAAGCCCGATGATCGTGAAGGAAGGAGGGAACCTAAGAGAAGAAATTTGGAACGTCGTGTCGGTGTCGCTGCCGCGCCTTCAGAGAGCCACGGTTCTCTTGCGCAACCACCGTGTCTTCCTTCCTTCTTCCTCTTCCCCTTCCTCTGGTCATCACCATCATCCGTCTGTCACCTCGATCTCCGAGCCTCATTCCACCGCATCCGATGCAACACGCTCACATATCCATCAACCTTTGTGCGTCCACTTTGCTTTGGTGCGGTTTTGCAGAAGGCTGAGATGAAAGAGTGCACAGTGCAAAGACCTGTGACAAATGTTGGCCTGCACATTTAATGCATTGATTTCTGGTGGCGGCTGTGACTCATTTCAGTTGCAGCCCGAGTTATCAAGTGCCGGTGCAGCCAGTCAAAGGTCGCGCTGCAGACTCTTCGGCCGTCTTCGCCCCAGCCTCGAAGTAGGGGCAGCGTTGGTTTTCAGGGAAGTGGCCTGGATGGTTTCGGCGCGATCGCAGCCAAGAATACTGACCAAGGGAGCCTAAACCTGTCTTACACCACCACTCACCACCGGAACTTTTCGCGCGTTCGTCCCTTCACGACTCGCCAGGAGAAGGACGTCAGAAAAGAAACAACACGATTCATGGAAAACTTACGACGACAGCTGGGAGAGAAGTTGGGTTGACGGGTTCAGTGTCAGCAGCCGTCTGTGCGAGACAAACAAAGGTGGCCCCATGTTTGGAGTCGAGGCTGGGATGCGATGCGCCAAGTGTCAGCAATACCAACACCAGAATTAATAGCTCATCACTATCGCGGCATCTCAACAGGCAGGAGGAGAGATCGCTGAGAGCCTCAACTTTACCCCTCCATCAATCAGCTTACAGAAAACCCCGCACTATCTCATACATAAAACCCAAGTTGGCGCGCTGAGTTGTGCGCTTCGCGTCACTAACATATCAGAGACTTCGCCTGTCGTCATCACATGCCAGACTTGCAAGAAGATGCACGCTCGGCATGGTGAGGCTGACCTCGGATAAATGCTCTACGGGCGTAGATGCGGAGGAGCTTGACGATTGCTTGGTGATGTGAAAGGCTCGCAACCTCGAACGATTTTGGGTCAAAACAAACAGGAACGAACGATTTAGCAAATGCTTGATGCCGCTGGTCTCATCGCATTCCTTCACTAGGAGTTACCTTCGACACCCCAGATAGTCTACGTGGCCTCAACTTTCCGCATCATGTTGGATTCAAGGTCTGGCTAGTGCCTACTCCTTGAACGGTCATGCCGAGTACGGTTGCGGCTCCTTCATCTCATGATGACAGGATTTGAAAGACTCTAGAGTACAGGACTCGTTTACGTACAGCTTGTTTCCATCAGGGATTCTTTTAAGGTTGAATTGACGATGAGTATCGTTGATTTATCATTCCGTACATGATTTCTTTTTCTGCTGGTTGGCGATGTATTACAGGGCCTTGCTGCCTACAGTTATGGCCCACTAGTGATCCCTAACTTCACCAGACTGTACCTACTTTTATTACTGTTTTTGCGTATCGTCAACCAGGTCAAATTATCTATACCTCACTTCAGTTCGTTACTCACTGCGATACAAGGCTTAGCACAAAGGCTAGTATTCGTCATCCCAAACACTTTGTCCTAGGGTCGGCTACAGTCGGCCAACGCACTTTGTCACAAAAAATATCTTTCTTTCTAGTCTGTCACATTAAATCATCTGCTGTGTCTCTTTTATCAATATTTAGACATAGACAATGTATTGGCCACAATGTTACACATAACATTCAAATAAATAAAGTCGAGAGCTGTCTTTTATTTCAAAGATTGACCCAAAACTTGATGAGTCCTAGTCAAGAGTTCGTAAGGTTAGGATCCCGAGACAAAATAGCATCCAGCAATGGTGTACTTCGTAAACATCTGAGAATTTTCCCGGACCGTTGTGACCTAATGTTTGGTAAGTCTAGGGGGCATGTCACCGTGCGAGGAAGAAGAAATTTTTACATCCTGGTACAATATTCAATTCCCTCCACAGACGGCGCACAACATCTGATTAATGTCTTACATCCTCGACCTACCATTCCACAGGCATACTCCACGCTTAATTCGACTGACTTTGGCCACCCGCCGAGATATTCAGAACAGGGTTCAGTTGACTAGAGTTAAAAATTTGCATGCATCACGTGCCCGGAGGGAGGAAGCCGCTCCGAAAGTTATCCCTGCCTCCCTTCATCTTACCAATGTCGCTTGTGGCATCATTTGGTCTTTTGCATTCAGTGATTCCATGGTCTCTACACAGAGCTTGTGTTTTGCTGCATGAAATTCTTAGCAGCACGAGGCTTAAATTAATGGATAGTCGTTTTCCGTCTGCTCAAGCGTCACCTGTGTGCGAGATCTTCCTGCGACGTGTGACGAATGTACTTCTCTCAGTAAACACTACCCTAATTCTCACGACCGTCTCCAGGTAAGAGGGAAATAGTAGATGCGTAGCTCCCTCTTGAATGCCCAAGCCACCATCATGATGGGGCACCCCCACGCTATCCACGAAACCGTTGCAGTGGAAATACTCTACAGCCCTGCAAGAACATAATATTATGAATATACTTAACCCTTTGGCAATACGCTTTCTCCCAGTCCCGCCTGCTCTTGGAGCATTCCCCTCCACATCCCGCCCCGTTCACTTACGTTCTACCCTGCCTCCTCATCTACCAATCCCCGCTTTCCTTCACCTACTCCCTCTTCCTACCTCTTGCTTCTCATTATTCGGTAGTCTGTAATCCATATGCCGTCTCTCTGGATCTCAAGTCTAGTTTCTGTTACATTATTAGCTAGTTGCAGGATATGACGAACGATAGATTTTGAGGTTCATAGTTCCTAAGGTGTTTGTTTTATATACTTCCAGAAGAAACATCCCATATAGCCCAGTCCAGCCACCTCCATTCCATCTAATATATGCCGAGCTTACCTCCCTATTCGCAATACCTATCCACTCAAAAAGCAAAGTATTTATCCCTACTGGTCAAATAGCTGCTGAGACCAGAAACCACATGCTCAAAGAGGCTCGCAGAACGCTACCCTCAATTTTGTAACTCCGGTCAAGAAAGGGGCATCTTCAGCACGGGAACAAGGTAGGCGCCTCGATATGCCAGTAACTTCCACGAAAGGATCACAGAACCGCACCCCCTCCATCCTAGTCTCATTTCTACACCTTATACTCCTGCGCTATATCAAAACTCCTTCGGGATAGAGACCCAAAATAGAAGACCACTTCAGAGAATACATCCGCACCAAGCGAATCATCCTCAATTAGAAAATACACTTCCGCACCAAAGCCCATGGGCCGCGAAAGCATTCCCTTCGTCAGATTATCTAGCAACTGGCTTCTACTATTTCCTAGCCCACTTTCCATTCCACAAATGATTAAGACTGCTGCCACCTTCACGCAGATGAAGAAAGCTTTTTAATTCATATTTAATACGCCTTCTTCATCTTCAGACCAACAGAATACCGAGGTCCAGGATATCAAATATAAGAAACTCGTTATAATCGGTCTAGCCATTGCGTAATAGAGTATGAAAGTTTTAGCCAGCCCGCAGTAGAATATGTAAGTTTCAGCTAACCGTACCTTGTGGTAACCACACTCCGATGTTAACTTATAGATTTCGAGAGTTAATAGTGGATGTAATGGTCTTGCAGGATAATTACCCGAGAGGTCGTTTCTTGTAATAATTCCTGTTCTTTTGTATTAAATTCGTATATTTTTATGAGCAACCTGATACTCGCAATTTGCTCATAGATAAAAAACTCCCTCATCTCTTTAATAGTTTCGCTTCTCTATATTATTTATAAAATGCAAAGGGGTGTGGATAAAAATTATATTTCTTGAACTTCTATACATTGAGTGGTCGGAGAATAAGAATCCATTATCGCCCATTACTCAGAACGTCTTAGTTTCAAGAATTCAATAACTCTCTTCTTGACGATTCTCTACTACTACACTCTAAGGAATGCATCTCATCTATATTATTCTTGTGTCGCTCGGGCTATAGGTGTAATATTTTGTGAAGTTGAAGGGTTAATGATAAAACGAGATAACCTCCTCTGATCGTGTAGGGAGGCTTTCTTAGCATATAGAGCAGGCGATAAGCTTAGTTTAAGGACTGTAGATTTATAGGACAGACAGAGTAATGAGACAACAACAATATACCGAACTACGAGCAAGATAAAGAAGAAGCACTAGGGGATAAGTACTAGTGATTTTATTTTATTGCGCCACTCCACGAGTTCAGGCCTAGCTCATATATGACGATTGCTAGCACAAGAGGTTGTGGCTTCTGGAAAGGTTAAGGGTTTTCCTCTAGGTTACTTGAAATTAGTGTATTAGGTATTAGTTAGTGGGTGCTGACCTTCTACTTTGTTTGAAAAGGTCTACCAGAGATATTTCAGCACATTTCAACACATCAGACGTTAACATTTCCTCCTAATGTAGTGCAAAGGTTTTGTTGCACATCGCAAAATTTGCAAATTTCACGGGTTCGGATTTGAACGAAACGTGTTCGCGGGAGGAAGGAAGTTCACTCTGTGCTCTGTTGTTGTAGAAAGTTGTTCGTTCAAAGCAAAGTCTCGTTAATTTGCTTGAGCGAAATACTGTCGCTTTTGGCGATGTGCAACAAAAGTTTTTTGCACCGTCCTAATAAAAGATCTGAAAAAGCAGGCAAGTGTGCCACTGACTATCTTTTGCTAAGTCAACAACAGCAATTTAATGTAGAAAATTTCTTGTCTATCTCCCTCCTCTCCGTCTTTCTTTCGTTCCTATCCCCTTATTCCCCACTAGTAAACAAACAAAATACCCGCCCAAATACGTTCGGCACCCGATCTCCCATAACTAAGCATCCCAACCTCCCATCCCCATATCATCCTCATCCCAATACCCCGGCTCCCACGAGGACCCCCCTCTGTTAAAGATGAAATCGCCACTTCGACACCTTACTTCCCGATATCCATACGGCAAGCACTGCTCAAAGATTTTCTTCGTCTCTATACGGCCGTCATCGTCAACCTCAACAATTGTTTCTCTCAATAAATTCTGTCCGAAGCATCTTAGAAAAGGGGTAATAAAGCCAATCCAGTTACTTATTTCTTCCTCGAGGGTGGGGGCGTTAGAGTATACTCTAGCCTCAATGGGCTGCTCGGCAATGATTCGGAGGAGGTTCAGGGATGGGAGGAAGGAGGACCATAGCGCTTCATCTGGCTTGTCCTCTAGGCAGGGAACGCCTTGAGGCTGGGCTATGATTATCAAACACCGCATTCTTCGCCTGTTTGCTTGGGTGAAGTTGTCCTTCAGACTAGATTCGGCTACCCAAGTCAAAGAAAGCTTGAAGCTATTATCCCCGTAGAGAACATCTAAAGCTTCGTCACTGATTTGTTTGCATAGAAGGAAGATGCTGTTGTTGCGTTTGAAGTGATCCGAGTAATATCGGTCATCGTGGATGTACTGCTTGGAACCCTCAATGCTATCCCCTACACAACCGAGATTCAGGTCTTCTACCGTATTATATTCATATTCGGAAGACATTTCATTTTCAAAATTCTGGGGATCCACGTGTTGATCTGCCCCCTCCCAATAAGGGATGTAGAAATGAGGGCTATATACCTCGATGGTGCGTTTTCGTGGAATGCAATAGTGATAGATTCGTAATCGTATCTCATACGGAAGACGAAGCAGACCAGTTAGCGGAGCACGAGAGAGGATCGAGGGATTTAGAGATGCCTCCGCTCTCATCTGATTCTCAAGGCTGTCGAATGCTTTGGTTTGACTAGGTCCCTCCATAGCTGTCTTTATCACCGAGATTGTTGTTGGTAGGTTATTGCGAATCAAATATTTCGCTGGCTGACAGGATTAAGGCCGATCATAACATTACCTTAAATAGATACGATAAATCAAGAGAACCCCCAAGAGCTAAAAAAACTATCCGTAACGCTTAGAAAACTGAACAATGTTGAAGTTGAAGCAGAGTAATAAAGTGATTGACCCCGCAAATGCCGCCTCAGGCATGTATAAGGTTAATATTATAACTCATCACCTTCTCGTCCTTGTCTTCCTCAAGTCTTGGTGAGCTCTTCGAGTATTTCTCCTTTTCCTATCGGGGGAAAGTGGTAGTTTGTTTTTTTTTACCAAGTCTCTCTTAGTAAACGAGAACAAATCCGGTCGAGTACCACTACACTTGTATGTGTTTAACACTCTTGTTCTATACCAAACTCTACATCAAGCAATATCCCTATTCAACTACCTAGAATATTGATCGAGGGAATGAGGACAGACATTTTGGTAAGGGTTTCTCTATAGGCGATCCTGATTGGACTATGAGATAAATGGCGATACCTACCATCGTCAATGCTGCTCAATGCCAGAGATCGGGGTTGATCAACGTCACCGCACGTTTGCTGGAAAAGACAGCTTATTTGGTGATGTTTGTGTTGCAGTTGAGGCTGACTCGCATGGACTAGTCCACCCGCTTGATAGATTGATAGGGGACAATCACCCGCAAACCTGTAAGCGAAAGTGAAAAATGGGGTCGGAGATCCGAAGCTTAATCATGCTGATATCAGTGTCAGGAGCTAACTTCAAATTCCTGAAAGGCTTGTTTGAATAGCTGTGGAGAGGGCATTTCAGTTTATAGAAGAGAGACTTGCTCGAAGAATCTGAATGTTTTGAATTTGAATATGTAGAGAGGGAAGGAATACGCGAAAAATGATGAGGCAAAGGGGAGACAAGTTGACGTGCTGCATGTTTCCACAATAAATTGCCGAAGTGCCGACTTTCACTTTTCTCATTCATGATATGAAAGAAACTGTATTCTAAACACCTTGAGAACCTCAAAGTTTGTGACGTTCAAAGCTTGAAAGTCTTAACTTTGGATAAGAGAAGAGTTAAGAATTTTCGAGACATCGATGGTAAAAGAATGAATGTATACTATTAACAATTTTTGTCTGCTCCTCTAACTTTCTCCCTTAAACAACCATGCTATATGCCACAACGCCATCGATCCCAATGCTCTTGTAAATGCTCTAAGCCAGACTCCGAAGTAACCAGACCATCATTTTCACATTGCGTTCATGTAATTCCCCGACTTCTCACTTCAAGATTCCAATATATGCGACCCAGCAATATCGGCTCCATTCCACCTCATCACATCACAACAACCATTTTCCTCCCCCCTAAATCACCACCTTTCAGTTTCTCAAGTCCATCCACAACCACGTCTAGACCACCCTCGATGATGTGAAGCTCAGGCAGCCGTATTTTTCTATCTTCAACAAGCTTATTCAGCTCCAACCCATATTTCCGACAAGCCTTATCATTGACAAACTGCTTCATCTCTACAGTTTCCACCCTAACATTTTCTGGCACAACTTCTTTACTACTCATCATCGCCAATGGCGCAAAGACTCCCCCGCGAGATTTGGAGAATGCCTGTAAACAGAATGGAGCAGTCTTGGTGCCGACGAGGTCGATGGCGCGGGTTATAGTGTCGCCTGTGAGGGCCAGGATATCGGCCAATATCTCCTCGTTTGATTTTCCGTCGCGGACAACAACTTCAGCGCCCAGACTTCGAACCATTCCCGCAGTCTTGCCACTTGTGACAGCTACGACTTTCAACCCTGATAGTCTAGTGAGTTGTATTGCGAATTGTCCAGTGCTTGTTGAGCCACCCCAGACAAGGAGGTATTCTTCTGATGAGAGAGAATCGGGTTGAGTGGGCATGGGTATGTCGAGCCAGCGCCAGAGCGTCATTGCGGCAGTAAGGCCGGCAACGCCGAGACAGGCGGCATGAGTGAAGGGGAGGTTAAGGGGAAGGGGGAGGGCGGTGTGTGACGGGACTGTGACGAAGGATTGGAAGCAGCCTGCGCGACGGTCGCGGTAGTACGTGCCTGTTTCCATTCCATTAGCACCTATAACTCTCTCAATTGTCAATAGAAAGGGGGCGTACTAGTCCAAACATGATCTCCAACTTTAAAGTCTGTCACTCCCTCACCAACAGCCTCAACCACACCTGCCATTTCCCTTCCGGTAATCCATGGGAATTCGGGTAAGCAGAAATTGTAATCTACGGATTTGTAGTCGATGGGGTTGAGACCTGTTGCTCGGTTCGAGATGATGATTTCATGTTCGTGGGCAAGTTCGGGGAAAGGATGGTCGTCTAGTAATGCGTATGAACCTTTTGAAGCGACAACTAATGCTCGATTCTGTCGTAGTGCTGCTATCTCTTTCTTTTCGATACCCCTTCCTTCATTTTGCTTTGTGAATTGACTAGCTGAGTCTATTGATTCCGCCGAACTCCCAGACTCGGGAATGTTCTTGCCCTCAATCTCATACTGTATCTTTGTAACTGGCGTTGCTGCCCTCTCACATTTCCTCTTCGAAGGAAGGCCACAAAGAAGACAATCTAAGAACTGGAAAATAGCCATCTTATCTGATGCCTATAGTGGGGTAGACGTTATGAAAGAGATAACAAATATAGATACAACAATAAAGAAATGGTCTGATTTCTGGAAAGCATGAGTCTTATATCGGGGAAGGAGAGAAATGCATATACGGGTGATACGCAGAAGCAAGAACAAATCATTGAATTCATCTGATCTCATTGTTACTATAATCGCGTTTCCGACTGTCGGAAGTCCATTGCGATTGCCATAAGCGGGTCCACGGTATGGTTGAAAGGTCCCGCCATGCGCATAGTGTTCCGGCGGGAAGGACTTGCCGAAGCCGCCCCTTCTCTTGAATAATGACTTGGGACATCCACCATTCATGGTGATAGTTCCCACTGGAAATGGGTCTGCTCGCGGCCATGGCAGAGGTTTCAGCTAGGGTAAGGATGATTCGCAAGAATTCTTATCGATCGCGGAAGTCATCCCAAAAGTGGGAGTTGGTGAGGGATCACGTGTTTATATAAAGTTTCCGAGTTTCTCAGAGTATCAGCTCCCTGTTGTGTAGTGACATGCTATGTGGACGAGATTCAGTCGTCATCGTCACTATCGTCTCCGAAGATGGCCTTAAACACAGCTTCACCAGCTCTTTGTCCTTCAAGTGCCTCATTCTTGTCTGCCTCTATGACAACCTCCTTGGGCTTTTCCTCCTTGATCTCAACAGTCTCAGAAGGTTCTTTCCTCACCAAAGGTTCGGTCCACTTTGCCTGTCTCATCATTTCATCGATGGCATTCCGAGAAACCAGATCCGGAGCTACGTTCCGTGAAGTGCTCTCTTCCGCATGCTCTGTAGATCCGGGTTGTACATGAGCGGGAGGTTTCACATTGAACCGCTTGCATAGTAGCCTTGTAGGATACCAATCCTTTGAGCTTCTTGTCATTGGACCGTACATACCAAGCTTCGCAGCTTGTTCCGCTGGATCTTCCGGCTTAGCTGCGGCTTTGCCGAGAAGCGGCGTACTAGAAGACGAGTCGGGGGTATCTGATGCGAGCTTTGGCGCTGTACTAGAGGACGTAAATCTTGTTGCCATCATCCCGGACATAGGCTTGAAGATTTGAGCACAGTTGGCGAATTCTTTCAATTCCTTCAACCAATCTTCTCTCGAAACGTCAGGTGCCTTTTCTGGTAGGTTCGGATTTATGCCAGACTGATTTTCCAAGTATGCTCGATATCGACTTCTTTTCGCCTCATCTTCCCCATATGGCATGAAACCGCTCGCTCCTCTACTAAGTGCTGCGTCAGATACATATTTGTCGACCTTGGGTATTTGAGCCAAGAACTCTTTCTGGCGCTCTTCTTCTGTCATGCTATATCCTTGAGGTATTTCACCTAGAGCGGGAGGAAGATTACTTTTCCCAGATGCTGAAGCCAGTCTATCTCGAGCTGCAGGACTGAGAAAGTCAAAGACTGATTTCCCCGGTAGAGCAGCCTCACCCAGTATTGCTGCACGAGATTTTGGGTCTAGCTTAGATGCTTTGGCAGCATCTGCAGTTGAGAGAAACGCAGCAGCTCTAGGTTCTGAGTTGGGCTGTTTCGTAGATTTCCACCCTTCCGGGATTTTGGGGGGCGTGTACTTCCCAGAACTTTCAATGATCATAGAAAATTCATCACTGTTGCTTAAAATAAAACCATCCAAAGGCAAGCGTCCATCGTGGCATTTCCTAAATCCCGCAGACGCCTTTACCATAGCTGTTTTCTTTGAGATGAATACGGGTTTCGACTTCAATAGTGGATTGACAGAACCATTGATTGGTTTTTTCTTCTTCTTCTTCTCACCTCCAATGACTCGATTGTATGATATCTTGGGACCAATCTCATAAGGATCCTCGTCATCGGACCCAGTGTCATTCAAAATGCCAATTCCTATCCCGCCACGTACTGTCTTATTTTTTTTCTTCGAAGTTTTAGGGCCGACTAAGTTAAGTCGGCGATCATCTTCATCTTCCGACTTTTCGGCCTCGGATGCCGGTCCATTGCTCGAGGAAAGCTTTGTTTCGCCTTCGTAACCAAAGCCTTTATGATCATTCTTCTTTACGAAACTGATCATGTGTGTATTCTCTGGTGCAAAAAGGTGTGTTGCGTTATCGTCCGTTGCTCGTTCCATGCCGTCTAATCGAGCTTTCCGCCGTACTTTTGGACCAATGCCTTGCCCTTCTTTCCAACCCATCTTTTTTAGCAACTTGACCCCGATTGTTTCTCCTTCTATCCTAAAAATATCAAGGGTCGCTCCTCGCCGTACAGCGTCATCCTGTGTCGATCCAAGTCCCGCGAATCCCTCAGCGGTCTGTACTCTTTGCGCTTCGGCGGCATCTGCAATATCCTCATCGTCCATAAAATCCTCCGGCCGCTGTTGGAGTGATTTTGGAGCATCTTTCCTCCGGTTCGTTCGAGAAGACACGAATGTTGAGGGTGTCCATCCTTCTTTAGACCCTACTGTGTTGAAGTATCTGTGAGCTGTCAGAATGATGCGAGATTATAGAATGATAGACAGTAACAAACCCAGCACTAAATCCACCAGTGAAAGCACCATGAAGACGTTTCAAGCCCCTCTCATCCCTGACTTCCTGCTTCCAGACTGGCACAAATGATCCGTCATCTCGTACTTCAGGGTTGAATGGTGGGAGAGGTGTGCCGTATGTTACGAATTGTGACTGTTGTGCCTGAAGGTCTGCTTCATACTGCGCACGAGACCGTTTACCGGACATATCGAAGACATGTGAGTAAATTTTAGTGGGAGAGGGTTCGAAATATTGGTTGAGGAATATCTGTAGGAAGGCTGCCAGTAGTCTCAGCCTTGCCTGTGTTGATGAGACGTATGGGAGGCACGATTGGCCTAATACACGCAGCTCCGCGCTTGCTTTGACGCCACTAAGCGCCACCCTACCAGCAATTAAACGCGCTAAGATTTGTTCCTCGTTTCCTCGAAGCTGTCATCCAGGATCCCATGCACAAAGTAGATTAAAGCGAACCTTCAAAATGGGTTATTCTATGATTTTTCGACTAACGCAAACCATATGCCCTGGCTCTCTCCACAAGACTATTGAATTTTCTCTGCCCCCAAACCCCTCCTCCCTTCAATTACCGGATGACGGCAGAGGTATTTCAGGAATTATGGTATTCGGGTCTTCCCGCAGGACTGTTGCATGAATTCGGGGATATGGGATAGGATTCATGGAAAGCTGCAGGCAGAAATGTTTGCTTTTGCCTACAAGAGGGACTTGTTATATTGTCCAGGAGAGTGTGGCTCACTCTGAGCATCCAATGGTTGATAGATGCAGCTTACTTCTAGAACGGCTGTATCTACCAATAAAGCCTTCGAAATCTTAATGGTTGCATCGCGTGAGGGATTAAGTTGCTCCTTTATCGATAATTAGATGGAGACTTTAGATACGAGCCTTAACTGTAGACTTGCGTAGTAATCGTGACAGGAGATCCCATACGAGCTCGTAGAATCAGGCCTGTAGCTATTGACCCAGAACCTGAATATCGACCCCAGAGCTTCCTGGTGCCACTGGCTTCGTGGGATTAGCCTCCGTCACCTGGCTGGTTTATGAATTGCTTTTCTTTCGGATCAATAATCTTAAACCGTAGCGTCATTTCTGGCGCGAGCAAAGAGCTCTCTTCATTTGGGTGCTTCAGGGCAATCTGCCCCTCCTCCGCGCGACCGTTGGGTGTCAAAAGTCGAAGCGCTCGTGGGTCACAGAGCTGCCCAAGTTCGTGTGCAATTGCAACCGTAAAGCCAGCCACTCCTACCACCGCTTTCGTTGTGCCTGTTGCTGCACCCGCCGTCAGAGTCCCATCAACACCTCGCGCTCCCGTGGCACCTCGCTCTCCAGCCCGCGGCAGCTTCACAAGTTTTCATCGCATCGCATATCACGAAGCAACCGATCTATCATCCAGTCTTTGCGTGGTTGTTTCAGCTGTGACGTCGCTTGTTGTGGACTCAGGGGCCACTGTCGCCGCACCGCAATCAGCCTGGGCCGAAAGGGCAACAGGGTCTGTCTGATTGCTACGGGACCGGCTCTAACGACATGGCAACAACATCGCAAACTGCTGTAGAAAGAAGTGGTTCGCGACGAACCCATTCACACTCGACCCCCAGCAGGTCGCAATCCACCCGAGTTAAGAGTTCCGCTGTTCCTCCAAGCCCTCAGCGGAATCACTCCTCCCACCATCGAACCTCCTCGCGCCACCGCGCCGTGGAAGAAACATTACCGCATGCAAACTATGAGACTTCAAACGTCACGCAAACACATCGAAGAAGCTCAAGCAGAGATAGACCGGCACCATCGCGAACAGAATCAGGCTCGAGGAGTGCGTCAGGCCACCATCGACACCATCACAGCAGGTACTCCTCAGATATGTCGACAGCGGTTGCAAATGGCGGAGGCCCTGCTCCAGTGGTGACCCCACAGGAGTCAAGGCATGGAGGAAGATCAGGGAAGTCGAGGACTACGATACCGGCCCAAACGGGAAATTGGGTGCTTGGAAAGACAATCGGTGCAGGGAGTATGGGGAAGGTTAAATTGGCAAGAAGAGCTGAGGGTGGCGAACAGGTATGCTTTTTCTGACCCCGCTATGTGGTAGTTAATGCTAATCAATATCCAGGTCGCTGTCAAGATTGTTCCTCGAGGGTCGACCGAGGAGAACCACAACCAGAGTCGCGCGGATAGAGAACGAGCTGACCATTCGAAAGAGGTGCGAACGGCGAGAGAGGCTGCAATCGTGACACTTTTGGATCATCCTTACATCTGCGCGATGCGAGATGTTGTGCGTACTACCTATCACTGGTATATGCTTTTTGAATATGTCAATGGAGGACAGATGCTCGACTACATAATTTCACATGGGAGATTGAAGGAAAAACAGGCGAGAAAATTCAGCAGGCAGATTGCAAGCGCGTTGGACTACTGTCACCGAAACAGTATTGTTCACAGAGATCTGAAGATTGAGAACATTCTGATAAGCAAGACGGGAGATATCAAGATCATTGATTTTGGTCTGAGCAACCTATTTGCTCCACGAAATCACCTAAAGACATTCTGTGGCAGTTTATACTTCGCTGCACCAGAGCTGTTACAGGCGAAAGCATACACTGGACCGGAAGTTGATGTTTGGAGCTTCGGAATTGTACTTTATGTTCTGGTATGTGGTAAAGTGCCGTTTGATGACCAGAGCATGCCAGCATTGCATGCAAAGATCAAGAAGGGTATCGTGGATTATCCCAACTGGCTATCACCTGGTAAGCAGATTCGCATCGAGCCTCATACTCCGGCTAACAATATTACAGAATGCAAGAACCTCATCTCACGGATGCTTGTTACCGATCCTAAACAGCGCGCAAGTCTCCAGGAAATAATGTGCCATCCTTGGATGGTGAAGGGCTTTGGTTCATCTCCCGAGAACTACCTTCCACAACGCGACCCCCTCACATTACCTCTCGATCCTGCCGTCATCCAGGCAATGACTGGCTTTGATTTTGGACCCCCAGAGCTAATTCAAAATCAATTAACCGAAGTAATCGAATCCCAAGAATACCAGAAAGCTATTCGAATGGCTGTCCAAGAACGAGAAGCCCAAGGACCCCCAAGAGATCCAGAGAAGAAGAGAGGATTTGGGTTTGATTTCTATAAGAGGCGGAGCTCAACCAATAGCAGGGACACCTTGACGGCTCCCAGCACCGAAGGTTTGGGAATTGGAAACGATCCGATAAATGCTTTCCATCCCCTCATTTCCGTCTACTACCTTGTGCGAGAAAAGCAGGACCGTGATCGACTTGCTGCAAATCCCGGGGCAACGAGTATGCCACGTTCACCAGGTGAGGCCCCGTTGGCAATGCCAGAGCTATCGACTCCAAAAGCAGCCCATACCAATGCCGCTGCATATGAGATGCCTGGCGAGAAGGCAACCGGAGGACGGTCTAGACCTCGTGCGAGGACACACGGGGAGGACGATATTACAGAAAGCATGAAGCACCTCAAGGTGGCAAGTACAAGCGGTGGACCCACATCGCCTGCTATTATAGAGCCACCCCCAGAGCAATCACATCAACGCAAAGAGAGCACAGCCGCAGGGATTCTTCGAAGATTCAGTACAAGACGACGCAAAGAGGCCCCTGATAGGAGTCATCCGCCTCAAGTCAATGTGCAATCACCACATGAGCCGAGCACGCTCAGAAAGAGCTTCAGCGTTCACAGGACTCGAGACCGTGATATGGAAGGACCTTCGTCTATCCTGCGCTCTGGGAGCAGTCAGCCTCAGCACAGTGATCTTTTGTCACCACCGAGATCTGCTGATAATAACGCAAGGAATGCTTCGAAGGGATTGGGTAGGTCGACCAGTGTCAACTCGGCAGAGTTCCGACGCAAGGAGAATAGGCGGGGTCAGAGTGATATCCCCCCACCGCCTCGAGTCACATATAAAGAACCACCGCCTACGAGTGGTTCGGATCACTCCACTATGAATGAGAAGTCCCCACGAGAAGCTGATGCAAAAACGCACTTGAATCCACGAGCCGCAACCATGAGAGCTAAATCCTTAGGCCACGCGAGGCGAGAGAGCATTCAGGCTCGAAGAGCTCGGAGGGAGGAAGCTCGTGAAGCGAACCTTCCCGAGGAGACGGATCTTGAAGGAGGTGATGCAAGCGGTCTTTCCACAGATCGTGTTGATACTGCGGAAAACGTAAAGCCAGTCTTCCTCAAAGGCCTATTCAGTGTTTCCACGACATCTACAAAGCCAGTACATGCCATTCGCGCTGATATAATTCGGGTTCTCAAGCAGTTGGGGGTTGATTTCACTGAAATAAGAGGTGGCTTCAATTGCAGACATACTCCATCAATTGATCTCAAGAAGGTAGTTGACCTTCCTCCGAGCAGCCATGGCAACCAAACTCCGGGTCACAGGCGGAGGATAAGTTTTGGTGGATTTATGGGTGGTAACTCAAATAGCATGGATAGGGACCGTGAGGATTTCAGGGAAGCTGAAAAATCTCCCCATACACCCAGGACGCCTGCCAGACCACGTGGCGATCAAAGCTATACGAACTCTGATGCCTCGGACGAGAGTGTTAGCCGGGATCATCGCGGATCATCTGCCAGGGCTGTCGGCGAGACCAGCACTCATGTGCAGAGCGAGCTCGGCGGAAGCATGATACTCGAGTTCGAGATATTCATTGTCAAAGTGCCGCTTCTATCTCTCCATGGAATTCAGTTCAAACGACTTGCTGGCGGTACCTGGCAATACAAAAACATGGCAGATCACATTCTGCGCGAACTCAGACTATGATCTGTAGATTACGAATGAAGCTCGAATCAAGCAACAACGAAGTTCCAAACGCACGTACTTAATACTACAATACAGCAACAGAACCAAGTCACACAATGCATGCACATGAAAGAGGTAATGTGTGGTCGTGACGAATCTCTTATGTTTCACAGGCGATGGAAACAGCGAGGCGAAGCGTGATGCATAAAATACATCGATATCATGGCATGGTAATTTTGTGCACCTCAGCGAGGCTAATCTCTTTTGTTTGGAGTGTAAAGCGGGGAAGAATCAATCATGTAGGATTTTGAAGAAGTTTCAGTATGGGATTGAGGATGGCGGAGATTGAAAGCGAGCATATATGCTATATAGCGGTGTGTATTGCTAGGGGTTGAGGAGGGGGCTAGCCGGTGTTGGGTGATCGAAGGTGCATGGGATGTGCTGGGATTGAATGGAATGGATTGTTTTGGTAGCATAATGAGATGAGCGTGAGATAGCGAGCGGATGAGCGAGCAAGAAATAAAAGAGTGGTACTGAGTGGTTTATCTGTTATATCTTGATCAACGTGTGTTCCTCTTCTCAGTCCTTGATATTGCCTCAGTTTCCTCGTTACACTATCAAGGTGATAAGGAAACTACCACTTTTAAGTGCCAATTTAGACCGACCATCGTCAGTGGGAGGAAGGCTTTGCAGTTATATATTGCTTTGGTATCCGTCGTGGCTGAGGGAAGAATCGGTAATAAGTACATCACACCTAGTTAGAGCCGGGCAGGTTTCCAGGGAATGTGTGGGATGCGTGCTATGTCCCGTTGTAATTCTAGGCGAGAATAATAATGAGGTTCAGATTGAAACAGAACTAATTCC
The DNA here is from genome assembly GCA_021365295.1 of Tricladium varicosporioides. Lineage (NCBI taxonomy): Eukaryota > Fungi > Ascomycota > Leotiomycetes > Helotiales > Tricladiaceae > Tricladium > Tricladium varicosporioides. Next base: position 934,657 of record JAJTIW010000015.1, on the reverse strand, counting down.
ACCCGCTGATACACTAGAGCTGGTTGGTCATAACTCCCTTCGTCCCATCGCTAACGGAGATACTGGATCAATGTCTATGGCTCCTGGTGTGGTCTTAGGAAGGCGGGTGAAGGAAGCGAGAGGTGATTTTGCAGAGTGTGGGACTTTCTTGACTACGTATAAGGCCATATAAACGATGATGGGGACGTTGGGGAGCCTTTGTGGGGAGTTGAGGACTAATGCTATTGATGGGGAGCATGGGGAGATATAAGATTGTGACAATTCGAGGGAGGATTAAAAGGGTGAACTGGGTAAGGAAGATATATAAATGTTGGATTACATTATGGGAAAAAAAATCTCTTAGTATGGCTTTAGTAACTGTACTTCTATACCAGAAAATTGTTGAGTTCCGTACTTCAAAGGACAATTCTCAAAGGCGTCATTCAAAAGTTTGGACGTCCATTCTTAAAAGTTCAGATAAATCATTCAATCCTATCCTGGGTATCGTAATATAGAGGCTTCCAAATTCAAACCGAAAACTCAAAACTCCCCCGCCCTTCCTCAATTTCACACTAAGATCTTCGACCCTTCGATTTTCTCCTGGTCACCCCACTCCCCTCCCCCCTCTCACTAAAACTCGTTCCCAAACCTGAATCATTCCCCCTATCCGCCCCTAATATAACCCCCCTAAAACCCCCCTCACTATCATCCTCATCATCAGCTTCCGCAGCAAGAGGTTGGATTGTCGCTTCATCGATGGCGAATTCCTCACTATCGGGTTCGTGTTTGATTTTGGGCTCGAATCTGAGAGGGGGTTGACGGCCGTAGGTGGGGAATGTACGTGGTGTGTCGGAGAGATCGGAATCGTCTGTTCTAGGTTCGTCTTTAATTGTAGTAGTACCATCCGTTTCCTCTCCTTTGGTAATCTCTGTTTCAGAATCGGATTTCCTACCAATAACTCCCATTAACACCACCCAAGCAATCCCACACCCTGCCACCTCCGCGCCCCAGAAAACACCCACGCCAACCAAAGCAGAAATCAACCTATGGTTCCACATCCACCACCTCAAACCCCCAAAGCGGGCCGTAAAACGGATCTTCACATCGTAGACTTGGAGGTTCTGGCCAGCTTGTAGTTCTAACATTGCAAAAGCGGGAATGTTTTTCAAGCCGCGGGGGAAAGAAGCTGATTCGGCCATGGGGATAGTGAGAGTTTCGTCCTCACGCCGGAGGCCGAGAATATAGAGGGGGAGTTGGAAGATGCGTTCTGAGAGGGAGACGAGGCGGGAAGTGTAGGTTAGGAGGGCGGGGCGGCGAGATGAGAATAGTATATCTTCTGCTGCTATTTCAATTGCTGCAGGAACAAGGCTAGATCGGGTGGGTGGAGTGACGGTTGTGGTTGTGGGTGGGTTAGACGCGAGTTTGTAATTTTTGGCTAGTAGGGAGAGGGAGAGCATGAAATTCCCCGTTTCGAGGTTCGTGGGGGAGCGCGGAACATGGAGATCGAGGCATATATCGTAGGATTGCTGAGATATCAAGGATGAGCCGAGGGAGATGATGCCGTACGGATGTGGTCCATGTCTACAAATTAATCATATTAGCATCTATGCCATTCCTCGACACAATCTCTCTTCGATTCGCACCCATATTGTAAATGTATCGTCCTCTCAATATTAATCTGCGGGACATAATTGTAATAGAATAGCCCGTATGCGACTATAGCCAAGCCCAGCAGAATCGTTGTGGTTATGGTGAAGAGAATCGCGTTGAGGTATGTTTTCTGTGCTGGTTTCGATGTCGCGATACGAAATGGCCTTAGCACGATATCCTACAAGATTATACCATTAGTTTCATGTATTTGAGGCAGGAACATATTTGCGATACCATTGCGGAAATTTCTGCGCTGCCGCAAGGGGCAGAGACAGAAGTTTGTACTTCAAAAGGCTCGAGTTGTGCTTGTTGATGTAGTCTGTTGTTGACCCCAGGAATGACGTCGCTTCTGGCACATGCTCACCTCGGTCTGCTCACCTCAGTCAGCTCTCAGACCTTTTAGGAGCAAAAGTACTATAATTTCATAGTACAGCATTAGCTTTCAATACGAGGGAATTATTTGAGACTGCATGTAAGACTTCTATGTGAATTTTTAATTAGGCTTTCATAGGATTTATTTAACTCCATTTATCTCTTTAAGACCAATCCTCATAAAATGTACATTTGACGCTAAAACTTCCCAAACAAGAACATAGGTACGTAGCATGCCTGCCCGCATATAATCAATTTGAAGGCATATTGTATGAAGAACATCAAGCCATAAAACATCCCAAATCGTCAATAGGTTCATAGAATTAGCAATTTTGAAGATAGTTGCTTGGAACCAGACCAGGTCTGCCGTTCTTGCCAGCAACCTCAGCTTCCCACCAACCATCATCCTGAAGTCTCAATACAGCAAGGATATCTCCTTTTGCGAAGCTCAATTCTTCGGGAATGGCCGCTTGGTACATATACATGGCTCGAGCTACATCTGATTAGTATTTCTGAGAGCCTGAATGTGGTATGGAAACTTACCGAAATGCAAGATTGGGCGACCTTCCCTATTGTATTGTCTGACATCCGCAACACTCTTGCTCCTTTGACGAGAGCCTGATCCGTGGACAGAGCCGTGTACAGACCCTCCACCACCGTAGTAGCTCATTGCTCTAGAAGAGCTAGAGCCACCTGCTCTACTACCCGCTCGACTCCCTGCTCGACTCCCCGCCCGACTGCTTGCTCGACCATGAGAACCGTATCCCTCACTTGGGGCTGGGGCAAGTTGAACTGCCATATCACTTCCCACGTGGCTGCTACTTGGCCTCTCCTGGTCACGATATGGGGCTGGAGACACCGCTCGAACAATTTCATTGGGAGAGTTATGGCGGTAATAACCCTGGTCTGAGCCACGCTTCTGTGGGGAAGAAGACTGAGCACGAGCTCGCTGGCTACCGCCATATGGGTTTGGAGAAGCAGAACGATATGCTGGTCTTGTATCTACCTGCATGTCTGGTCTTGGAGACGCACTCCGTGTTGGAGCTGGCGAAATAGCTCTGGGCATGTCATTGCCTCGAGTTCCTGGTCGAGACTGGGAGCCTGCACCGTAACCTCCTGCCTGAGACCCAGGCCGCGCTTGGGAAGGACTGAACATGCTACGAGTCTGATCTTCATATTTTTGACGTGTTTGCTGCATAGCTTTGGAGGTAAAGGCAGGTTGAGGAAGCCCAAGCCTTTCCACTGGTGGCTGATCATACGAAGGAGGGGGTGTCCCGCGTTTCCCCGAAACCAGTGCTCCTCCACTTGCCATCTGGGTACCGCCAGGTCGTGCATTCGGTGTGGCTCCTGGTGCAGGAGTTGGAACGCCGTGGTACATGTCTGCAGATACCCGAGTTGAAGAGGCTTTTGTAACACCCTTCAATTCTGCAAGTGCTTGGGCAATTGGATCCAATTCTTCTTCTGGTTGTGATGCATTTTGTTTGAGAGCCTTGCCCTTAGCGTCTGGCGCCTGGACATCAAAAACGTTATTACCAACATTTAACTGAAAGTTTGCTCGCGGGTCAACTGGCTCGGGACTTCCGCTGGGCCTGTCACTAATCATATTTTGAGTGGGTTGACCATATTGCGACCGTCTCGCTGGGCTATTCTGTACAGTCGTTGTCCTGGCTGCAGACCATGTGTTTCTACTCGAGGGTGTGATACGTGATACTGGATTGTCTTTTTCCTTGTTACTCTTTCTTCTAAATGGACTATGACTCTGGAAGAATCCACTCTTTTTCTTCAAGACTTGCTTCTCTGGAGGGGGGCCAGTGACTTGCTTGACTGGTGAAGTCTTGCCACTAGGGGGCTCCTGACTTGAAAATGAGGTCGGATTAGAGTATTCGCTTTGAGAGTCGCGACTATCAGGCCTAGCTGGACTGTGAGCTGAGTTTCTTTCAGAAGGTGGAGCAGTACGACAGAGCATTGTCATTCCATCCATCGGATACGGGTCGTGGGGAACAGGTGCTAGAGGTCCATGTTGCTGTGGAGGTTCATATTGTCGCCTATTTGGTTGAGCTTGATAATCCAGTTGTGGCTGTCTAGAACGATCGGGGATGACCTTTTGGACTGGCATTTGCTGTTCGCGACTTGGTGCTTGGTATTCGAGTTGATGTTGTTGGCGCGATTGATGTTGTCTGGAATGATCGAGTATAATCTTCTGAGGTGTCGGGTCTGCATCATGAACGGTTGGAGCTTGGTAGTCAAGCTGGGCTACCCTCGAACGATCTGCCTTTGCCTTTTGTGGTGTTATTGTCGCCTCACGGCTAGCTGGGGGTTCGGGTTCATGACCGAGATCTCGAGCCAGAGCATTCTGAGGATCGTGATGCGATTCATAGGTTGAAGGCTGGGGGGAGGAACTTCTGTAAGCCGGATTGATCGTTCGCTGAAATTGGGCAACAGAGTATGCCTCATCCTCTGATGCTTCTGATTGTGTGTCGCTGACATCTCCTCGGCAGAAATTGATATACTTGGGGGGATCAGGAATTTCCTGACCAGTTCCCCTCTCTCTGATGAAGGAGACAATATCCTTCTCCACCTCGCAGTTCTCCAACGACAGTCGAACCTTCTCGCAAGATGCATCGTCGCTAACACAGACCGTTGAAGCAATGTTAGCAAAACTCCAGAGACTGCTCTTCATAAAGTCTAGCCTTTCCTCCTCCAAGTCCTGGAATTTATCTGCAGCAGCTTTCCAATCTCGGTTCCACCGTCCGGTGGTTTCCTCGAGGACTTTGACAGAATTTTCGTACTCGGTATTCGATGTCGCTAGATTAATTTGGGTCTTTTCCAGCTTTGCCTTGTTCTTTCTCTCCTCTTGCCCCATTACCATATGACCTTGCGCCAAATATCCTTTTATCTTCAGACATTCCTGCTCGTATTTGTCTCTAGCCTATTTGTAGGGTTAGTAAGAGCTTGTGTGGACCAGGTAACTTTTCACCAACCTTATTACAGTGCTGTGTCTGTTGCACCTTGACCTTCAATAACTTTTCAATGCCTCCCTGAACAATCTTCCTGCGTTCCTTCATGGCACCTGCAAATGCCGCCAGCGGCTCCTCGAGTTCTGTCTTCATTTGTCCCGCAATATTCTGGTGTGATTTACCCATTTGCTCTACCTCTCCCCGTAATACATCTAGCGAGGCTCGAAGTGTGCCGGACTCTTGGGATCCTAGAGCCTTGCGGGAAAGTGAAAGGAGTTTACGTGAGTAGTCTTCCTCAATAGAGGCACGAGCTGCGGACCTGTGTTAGTAGTTGATGATTTAACAGTTTAGAACCCCATGTACCTTGGTAAAATGACTTTAGTTCATCGCACGTCTGCTTTGCGTTGTGCATTCGCTGTAGTAGAGGTTCAACACCGGCATCATCTTTTCCCCAGAAGTTATTTGCAAAGCTCAGAGCCACTGATGGGCCATCTGACACTGTTCCAGGCATGATGCCAAACTAGACGACTTTGTTGTTGACGGTCAATCCAGGGCTCCAAAGGTTGTTGATGTGTCGTTGGTAAGGGTCTAGTATCCTACAGGACCAACGATTTATCGATATGTAATAAAGATGAATGTCTAATATTAAGAAGACTTGGAATGAAGTGATCGAGGTACTGTGCTATGTGCAGGGAACAAGCTTAAGGTGGGAGGGATATCGGGTGTTTACGTTGTTGCTAGGGAAACGCGACTTCCCCAGAACCGTGGCAGAATCTCGGGAAAATCCTTCGAATGTCTTATCTAAGGAAAGAGAAACACCTGCAGATTCCATGAAGATGCATTTGGGAAACCTCATCCCAAATATCATCACAAAGTATAAGATTTCCGGTAATTGGCAATGCACCTCTAACCATTCTTGCAAGGGTTAGTGAACTACCATCCCTCACTTTCGAGTGCTTGTTACTATGCCCTAGTTAGAATTACGTCTACACCGCTGAGGAATATACTTAGGTATATTGACTACATATTCTCTAACATGAACGCTCCCCTCTATTTTTATATAAGTGAATGGCATTATATGCGTGAAGTTGCTTCACAGGTAGTGATGGTTCGAGGTTGCTACGGCGGCCTGAGAGCAAATTCGGCGCAAACAAATAGACCATATTATATAAGTCAGCCCTTGGGAATTCTGTGTCAGTGTTAATGACTTTTCAATAAATACATTTCATAATCATAAATGTGTGGCTGCACGAATGCATGGATTCAACAATGAGCAGAAATCCCTCGAAATTAAGCTTAAATGAAAACTCCTCTCTGCGGCTCTTGATGGGCGCGGCTGCGCTTAGTTTAGCTTGATGATGGGAAATCAGTCAATTTGTTTCTGTCAAATATGAGATAGTGCTCTTGAACTATATTCATGCTGTGCAAAAGTCGGAAACATTAAATGTGACAACAATTTAGACTTCGTAGTACGGAGGACTTTACGGTTTTATGTGGAAATAGCGACTATGTACCCAGTTATATTAACACCTAAAATATAAGGCATCATGCGTATCCACGCTACTGCTCTTGAGGACATACCTTCGTGCCATCCACAGCTTCACTACAGACCTCGAACACAACTACCCTTGTCCTCTAGACACCCTTTCTTCTCTGCGGCTCTCGCATCGATATCATCAATGTCCATACCTCCTCGGTAGATCTTTCTTTCGTCTTCAAGATCGAGAGCAAGCTCTCCGGAGTGGGTCTGCGCCATACTACCAGCAACTTCGATGGTCAACTCAAGAGGGGGGACTTTTACACCTTCGCCAGCACAGCAAACTATTGTGACCGGCATCAGTCACTCACCCCACGGATCCCATCATAGCACATTCAGTGCTGGCGCGAGCCCCAGCACGAACAGCCCAACAGGATCGAACTCCCTTACAAAAATAGTCGTCGCCCAAGTCTACCTCCTCCTCAGCACCATCAAGGAAGATAAGGATCGCACAAAGTGGGAACAACAAGCTGAGCAACTTAGAAAGGTATGTGGAGCCTCGTTGATGGTGGGTGCTATCGCGACTAATGGCAATCTCTACGCAGCTCATCGATGAACACGGCATGGAAGTATTTCAAAAATACTTCAGTCGTCTTGTGGCTGGAAATGCGCCAACAATCTTCCCTGGCCTTAATAGGCCGGTAGCGAACCCTGGAAACTATCCGGTGCTCGTCAATGAAGTGCGCAAGCTTGCTCATGATGTCGAACAAGCTGGAAAGATCGCAGAATCCATAGAGACCGCGAATGAGGATATATTTCGCGACTTTGACCTCTCAACATTCATGGACCACTTTAAGCTAGATGCGCTCGAGAAGACAATACTAGCTTTAGCCTTTAAGACGGGGTCAAGGTCAGACTTGAAAACGAAGTGTGAGTCTCGAGTGAATCGCACACCTTACTTGATCTTAAACTAACCAGTAACCTTTAGCCGACGCGATCCTCTCTGCTAACTACAGCAACTTTCTACAACTTCTTGCACGACCAACTCCTGAACAGTCTGACCTCACTCCCTCCTTCCTTGCTACCATAATCGACCGCTTCATTCAAGAGCACCCTCCAAATTTCGATCGAGCTGCACAACAGGAGTTCAAGCTTGCAATTCAATTCCGTTACATGAACTTGGGCCCGGACGTAGCACCTGCCACGGAAGTTCTTGCGGCACAATATCTTCTCCAAAGCCTAAGCGACGAAAACCCTTTGGCACGATATATAAAGCGGATAGGGTCAGCCATGACCTCAGATGAGGAGACATGCAGGAATCACCTGCGCAATTATGGTAGCGGTCCTCTCAATGAAGGTCAGGTTGCAGAAGCTCTGATTTACACCTGTATTAGCAAGACCCCCTCTTTCTCTCCGTCTGTCTTGGTCAACAGCATCAGAAAAGAAGCACCGAAAGACTTCACCTGGGTAAAGGTTGTTGCATTCTTCGATCGGGCTGACATCAGAATTACACCAAAGCAGTTTCTTAGTCTCTATAAAGCTCTCCGACCTCTCGCTGCCGACGGTATCCTTGATATACAGCAGATGTGGGGAGGAAAGTGGGAATATTCAGAAACACAGCTGTCCTTTATCGGAGCGTTCCTGTCTTTGACCCCGGAAGAATTGGATGCAACAACAATTCCAGGCCTTGAACTGTCATTCACCCTTGAGGAATTTGATGGTGCAGATGCTGAAATCTATGAGCGTGCTTCTCAAGCAACAAAACACCCACTTGTATCTGTAGCTGCCTTGTCAGCTATGTTCCAGGTAGCTTTGTATGTGCAAAGTGCTTCAGAAACTACTGAAGCTAAGAGACTGTTCCAAGAGGTTGTTGTACCAAATCTAGACATATTCTTGGTCTCAGCCTTCGGGGTACCACAACCTTGGCCGGACATCGCGAACGAGACCATAAACACCCTTTTTGAACGTTTCCTGTTCAAATATGATCCGAATTACGATTTCGTCCTTGAAGGCTTATGGAGAAAAGATAAGCGTTGGCTTAATGCACGACTGGAGGATGCACACGCAAAAGCACCAACCGAGTTACCTGTAATTCTTGATCACGCTGTTAGACACCACTGGCTTCCCGAACTACTCATCAATCTCAGTGGCTTTGCCCTCGATCTTGCGGCCCTGGCCTTCTCTCGCGGGTTCTTAGATCTCGACAACTGGGTACAGACACATTCGACCAGACATCAAGACCTTGCACGAGCCCTAATTCAATTCCTGGAGATCAAAGCTGCGCATGAAATGGTAACCCAACGCTCCGAGGATGAGCGCAAACTCAGCGTCATGCTTCCTGTCAAGACTATCGCTGCCATGCTGGATGTTCTTGTGCAAATATCACCCAAAACACCAGAACAAGAACTAATAAGTATTCAACGCATTTGCATTACTTCTTACCCAAGACTCATCAACTATGGCGAGGGTTTCGATGACATTATCGACGCCAATGGTCGAGAATCAAATGCACTTCCCAAAGAAGCCAATGAGAAGATGGAAGAGCATTACAAGCGCATGTACAGCCAGGATCTTCAGCCTCGCGATATCGTGCTTGCACTTGATCGATACAAGCACTCGCGTGAACCCGCAGACCAAGATGTGTTTGCATGTATGATCCATGGACTGTTTGACGAATACCAGCTGTATAACACATATCCATTGGAGGCTCTTGCTACGACTGCCGTACTCTTTGGCGGTATTATATCGCATAAACTCATCTCTGACATCCCTCTCGAAGTTGGCCTAGGGATGATTCTGGAAGCTGTCCGAGATTACCGCCCCGACAAGTCAATGTACAAATTTGGATTGCAAGCCCTCATTCAATTGTATCCACGCCTACGAGAATGGCCTGGCTTCTGCGAGCAGTTAGTGAATGTTCCAGGTTTACAAGGAACTGAAGCATATAACAAAGCCGAGGTCGTTTGGCGGGAACACCAAGAACAAATAGCCCGAAACGGTTTTGGAGACGCCATGCAACATGCACAGATGAATGGAGGTATGACAAACGGTAACATAGATGAGATGCTTCCCCCGGAACCTACCGCACACCCCTTTGCATCTCTTAATGTTCAAGAACCATCCAACGGTGTCTCGGAAGAACCAAGTACGGATGTTCAAGAAAAGATTCAGTTTGTTCTGAACAACATCACAGCTGATAATTTGGAGAGCAAGTTCTCTGAATTAGAAGATGTGATGGATGAACATAATCAGCAGTGGTTTGCGGGACATCTTGTAGAGGAGCGCGCAAAAATGCAGCCAAACTACCACCAGCTTTATCTGGATCTCGTGAAGTTATTTGGCAGAAAGTCTCTATGGGCCGAAGTACTTAGGGAAACTTATGTCAGCGCTATTAGAATGCTTAACTCTGAAGCTACAATGCAATCACAAGTCGAGCGTGCTCATCTGAAGAACCTTGGGGTTTGGCTTGGTTCTCTGACGCTTGCCAGAGACAAGCCAATCAAGCACAAAAATATTGCCTTCAAGGAGCTTTTGATTGAGGCATACGACACACAACGATTGATAATTGTCATCCCTTTCGTTTGCAAGGTTTTGGCTCAGGGGAAGTATTCTACAGTTTTCAAGCCACCTAATCCCTGGATTATGGATATTGTCAAGTTTTTGATCGAACTTTACCAAAACGCAGATCTGAAACTCAACCAGCGGTTTGAGATTGAAGTTCTTTGCACGGAATTAGATCTCGACCATAAAACCATTGAGCCCTCTCGTGATATCGAGAACCGTATCCCGCCAATGGAGGAAGCGACAGACGTTATGGCACCTGAAATGATGGACAGGTTCGACAATCTGTCTTTGAATGGTATGGGTTCCGGTGTTGGAAATGGGAGGTTTTCGCCTCGCGAGATTACTGCTTCGATTCCAGATCTCGGCCCAGACCTCCAGTACCCACCTACAAACGATATGGTCAACCAGCCACGTCTCCGCGAGATCCTTCGAACTGCTATCACTCGAGCTGTTCATGAAATTATCTCTCCTGTTGTCGAACGCTCGGTCACTATCGCTGCTATCTCCACTGCTCAGATGATACATAAAGACTTTGCCACTGAACCAAATGAAGCAAGAGTGAGATCGGCAGCAATCAACATGGTAAAGAAGACCGCTGGAAGTCTAGCTTTGGTTACTTCTAAAGAGCCTCTTCGTGCAAGCATGACCAATTATATCAGGCAGCTTTCAGGAGAACTGCCTCAGGGTTTACCAGAAGGCACTATCATCATGTGTGTCAACTCAAATCTTGAATTGGCCTGCTCTTGTGTCGAAAAGAAGGCAGAGGAGCGCGCTGTGCCTGAGATTGAAGAAATGCTCGAGCCGGAGCTAGAGCGTCGTCGTCACCACAGAGCCACTCAGCCAAATGAGCCTTACTTTGACCCTGATTTGAGTCGATGGTCATGGACGATTCCGAATCCTTACAAGCTTCAGCCATCTGTCAATGGTCTTAACCAGGACCAAATGGCGATTTATGATGAATTCGCTCGACAACCTCGTGCGCAGTCTCTTTCCGGAACTACACATGCCGCAACCGGCTCAGATGCCACGCGCTCTATGGCAAATGAGATTTTACAAGAACAGTATCCTACTGTGCCAAACCTAGCAACCCCAGCTGAACAACCAGCTATGCCTCATCTCAACAACCAGCAGATTCCTTATGCCCAGCCAAATAACGCGATGGCTAATGGTAGACTTCCAGCTAATCAACTGGATGTTCATAGCGTGGTAGATAGGGTCCAAAAGACTCTTACAGAGTTGCAGCGAGTCGCGAAGGATGCGACCGAGAAGCACTATGCAGATTTGCCACGTCCTCATCCGGTACTCGATGTTCTCGATGCACTATATGGATTCGTATTCAGAAGTGCCCAGGGTCAAGATCAGACAGATATCCATATCGTCGACCAGATTTGCGGAATGCTCTTCAGTGGAATCAACGAGGACCTAGTAGTTGAGAGCCTAGTCCACGTCTTGCAAAATATCTGTCGAATCGGAGGCCGACTTGCAAGTCGTATCGCTCTCTTTATAGGCCACCAATCTGGCGACTCATTGCTAAATGTTCCCTTGGCTACGGCCTTGATCAAAGCTGAGATGGTAGAGTGGCAACGTATTGATCTAGCGGCTTCCAAAGCCATAATTCAACGAAAGGATGATTCTCTTCAATTTTTGTCATCTCTGTTAGATATTGTCCTTCTCAATGATTCACCTATAGCACTTTACGCAGATTTTGCCAAGAGTCTAGAGGTTGCATGGCAATGGATCGAGGAAGATCCAGCTATGGAGGCTGGTCAGCAGCTTAAGCAGAAATTGACCAGCTCTAGCCTCCCGCAATCGATCAGCCGAGCTTCGGAAGATCGTCTTACAGGCCGCCAAGATCAAATGGAGTATGTTTTCGAGGAGTGGGTCCATTTGTGCAACAACCCAAATGCCACGGACAAAGCCGTCGCCCATTTTGTCTCTCAAATGTACAACAAGCAGATTATCAACAGCAAAGACGATCTCTGCCTATTTTTGCGTTTGTCTATCGACGCATCTGTCGACCGTTTCGAGCTGATCATTCGCAACAACGGCACTATCAACGAGGCATACATTCCCATTGATGCTCTAGCTAAGCTCATTGCGGTCCTAGTCAAGGGTCGTGAACGTGAGGGCGAAGTCAAGATTGACAAACCTCTCTTCCTGAAGTCAATCTTGTCTCTAGCAATTCTGGTTCTGAACCACCATCACGTTACGCGTGGGGAGCACTTCAATCAGAAGGTGTTCTTCAGATTATTCTCGACCATCTTCTGTGAAGTTGGCACCTTTGACGAGGACATGACTCTAGCGGATCGACAATCAATTCTCCTGGCTATTGCACGCAGCTTGTTGGATATCCAACCATCTTATTTTCCAGGATTTATGTTTGGGTGGTTAGGCTTAGTTGCTCACCGAGACTTCATGCCCCATCTGTTACGACTTCCTTCTCAAGTTGGTTGGGAACCTTTTGCCAAAATTATGGAAAGCCTCATGTACTACGTGGGCGAGCTTCTTAAGCCTCTGCATCTGGCTCCAGTGACTAAGGAGATATACCAAGGTGTATTGAAGATTCTTGTTGTTTTGCAGCACGATTTCCCTGATTTCGTTGCCGCGAATCATTCGAGACTTTGCGCCAACATCCCCAGCCACTGCGTTCAGCTTCATAATTTGATACTGAACGCCAATCCAGCACCATTCTCGAAAATGCCTGATCCTCTTCAAACAGGCTTGAAAGTTGATCGTATCGATGAAATTCGAGAGTCTCCAGACAATATGAACGATGTCGAAGCACCATTGAAGCAAAATGGTCTATTCGAAATCATTGACCAAGCATTGCAAAGCGGCCCTTCGGAGGATGCCGTGGCTCATATTGCTCATGCAATCCAACGAAAGAATGGTCGTCAGTCCGGACCTGGATTTGTTCCCATTAATGTTGATCGAAAGCTCATAGAATCACTCGTTGTCTATGTTGGCATGCATTCTATCGCAAGAGCAACGCAAAAGGGCGGACCAACGTTTGTTCAGGCCTCCCCTGACGCTGCTCTCCTCTCTATGCTCATACATGAGCTTCGTCCTGAAGCTCGATATTACCTCCTTGGCAGCATCATTGACCAACTGAGATTCCCCAACGCTCACACGCATTACTTCAGCCAGGCTTTGCTAGAAGTGTTTGGTGGTGATCTCAACGATCAGGAAGAATCTGACATCCGACAACAAATTACTCGGATTCTATTAGAGAGATTGATCGGACAATGGCCACAACCATGGGGACTCATTGTCACTATTCACGAGCTTGTCAAGAATGAGAAGTATATGTTCTTTGAATTGCCATTCATCAAATCAAACCCCGATGTAAGTACACCACCATTTCAAGTAGCAGAGCACTCGCTAATTATTTTCAAGGTTGTTGAACGCTTTGCGGCTCTTGCGGCTCGCCCCATACCAATGTGAGGAATTTCCTCTGGTATTGATCAAGTTTGATCAAATAAACTACAACAGTTGACTCAACTACCACCACTCACCCTCACTCTTCTAATTGAAGCTGCCATCCAGGACAGCTCTCTACCTGTTACATAACCTATCCAGCACAACCGGCGTTCTTGTTACAGATCATTGAAGATTTGTTCTCATCACTGCATAGCGAGCGAAAGGGTAGGGTATTTTTGCAAGATTTGCGGCAAACTTTCGGAGCGACTTCATGGAATGTCAATGTTCCTGACATTCTTCCCAAACTTAATGCATCCAACATGGACATGATAATGTTTCGTTCCTGCTCTCATTCTGCTTCCTTCTGTATTACGAGACAGGGATGGGGTCAAAATATGGGCATTCAATGAAGGCGCGAAATGAAATGAATCATTGGGGGAAAACAGAAATATGGCGCGGCGTGGCGTGGCGTGGAATTGGTTTTTGCTTACTTTGCTGTCATCTTGTAGAGACGGCGATGAATGTATGTATCATAAATTAGGAGTTGGGGTTTTTCTTCTACATCAATCAGTTCCATGAATGTGGTTATGAGCGTGACATAAGGTGGTGTGCGATGAAGCCTCTTGAACATCAAACTTCGAAACAAACCTCTGTCATTAGGATAAATCAAGGAAACTTCACTCGTTTCCTTGTACGTTGCATCCTCCTCGTTTCTGATGGTCGTCATAATCGCCTTTCCTCCTCAGCACACAAACTTGGATCATTTGCTTCCATACCGCTTCCACAACCCTCCCTTTACTTTTACCTGCACTTCTCCCTGCAACTCATCAACTCAAAGTGGGGTGCATGTGTCTTCTTAACAATACACTTCCTCTCGCTTAGCAAGTTTACTCTATCTCCTAATCGCATCTACGGCTCTTCGATACACTGTCCTGCTCTGCCCACATCACTAGCCCTGTGGCAACACCCCAGACTTCTGATTAGAGACGCTTTATCTTGAGGAAAGCTGATTAGTGCCAAAAATCTTCTTTGCACAGGTCGGATGTTAGCATTGAGGCTGGTTTTGAATCGTGTTTGGTGGTGGAGGGGTAGAGGATGTGGCTGCGGCGAAAATTGTGGTGGGTAAGGGGAGATGAAGGATTAGACTTGAAGAATGGTTGAAGTTAGCGATGGTAATGAGGTAGTTGTGGAAGAGTTGTGGATGCCGTTTTCAACCACGATCGTTCCGTTGACACCAACACTGTATTCCGTCTCGGTAATCATATCCGTATCCTCGTCGATTCTCTGTACAACAACAGGCATTGGACTCCCCTGATATCTATCCCTCATACCCTCTTCTTCGGCACCACCACGTCTCGTAAGTGTAGTGTGTGTCTCATTCATCCACGCCCTCATCCTATTGCCTCCGTACCAAAACTCTTGAATCCCCAAATGCTTAATTTCTTCAGGAAGTCTTGGTCTGATCGTTAACTTTCCCTCCAGTAACCTCAAGCCCAAGTAGCCGAAAGGAACAATTTGCGCATTTCCCCCATGGCCAGTGAGGAAAGGAAACGCCGGGTTCACACCTCCATTAGCGTTGGAATCGTCTTCACTCTGCTCGCTCAACTGGTACCACGGTCCCCTCCAATTCGGAATCCTTGATCGGAGATCCAGGCCAAATGCCCTTTTCAAATCTCCATACTGTGCTGAAATGATAGCGTAAATAGCGGACGTCATAGCGGGTCCATCGGGGGTTTGATGAGACTCGTAGAATGTAAAATCGTTACGGACCTGAGTGAGGTTTGAGGAGTAAGAGTTTAGGTGGAGGTTTAGTGGGTGAGCGAGCAGTACAACATCTGCTTGTTTGACAGATATGTTGGATTGCATGTCTTGGTACTCTAGTGTAATGCCATTTAGTCCTGCCGGGAGAGCGATGTTTTTAGAGATTTCTTCCCATGTCTTATTGACGGTGAGATTGCGCTCAGCCTGGTATTTTGTTGTAAGACTAAGAATCTCGGAGATTGAACCGAGAGTGAAGGCAGCATTGTCAACGTTGTTGGCATACTCGTCCGGATCCGTAACGTTGTATATTCCGTATTTGCCTGTAAGAGTGCTTTTCTGGACGATAGTTGCGGAGGATTGGGCGGTGCCGAGGACAACGGGGTAGAGATTTCGAGTGAAGAACTGCTCATCGCCTGTCACGGCAAGGTATTGGAACGCTGCGAGCGCTATGTCGGTGTTCAGATGAAACTCGTAGTTGATCACTGGTCCTGTCCCACTCGCATTGCCATAGCGCCCGCTAGTCCAAGGGTATAACGCACTTCCCTTTGGAAATTTATAAATTTGTTGGACGTAGTCCGCTTGTGCGTTTGCTTTTGCTTGATTGAGTAGTTTGGCACGGTAGTTGAGAATTTGCCGGGCGTGGGAGGGAGATGTTAGTAGGATAGAGGGATACATCCAGAAATCCTGGTCCCAGAATTTGAGACCACCATAGGTGTCTGAAGTCAGACCTCCAACAGCCACGCCTTCAGTGTTAAGAGTTAAACTGGATTTGGATGACGGAAGGATGTTTTGAAGTATGAGATATCTGTCTGTTACTGCAGCGATTTGGAGATGCTCGATGTTGGCGCTGGAGGGAAGATGGCCGGCTGAGGGGTGGCGGTAATTCGTCATGAGGTTGGGGGTCATAAGGATGTTCCAGGCAGTGGTGTGTTCACTTAGAAGAAGGTCCCACCCATCCTTTAGAGCAGTCTTTGAAGCATCAAGAGCTGTTTGACGAGGGTTATCGAACTTGTCGGAGGAGGCAGCACCGACGAACTTCTCAAAAGTAGCTGTTTTTCCATTTTCGAATTTGACATCCCATTCCTGACCAATCGACATACTATTATCGTCTATGATGGTTGTCTCTCTCCGTGATTCCTCATCCGTAAAGCCATTGGAGATATTAGCACTGGAGATGGTCCAAGCTGTGGTTTCTGGAAGGCCATCTGGATGATTCGAAATATACATTGTTGTGGAGTTATCATAGAGTGATTTCTCGCCTAGGAAAGATCTCAGCGCGCTTCTTCCATCAAAGGAGTCGATAATATTGGCGAGGATAGTCTCTCCTCGTAGGGTAACTCGCAATTGTGTGGCCGCAACATTCGGCCTGACTCTGCTGGCAAACGTTGTGTATTCAATATCGAATGAGGCATGTGTAATCTTGGGACACCAAGTGTAAGTCCACTTTGTAGTGCCATCCTTAAAGCTCAAGACTTCGTTGAAATTACTAATTGTGGTATTGTCGACTGTAGCGTCAAGAGTTTCATTCCCAACTCTCAGATTAAGAGCTAGAGGATGAGGTATACCCGAGATAACACTCTCACAACCTCTCCCCTGCAGTTCAGGGTAGTTAGTGCCCGGAGTTGTATCCTGGCAGTCATAAAACCCAGAAATAGTAGCAAAGGCCTGTCTCCTATTGAAAAGCGGCCAGCCTTCCTTAACTTGACCATTTGTACTGGTCTGATTTCGATCTTGTTCGAAAAACGGTCCCATGAATGAAACTGCAGCACCGATATACCTACCAAATCGTCAGCCTCGATAATTCAAATCAAACTAATGACAAGGGATAAGGAGGGCATACCCATTAGCAACAGGGACCCTCGCCTGGTACATGCCCTGCAAGTATCTGGGCAACTTATTTCCATCAATAATGAGACTCAAGCTCTGGTCGTCCCACGAACTTAAATTCCGGGGAGCCATAATACTGAAATTTATATTTCCAGGCATGCCTAGTTCTGTGATTGTGTCAAATTTTGAAGAGATAGGATTGACCTCTGCTCTTTTGGAGAGGAGTTTCACATGTTGAGGGTAGGTTTGTGGTGCAGGCAGGGTCCCAACACCTAAAATAAAGAGACCGACAAGAGTGACTGGGTATACTAGTTGAAGACCAGCGAGAGTATATGGGCTATTCCCGTGGCCAACTTTCCGTCGAGGCATTATGCATGAACAAGTGTTGAGTATTTGTAACTGAAGGGTAGATGAAGGTTCTTTGAGAGCCACAATCTAGAAGCTTTCGAGATAATTCAGGCCGCGTATGGACAGAATTTTTTGCACACTTGTAGAATTCCCTGAAAGAGTAGAATAAAAGCAATAGATTTCCTCCGAAAGTGTAGATTGAGAAATTTTGGGGTTGCAAAAAAGTAGGTGGTTACAGATGGTATGTTTTGTGATAGATGGAGGAGCAAGCTCAAAACATATGAAAGATATAAGACACTGTAGTAGCTGCCTAGAGGATCTTATTATTGCTAGCTTTCGCAGTTTTTCCCAGGTAATGTGAGAATTGCCTTACATTACGATGTTATTTATGATTCTTAGCCAAAAGAACACTAAGGCCGTTGGTATGTGATGGGGAAGCTTAGTGGCCACAACCATCAAAATAGCTCTAGGGAACTACACCAACTGATAGCCGCCTCCTTAAACTCAGGATATCACTTAACTTTACGTTTCCCTTTCCACCCCAACCAGCGACACCCCCCTCCACTTCCGGCCTCACGATCACATACCAGCCCCATGCCCTCCTGTCCAACTCATCCTTACTAATATGCTGCACCCAACTGCCAAATAGTAGATCTAATGCACCAAATAACATTCCCAGATTCTCCTGTTTCTCCACCTCCGCCTGGGCAGCAGTCTTTTTCTTTTTCTTTCCTTCACTCTCTGGCTCTGGCGGACAGGCAAAAGCCTTCATGATATAAGCCCTTGCCCCCTCCGGCCTATGAATTGGCAGCGAATCCCCCGTAACCGGCGAATTCTCACTTCGCATCCCTTCAAGATCCAATCCCCACAGTGCATCCTGACCCACAGCACCAGCTACCCTCAGCCGCTGAGCAAGCGCATCCTTTGCTACATCCGTCATAATTCTAAACCGATCCGGCCCGAGAAAAATGCCACCATACCAGCGACTAACTACTAATAGAACATTCGTAAGATTGTGGTCTTTCAGGACACGGAGGATGCAGGCACCGGCTTTAGATTCGCCGTCGTCATTGCTATCTTCGAGGATGGAGCCTGAGGGGAGAATGATGCGGTAGGCTGTTATGTTATGAGAAGCAGTTTTGAGGGATGGGTGGGTAGATGTTAGGGCATTGATTGTTGCTTTTGCTTGGGTAGGTGATGTGACTGTGATGGAACGGGCGATGAAGGTAGATTGTTTTGAGGTTATCGTAGAAGATGTCGTCCAGCCGACTTTAGATGCTGCACCTCCTTTATTAAATAGAGGGTGGATCTTCGTATCCGATTCCGAAGTATCTTGTGATTCAGCTTTCATCGTAGCTTGACTCTGCTCCTCCCCACCTTCTTCGTCCTTCACCACACTAGACTCCCCCATTCCAGCAGGTTTCTCCCCCTTCCACTCATACCCCGTCCGCTTCAGTACACTAACCTCCCTCCCTAAAACCCTCACCTTCGGCTGCCCCATCCCCCACCCTTCCCCTTCCGCTCCCTTCCCTTTCTCAATCCCCAGGCTAACAGCCTTACTTCTACTATTCGCACTACAGACTGCCTGCCCCAAGCTCAATCTACTACTCAACGGCTGCTCTGGCATCGTATACTCCAACAACTTTACTGCAAACGCCAACACTAACGGTGCACGGTTCGTATATATCACACATTTCTCTATCGCTTCTTCATCTTTTGAGGGTTGTGAGAGCGCGAGGGATGCTTCGAATTCCTGTGGTGTTTGTAAAGTTGCGTCTGAGCCGTAGGTTGCACGGAGGCGTTTTGAAGTTGGGGAGAGGCCGGATGTGGAGGAGCGTTTATTTGAGGAGGATGGATCTTTAATATGGGCTTTGCAAGCGGCGAGGAGGGCTTTGGCGGCTTTTTCGTCAGTGATGGCTTTGGTTATTATTGTTAGGGAGTTAGTTGCAATATCATTTATGCTGCTATCCGGTCAGAAGATGTTTTAAATAATAATAGATGGACTACCTCTTGAGACCTGCACCTTGAAGAGCCTTGACGCGTTGCATCGCGCTCAACATTGGGAGCTTGTTGCGGCCCGTGGTGAGCAGACGCAAGAGATCTTGCATATCCTTTTGCGCTGTCATAATTGCGGCTGGATGGTAAAATCAGAGAGTTCTTCTTGTAATGACTTGGTGTTGATCCTTAGGGAGAGGAAGGTTCTTTGGCTAATGGAGGAAGTCTTGGGTGACGCGATTTGGAGTAGCGAAATGTGGGGAACATGCAACCACTTTCGACAATCACCCCTTTACACCTCTACTTAAGCGACACATTTCTTACAAGAAATGATGCAAATGTTCTTCATAATATCCTAGTATTTGTATATATTGTAACCGAAATCAAGCATTCCATTTGCGTCAATGTCTCTCTGCCATGCTGGATTTAATTAAGAACGAATGATCTGGAGATGTTGAAAGATTCCGATCCCGATCCATACGCTTCGTATTTTCAAAAATCTCACTCTCTTTGTTTTGTATCCTTTTCTCGAATTCTTCTCTATGAATACTATTACATATTCAAAGCGTGAAAGTCATCTTTATAGCATAGGCTTCATCGGTAGAAAGGTTCTCTCCCAATGTCTCCAAACTCCTTCTAGCACACCTATAGTTGTCTTATCTCGGCGAGGGTTACCAAGGAGATTTCATTTAGTCGAAAATTTCAGGTGCTAGTAATGGGAGACTTAAATCCCATCCTGAACTTCCTATACGGCATTTACCAGGGGCTCATGCTAGTATCTAGTAAAGTATTATTGGGTTTTCCCATTAATCAGGGTTTGTAACATTCCGTTTAGGTATTTCCGGAATTCCTGACTGTATGAACGAATCATTTGTGGTTCAATATTGATAGTAATAGGTACATGAGTACTGCAGCCGGAAAGAAGGGGCTGGAAGTCGACTATCCCCAAGCATTCGCTAATGTCTCCAACAAAACTCTCTCAGGAACGAATAAGAAAGTCCGGTATATCCATCTCCGCGGTGGGAAGACAAAATGAGATTGGAATGCGAGTTTATGGCTCAAGAGCTATATAAGGAAAATGAAATTTCATCTCTTTATATTCTTCGTTTTCACAGAGTTCTGACATCTCAATAGGGCGAGGCAGAATTAAATACGTTATCCTTCTCCAATCAGAAAGAAACAGAGTCCATGGTCAACCATAGCAGTGAAATCATGCTTCGTAGTTTAGAAGGAGTTAGTGGGCTCATGTAATGTATTGGGCTGGTTGGCAGAAGACTATCACACGACCTGTGTGAATGAACCAGCCGCCTTCATGGTGGACGCAGCCATTAGGGGTAAGAAGAAGACGAGGATACTGTGTCTACTGTACAAGCTATGATCTGGGGATGCAGGGAAGCGCTCTCTGCTTCATAAGCATATTACTTAAAATTAAAACACATAACCAATCCTTAAAATTCAATATGCTAACTAACCATCGATTCGCGTGAACCACACTCTCCCCGCATCCCCACCACCGGCCGGTCCAACACCACCATTTTCCCCCGCCCAATCCATTCCCACCTCCCTTACTACACCCTCACTACTAATTCTAAACTCCATTGGTACAACCTGTTTAAAGATTCCACCAGGAGCAACTGTACTATCAATATATGAGAGCCAGAATTCGCCGCTGACGTGAACAAGGTTCATTTGGAGTTTCCATGCTGCGTTTAAGCGGGAGATGTGGAGTTTGTTGCTGATATGAGAGAAAGGAGCCGATGCGAAAGGAAGGGCTATAGTAAGATTGTGGTATGCGGGGTGGTAGAATGTGCCTGTGTAGGAAGAGATGGGGAGAGCCGGAGGGAGTGGGGGGTTGGGGGTATTGGGGTAGAGACGATTTCTCGCATTTTCATAATCTTTGTCCGCCTCTTGAAAAGCCTTTCTGTTGCTGTTCTTCATTAGTTTGCACATCTCTCAATCTAAGTTAAGGAGTGGAGGCATACTGTTCATCCCAATCAAATCGTTCTTCTCTTAGAACGTTCAATTTATCATCAATAAGCGAGAAAAGGAGAGTTTTTTGCGCTGCGTTAGCTGTTTGAACTGTATTGGAGAAGGCTACTAGGCCATATTGGAGGGATGGGAAGAAGACTAGCAACACGTAAGTATGATATTAGATTGGCTCTACCCTAATATAAAAAAAAATAAAAAGGGAGTGAATGCGAGAATAGAGTTCCCAGGGCCGACCCAGAATAACGTACTAACTGTTGCCCCAAATGCTTCCATTTCCCCGTCATGCTGGAAGTATTCGTGGCCATGATATACTCCTGTATGCCACTATTTAGGAGGTCAGCTTATAATGCCCTTCCAATTAAAAATTTTAATATCGAAAAAGAATATGGCTGGAATCCATCAAGCTTTTTTAGATGTTAAAGCTAACTTACACCAAGTGTGTACCCACTGATGCCCACACTCCCACCAATGAAATAATCATCCTTCTCGCAAAGGGTCCTCGATTTGAAAAGTTCTCTATATCCGTCCTCGGAAATTGGCCCAGAGCATTTCATCAGCGCACGAAGCCATTTGGCATAGTCGAGAACATTGGAGACGGTACCTCCTGCACCGGAGATGACTGATGTGTCCATGTAAGGAACAGGGATGTGGTTGGAGGAGGACTTATTAAAGACGTAGCCTTGTGCTAGGGGCTCGGGTGCTGAGAGCGCGGCAGGAGTTGAGAAATACTGATCTAAGAGTCAACAAGTTATATGACTCTAAGTAGTAAGAATACTCAAATTTTCTTAAGAAATCTCAAAGGTCTCAAAGGAAATACCTGCAAGAAGACTCAACTCACAGTACTTCGCATCCCCAATGGCTCCCAAATCCTCTCCCTCAAGAAATCCCCCAGCCACATCCCACTCACTTTTTCAACAACATAACTGGCAACAACAAACATAACATTGCAATATTGATACCGTTCCCTCAGTCCCCTTGTCAGTGGTAAATGCCTCAAACTCCTCACCACATCCCTCACATCCCTCTTCACGCCCTTCTCATCGACACCTCCATAACTGAAATCATGTGCTGGCAAGCCGGTACGATGGGATAGTGTGTCCTCGAGGGTGATGTGGGTGGTAAGGTATGGGTCTTGAAGGATGAAGTCAGAAGGGAGGAGGGAGGAGATGGGAGTTTTGAACCCGAGAGGGAAAGACGTGGGATTGGAGGTTATAAGGAGGGAGAGAGCAGCAGCCGTGAAGGCTTTAGTTGTGCTACCTGTGTAGAAGAGGGTTTGTGGGGTTACAGGAGTTGAAGGATATTTTGCAATGCCGTAGCCCTATTCATTTTTGTAAAATTAATTCTATTCATTGTATTCTCATTTGAAAATCGGGAGTGTGGAAAGTAAATGAGTATACAGAAACGATTTACTTTTGAGAAAGATCTTGTGGAATCGTTGCAAACTTACTTCAGCCCATGTATTATTGCCATCAACCACGGCTATTGCAACCCCTGGAACGTGCCATAAATTTAGAGTATCTTTTACTAACTCTGCGAACTTCGCATCTAATGAATTGATCGTCTCCTGCTCATCAAGAATATGCTGCTCTGACGCGGAAGAAGATTGCATTTGAAGAAAGACAGAGAGGATTAACATGAAAGAGATGTACTCGAAGAAACATGTTCGCGTTCGAAGTCGCCCTAGAGCAGCCTTCATATTGGAATGAAATTCTAGAAATAGACTTGTGAAACTATTCAACAGGTGTGGTATATGGAAGGTGGCTTAAAGGCTTGAGGGAGTGAACGAGATATTTTAATGTCCCCGACTCTTGACGAATAGAAGCGTCTGACAGGGATGATTGTTAGCCAATGTACTGCAAGTAGCCTTGGGCTGAACTTCTTACCTGCAAGCAACTCCTTGCACAAACGCACCTGTTGCAGTTCATCCGCAGAAAACTGCATAATACCCATTGGCGAATCTCACCCCATTCTTTGGATCAATTCAGAAGCTTAATCTTGCCCTACGAAGATTACTTTGTGCCTGCATTGATTGTAGAATTTGTCAATTAATCTATCCCGTGCTTATGGCACATGGAGCCACTACAGCCGCTGGAGCGAGCTGGTGATTTTGTTTGGGTATTTAGATTCCTACAAGCCTGGATGAGCAGATCATCCACCCATGTGCGCCACATTGTCTTCCGCCCACCCATCATCCTGCTTGCCATGACTGCTTTCCAATCCACCGAGTATAGAAGCAATAATGTCCAACAAGCAGTTGAAGATCCTATATTTGTGTAATATCCTCTATTTTCTCTCATAGCTCTTCCTCATCCTCAGTTTTCATCGCTGGTTCGGGTAAAGGAGTGTGAGCAGCTTCTGCTGCGGCTACGATATCCCCTCTTGTACTTGTGAATCCCATCCCTAGGCGCTTTTGGATTGCCTCAGCATCCACATCGTACAAACTGGCACGATGCTTCTTAAGGGGACTGCCGACCACATTGTCGTCTGGTACGTTTTGTCCAAAAACACTACTTCCAAGAATTGGGCCTGGACCAACATTCGAATCTACTTCTGCAGGAGGCGTTGCGCCCACAGATGTAGAGCCAATAGATCCGGGTGATTTGCGAGAGCTCACATTCAAGGGCTCGGCGGAATGCTGGCGCTTAAGCTATTCCCAGAGTCAGCCGATTTTTGATTATCTGATTATGAATGAAGTGTTGTGTATAACTCACCTTAATTCGTCCTACACCATCTGCCAGCTCACCTGAGTATTTTGCATCCTCAGGGCTTAAGAGAGTCTTCAGATCCTTATCTTCAACATCATCCATCTTTCCCACAATTTCATCATCGACATCATCTTCATCACTATCCTCATCCATAGCCCCAACAACGGCACTGCCATTACTCTTTTTTCTTTGTTTGTTCTTTCGCCCTGAAACATCGTTGTCTCTAAACGAAGAAAAACCAACAGTGCCGCCAGGCTTTAGTGGGGCAAGGTTTGAAAAGTCAAGCTGCGTTGACCGTCGTTTGCTAGAACCGGGTGTGGTTGTTTGTTTCTTAGATGCCATGATTCCCATCTTCTGTAATTGTCCTATACCTTGTTAGCACACGTAGAAGAATATGATGAAGGAGCCCTACGTTCGCCCCTATAAAAGAACGTAAAGACAGCAAATGGCTTGTCCGGACCATCAATGCCTGTAACCGTCTGTGTACTAATCGACTTTGGATCCAAAGTCTTTGGCTTAGCGAAACTTGTAGTGTGATCAATATCTGCCCCGTCACCTTTATCATTTTTATCCTTGTCGTCGTCGTCGTCGTGGGCATCAAATTGTGGGGAGTATTCCCCTCTCTTAATCTCTCCTGAAGCCAAAACTCTGAACATGGCAACCTTTATCTGCCCAGCGGCTTCTGGCAGCTCATCATCGTCCGAATCAGAACTCAAATCGTCCTCATCATCGGAGAGCTTCTCAACTGGCGAGCTTGCATCGGCACCGTATCTCAGTACACTCCGAGGCCCAGAAGGTTTTCGAGAGTTCATCATATCTACCAAGTCATCGTCGCTGTTTTCCTCCCTCTTAACCTTCCTCCGCTTTTCATATTTCTGCCTGCGCTTCTCAATCCTCGCAGCTATATCATTTCCTTCCAGGTCAAGCCCATTTAGCCATCGCTCTAAGCCCACTTCTCGGAACAGAAACTCTCTCTCAGCAAGTCCGCCTCCTTCAGAATCGGGTACCTGGACCCAGCGCGAGTTGACCCAAGTCTCTTCACTTGGTCTTAGCAATGTCGCAACCTCCTCTTTTGCTCGTCCATCGAAGTAGATATAGGCCGCAATAGTCTCGTTCTCGGATTTCGTAATTGGTATATAGGGTCCAACAGCGCCAACAAAATTGCCACGCTGAGAAGATATGCCTGGCAGCCCAGCGACGACTTGTGGCTGGGGATATGGATTATCTGGTGTTGGCTTCGGTGTGGAATACGGAACAGGTAGGCCTGGCGTGAGGAGGGTTATGGAGATAGCAAATTTCGCAGGCTCTGGCTTTTGGGTCTTTGAATCGGGAGGAATCTTTGCCTTAGGTACTGGAATGTATGTGTTGACGCGTGAGACTCTCGACTGCTTCTGCACAGAATATTCGGGTAGAGGAGCACCCTCCGCATGAACACTGACTGCGATGCCCTTGAAGCACGGCATTTTGCTGGATTATGGGCTGTAGCAACCGAAGCTGCCCAGCAGAGGGAAGTGCGATGTTTGAGGGTCTGCAAAGTTGGAGTTGGAAAGCTCCGAAGGGCGAGTCGAGGTACAGAGTACCTTCAGGTTAACGCGGAGGAGGCTGAACTAAAGTCTAGAGTAGCGACTTGCAAGGATCAAATCTGACAGGACAAGGGCACCAGGATTTCCTGGAAGTTGCAGCACGTTTTGATCGTGTCTGCCTTTAGAACTGCTGGATTGCCAGAGCAAGTTATATTTGAGATTGGCTCGGACTCGGCGCCTTGACAAAGAGTGCGCCTGGCGGTGGAGGCGGGCAACATTTTACACGCGATGGGCGAATATTTGCGATCACGGCGGAGTATCACAGGATTCACGTCAGGAACACCAAAATAACCACATTCACTTGTCATTTGGTACAGTGACTACGAAGCTATGTTTCTCTTTGAATGTGTGTATTTTGGTCATTACCAGTATTTACTCTAAGTATCCCGTTTTGAATATTCCAAACCCTTCTCCAGGTTCCATCTACAAATCGACCCTTAAGGTGTCTCGGCCAGCAACGCGGATATGCCGAGGACCTAACGTGCTCGTGCATTACAGTGGTTTTTTGTAAAGGAATGTCTCATTGTGAAGAATGTGTTCTTAACCTGTTTGACTCAATTAGCACAAAAAATCTCAAATTAAAATCAAGAACGTAGAGATTGAAGGCTTCGTGGGGATCAGACTGTTGAGCTTGATATTTTGATTAATCAACATGAAATTTCAGTTGGCCGTTCTTAAGGGCAGAAGTGTAGTCATCAGAGTGAAGCAAGAGTATCAAAAAGAAGATGAACGTACCCGAGCATAGTGTCAATCTGCAATAAACTTTGTTGGGGTCTAGATGTCAGTCGGGGTAATCCAAGATTGGTAGCAATCATGTTAGAGATGTTATGGTTGTGAAGAGAACATCGAAGTTGTCACTATTGTTTGTGAGAGAAAGGAAGAAAGAAGAGTTCTCAAGATTTCGTTCCTCTTATTTTTGCGAACGCGCTAGCGGGCCCAGTCTGCTGATTGGGCATTAAATTCCCCCACCAACGCATGGAGGGGAACCTGATCAACAACATAGCATTTCGACCGAAAAACATTTCAGCAAGCTAACCTTCACCACACCTTCAAAATGGCGGCCAGTAAGTCCTCTCTTTTTGCGCACCATACATTCAAATCAGAAGCACCATGCTATAAAACGATTCCGCCTTGATATGCTATAGAAAAGTGCTAATTTGATTGCTCTAGACTTCGCAGATGTCGCAAGTAAGTTAATTAACTTTTCGTCACAAACTATTCGGAGGCCCGCGACATAGAGTTTGGTGTGGGCATGCGCTGTTTCGGACTATACATATTACGGCATGATTGAAGTGAGGCTGATATGCAAAATAGAGCAGTTCACCGAGTTCTACTACAACCAGTTTGATGCAGACAGAACCCAGTTGGCACCTCTATACGTGAGTATAGCTTGATGAATTGAGAATAACTTAGCTAATAAGGATTAGCGAGATCAATCTATGTTGACTTTCGAGTCTGCCTCTGTCGCTGGTGCTGCTGGCATTGTCGAAAAGCTTTCGGTAGGAACAAACATTCGATTGTAAACCGCAGTAAAGTACTGAGTCATATCTACAGAGCCTGCCATTCGCAAAGGTCAAGCATGCCGTTTCAACACTTGATGCGCAGCCATCTGGAGACAACGGGGGAATTTTGATCCTTGTAACTGGAGCTCTTTTGGTATGTCCTTCATTCATCTGGAATCGATAAACTCGAAATTATTGTTGAAATGAGACTAACCCATGGAGCACAGGTCGATGATGAGCAAAGACCTATGAACTACAGTCAAACATTTCAACTTCTTCCCGATGGCGCAGGAAGCTTCTTCATTTTCAACGATATCTTCAAGTTGGTTTTCGGATAACCTAATTATGTCAAATGAAAGGCATATTGGGTACATAAGAATTGAGGTCCAGGGCTGAATCTTTGTTTTCTGCAAACATTATACCGACTTTCTACAACTAGAGAGTAGTAAGAGCTATGGAGTTGCGACATATCGAGTACAATAGGAAGACTACCATTATATCGACACTTTACCATGCGTCTCCCCATGCGTCTCCCATACTGATATCTTTTCGGCTGTTGAAAATATTGCTCGACTTGAATAAGCACTTCCATTTGAATTGCGTGCCTGCTTGCCCAAACCTCATAGGCCTCCAAACTGTGTTGTCTTTACCATATTCTTTGCCTCCTCCCTCCTCCAAAATATCTTACATTTCTCCTTCAATAATATTTGACTAAACGCAGTTCTGAAATCTGATGCGGGTAGGTGTGCCACGGTGATACAGTGATCGTAGGAAAAGCCTTGGTGTATGTTTCCAGTAGGAGAAGCCTAAGTTTACCTCGTGGGAAATGACAGCTTATAAATTTGGAATTTAAAGAGGGAAACTCCCTATCTTCACCCTTCGTATAGAAAATTGTTGAGCTGTCACAGTGGCAAAATTCGTCACAATGTGGTCCATCTGAAATAAAGAAGAAAGGTGTTGCCTGGGTAGGGGTTCGCAAGCGTCGCAAGCTTGAGGCTGACAACACTAGCGAAGCCGCCCAAACATCTTCGGATAGACACGTACTTTACAGCAAGAGCAACTACAAACAAAAGCGCATCAACCGAGTCCACAATACAATCAATCTTGATACCATTCATGGGAAACTGAATCCGTGAACCATCAATCATCATCTTTCTCGAATATACAAAGTAACAGTCGGAGTTCCCATTGAAGCTGCGAAGGCGCATTGAAGCTCAGTCCATCTCCACATTCAACAAAGTCATTCCCGAGACGCAAATATGACGATTGCAGAGGAGTTTGCCACGAGAAATTTCAGTAAGAACAATCTGGAGGATAGATTGCAGTAGTAGATTTGCTAATCATGATTTTTTTTTAAATAGGTATCTACGGACAATGGTAAGCAAGCTGTCAATTTCCATCCGAGTAAAAGTGTCTTGCCCTCCACACCGGAATTCATCGCCTTTAACACCATAACTCTACACTACAATCGCAAATATTCAACCGCTAGAACGTATCTTCTACGAGCTTGTTACTTGGGCAGATTACATAGATCGAGGAAATCATGCTGACTGGTTGGCCATAGGACCGGCGTGATATGCATATTCTTGTGCTTTGCCCTAGGGATCTCGCATCTCTTCCATGTTAGCATCATGATCCTTTTTGGTGCACTTTGCCTGTATGAATTCCCTGTTTTTTCTTAAGCTCCGTGCTAACAAATTACTCAGTGCGAGCTCTTTTCTCATTATTTTCATTGAGATTCCCCTCCTCCTCCGAATCTGTCCTACATCCGCGAAGTTCGATACTTTCATGCGCCGTTTCACTACCAACTATATGCGAGCTGGAATCTACCTTGTTATGGGCATAGTTCAATGGCTCAGTCTTATTAAAGAAGCATCGAGTTTGATCGCTGCAGCTATTATGCTTACTCTTGCTGCTTCGTTCTACGCTTTGGCTGGAATTAAGGGACAAGGGTTCGTTGGTAGTAAGACGCTTGGGGGACAAGGTGTTGCTCAAATGATCATCTAAGGAACTGGTGGAAGTGTAGGGTTTGCTGCAGGGAAGGACGGGAACGATGGGAGAATGTGAGGATGAGAAGACCAGCTGAGGGTTGCGGAATAGGAGCCTTAAGAAGGGTGCAGACTTGACAAGATCGGAAGTAGAAAATGGTGGGCATTGGTTTGGGGTCTGGCGTTCCGGGTTCACGGCTGGTTGATCCTGGCTGTATTACGAATTTCTTCGATTTGGAGCTTCCAATATAATGTACTTTTATACTCCTTGTTCGCGTTTTACTTCCTTTGAAGACTGGCGTAGAACGAAACTCCCTTCGGAGGACGGATATATTCCGGAGTTCAGTCCCGGGTATATTAAAAGAGTTACTGAATCAAAGTCACGAGCATTCCAATCCCATACGACTCAGGCCCTATTTGACATCAGCACGTCACCAAGGCTTCTTGAAATGTAAGGTAAGTTATGGAAGAACACCACTATTGGCAGCAGCTTGAAACCCATGACCGTTGCGGGGAACGCCTGGGAAGAGTTTGAAGTCACACTACTGCAGGTTCAACAACACGTGAACCTTGGGGATTTTTATGGCTTTTCAGGTCACGATCATTCTTGACGGCATAGCCGACATGCTTTAACTGTGAGAAAGTGACGATTAAAAGTGATAGGATTGTGGTTGTAATTCTAATGAGAGATTTCTCGTCTTCACTACGGATCGGAGCTGAGAATAATAGCTCACTTGCATGCACCAAGAGAATCTCGTAGTCGTGCAGGCTTGTCGCCATACGATCACGATGTTGAGCATGTTCTGGAGCGTTGGTGGGGCATTTAGAGGGGCGACTGATGATGTGCTCCCCTGCAAACATACCTCTTGGGCTATCTGTTGGAACCTATCAAGCTGAGCCATTTACTCTGCTTGAGGCCATCTCCAATCAGCGTAATTACCTTGACTGTAAGTGGGCGAACCGATCTCGTGCATGAAGAGAAATCGCTTGCGGATTGCGAGTTGCTTGACCTGAATGTGTTCTGACCAAGGTTGCGTATGGGAAAAGGGCGGGTTTTAGTTCTGTGACGGAATGGATTTAGCTTGGCTGAAAGCATCTGGGACTGAAGGCTACTTCTTCATTACCGCACTTTGTACTTAACTGCTGTCATACGCTCTGATACACCACCAATTATTTACTTACACAGCTTCGATGAATGATCTTTGCATAGATCCCCTTTGACACCTAGACCCTGAACGTGTGAGTGCTACCCTCCTCTTCACCCCGATCCTCATCTTGGGCCGTTGGGCCTTGCATTAGATGTCTAAGTTACACAAAGACCCTCACCGAGCAGTCTGTATCACTTTTGTTCTCAGCATCTGGCATCGTGCTATCTGGGGCCTTGCTCTTCATTGGCACAACGTTATCACGTTGTCAGTATGCCACTTGGGACTTGATAACAGAGCTGCAGAACACCCTGGGACATCACAATCTGTCTGAATGCTATCTATTTACCCTCCGCCTTACCCGCATTGGCTGCTGCGTGACTCGCTTCAGAATTTAGGTCGAGCTAGCACTAACAGAAAGATAGAAAAGAACGGCCTTCAATTTCTCAATTCTCGATAGACAGTCGAAATCTTTCACAATGTCGACCGCCATGCCTCAAATTCCTCCTCGTCCTACCCGCACACAGAAAGAGACTTCAAGCTCGAATAGTCTCAGTGCCGAAATGCCAAAGATCCCTCCCCGCCCAGCTGGGCGCCGTCCTGACCGCTCAATTTCTCCCAGCCGTGAGAGCTTCGCCCAATCTCCTCTGAACGAAACTCCATTTTCTGCGAATCTGGCCAAAACTTCCTCCCACGATGGTCACTCTAGCAGACCTAATGTGGATCAGCCAGCTCGTCCTCCCAGCGTTGTCCTCCCATCAATTGGCCAGGAAGGCACTGAATATGCTGAGGTCTTTGCAGCTCCAGAAGAGCTAGGGACCTCTCCTACACAAACCAGAAATATTTCCAATGATCTGAAGCTTCATGCTCCCAAGCCATCAGTTCCAGCTTCAGCTGCAAAGCAGCGAGTTTCGACTGTTACTCGTACGGACTCTGGACAAGCTGCTGCTTTTGGCATTGGGAAGGCCAATAGCGATGATAAGGATCCCGCATCTCGCCCGTTAAAGCAGAAAGCCAGCTTTGCCAGCCAAACCTCCAATGGCACTGAGCGGCCCGGTTCAAGCGCCGGCGGTGATAGTGAACATGGCATTCCAGAAATCGGCCAGCGTGTGCCAATGTATCCAAATGCTGGAGATGTCCAGGCACCGTCACCGGCTCCATTTGCACAGCCCTATGCCCCTGGCATTGGCTTCCATAATGATGGTTCAAAGCCTAGACAACACAATCGTAGAACCAGTGCCCGCGAACACGAAGTTCCTCTTGAGGCCTATGGCAGACATGGTCACCAAGTCCTTCCTCACGACCGATTTGAAAAGGCATACTACGAGAAACGCCCAGAGCTGTTCAAGAAAGAGCTAGGACAATATGGAGAGGGTAGACCAGAATGGGCCATGAGCAGTGAGGATCTAAATAAGATTGTTCGAGATACAGCCAGCAGAGGTGCTGGACTTGGTAAGGGACACAGTTGTGCAATTTGCACATGAACGACTCGAATAATCTAATATAATCTAGGAACGTCGCCAGCTGTAATGGGAACACCAACCGAACAAGTCGGTTTCCAAGCCTCGGAAGAATATGCTTCGCGAATTTCTTCGCCTCGTCCACAATCATCGACTTATCAAGTAGCTCACTCCAACACTTCTCAAACTCATGTTGAGTCTCCTCTGAGAAAAGAGTCATTCCCAGCAGATGTCAAAGGCAAGCAGGAATTTGAGAGCACCGTTTCAGGGAGTCCGCATGCTCCTTCTGATACCGCACTTGAGAGTCAAGAGAGCGAAGTCGAGGATGATGATGTTATTCATGTAGACCCACAACGCCGCGTTAGCAGGATATATGGCGGGGATGGCCATCTTGACTCCACCGAAGACCTTGGGCCAACTGCTGAAGATGGTGGGATCCACGATGAACATGGCTACTCAGCTCCAATCTTGGCTTCCGATGAGGTTGCGAAAGAGCCATTCGGTTGGGAGCTTCAACCTGCTGTGTCCCCCAGTCACGAACGCAGAAGCGGCAATTACGAGGAATATGGTTTCTACAACCATAAATCTACTAGCCAGACAAGTCTTAATGGTAGTAGACCATCAAGTAGGCCCACCAGTATTCACGGGAACCTTCCAGGTCTTCGATTACCTTCCGACTCGCAGAAGCTTGAGGATCTTGAAGAATATGAGCCACTGTTCCCTGAAGAAGAGAAGAATGCCACGAAGCCATTGACTGCTGCAGACAGATTAAAACGCCCTGAGTTGAAGAACCGCAAATTCCCTAGTCAGGATGTTTGGGAAGATACCCCAAACAGCTTGCAGTATACCGCTACTGTATCGAGCCCACAATTACCAGAAGATGTGGAAGCTTCACCGGTGAAAACTAATGAAGAAACCGCCGCTCAAGCTTTTGCTAGAAAGCAGGAAGAGCTTGCCGAGAAAGAATCAAAAAGCCCTGACAGCTTTTTATATAAGGAGAAGAAGCCATGGGAGAAGAACGCTCACCTCGCTCAAGACACAAGACCTGGGATGAAGCAACGATTTCCAAGTCGTGATATCTGGGAAGATACACCTGATAGTCTCCAACTAGAAACAACAGTCGCTAGTCCTCAAGAACCGGAAAAGGATACGTTAAGTCCTGAAGAAGCACGTTCTGCTACAGAGGTGGCCCCTTCGTCAAAACCACAAATCCCAGCTCGGCCTACGAAGTCGAAACCTACAGAGGTCATTGAAAAGTCGCAGCCAGCGATACCTGAACGACCAGCCAGAAAATCAGCAGACACCGCCTCACCGCCTGTACCAGTGAAGGCGAAACCTGTAGTACCTGCACGCCCTTCAAAACCCCTTACACGTGAATCATCAGAAAACATACCGTTATCTCAAGTAGCATCAAATTCTTCGGCAAAATCAGTTGGCTCAGATCAAAGTACGGCCGCAGCAGCAAAGCCAAAGCCACCTGTTCCATCAAGACCCCTTGGTAGCAAGATTGCTGCTCTTCAAGGTGGCTTCATGTCTGATCTAAACAAGCGACTACAACTTGGCCCTCAAGGTCCGAAGAAGGAAGAACCAACCCCTGAACAGGCAGTCGTAGAAAAAGAGAAGGTGCCTTTGTCAGATGCTAGAAAGGGTCGAGCACGAGGTCCAGCTCGAAGAGCCCCTGCTAAAAGTCCTTCTCCTGGAGCTGCTGATGCCGCTGCCGCCTCCGCCTCCGCAGCTGTGCCAAAGTCAACATTAAGCTTAAGTTTCTCGTTACCGGCAACGGTCTGGGAACTCGATCCTGATGAGGACGAAGTCTATGTCATTTCAGAGAAGGAGAAGGCGGAGGCTGTTTCGGCAGTTCCTACAAAGGCGGCGCAATTAGAAACCTCTACTTTAGCCACAAAAGCGGGTGGTCAACCTGTGCACGAAGTTGATGAAATCGCTCCCGAGGCTGAGAAATCATTATCACTGCCCTCAGCTACTGAAGACGCTCAAAAGGAAGCAATTATCACTGGATCTAAGACAACCAACCATCAAACCGAGCAAGTCAAGAATAGCGATGAACCGGCTGTGCTTTCGAAGGGCAGTTTGGCTCCTGAGGTAGCTGAGGAAGAAGATTTGAGTGGATCGACAGCTACTTTGAAAGCTAGCGAGGCGACTGGTGGGAAAGAGGAGAGTGTAGAATAGATTTTTGGGGTAGGAGTGTTAGGTGAGGATTTTTTTTTAGTAGCAGTACCGTGAGTGGTGGGGGTTACCAAAGTGCTTGGTAATTGGTTTGGGGAGATTAGAAGAATTTCATGGTGTTTCACTTTCCTTGTCGAAATTGTGATTTTACTACATTTCGAATGATAAGTGTGCTAAAGCAAGGCCTCTCCTCGTTTACTTGCTAGATATATGTTGGCTATGCCTCACCAACTTACGATACCTTCATCGTCGCCCTAAATCAACGTCTCCAACGCACACTAACCTCTTACTTTCATTATCCTTTTCGCCCTCAATACCAAAGAAACCCCCCACAGCCACCCTAATGACCTCCTCCCAAAACCCTCCCACCAACCCCGTAAGTTTATCGCCGCTCTGCTTGAAATCCGGAAAAGCGTTGACTTCTAAAAGCCAGGCATTGTGATTTGCGTCGACTAAGAAGTCTAAGCCAAAGACTTCGAATGCATTGGGGAGGGTTTGGAAATGAATCATCATGTCCTTTGCCGCGGCCTTGAATATTTCCCCCGTAACCTCGCACATCTGCTCAAAAATCTGCTCTTTCACTTCTTCCGACAAGTCCAAACTCCAGAACATCTGGACGGGATTATACTTCTCTGCTCCCTTTGTTCCTCCTTCCTCGGGCTTGGACGTTTGGAGGCAAGTATTCGTAAGATGTGGGCTCAGATTGATCTTCCTCTTATCGTCCCCATCGGAAGACGATGATTCCCATGGTGGCATGTATGGAGCGCTGGCGAAGAGAGCAAGCATATCCCTATAAACGTAAATTTTAAGAGAGCCGACACAGAGAACATAAGTCCGGATATGGAACTTTGTTCCTTTCCCGCTAGGCTTACTGGGTGGCGGAAGGAGAAGGGGAGGGTGAATATACGGTTGCGCAATGAAATGCCTCAAATGCGATGTGGTGATATAGTCGCCTGACTCTTTCTGTGCGGACTCTGTTTCGTCTTCGTTGTCTTCGTCTTCCGACTCAGGTCGTTCATCCTCCCATTCATCGAAGATAGTTTGCAGCTCAACTTCAGAAGAGAACAGACGAATCCCTTGCCCCCTGTCACTCATCCCCGGCTTCAAAATCCACCACTCCCTTTCACTCCCTACAATACCCCCCTCCCCACTATTAGTTGCCCTTCCCCTGATCTCATTCCTCTTCCAGCTCTCCCTCAACTCCCAAGCTTCAACAAGCGCATCATCAAGAAACTCTGCATAATCGACCTCAAACTCCACTCCATTTTTGAAAGTTCTCCCTAGTATACTTTCTGGGTGCTTGATTACCCAGTTCCGACACAGGACAGCAAGGTAGTGCTTCCGTATCAACGCTTTACGGATTATGTAGCTGTTTATTAGGGTTGTTGAGGAGTTTGACATTGCGAAGTTGAAGGGAAGACTCTCATACTGGGAAATCTGCAGGAATGGGGAGGACGGTGTAGGTAGAGAGTCGAGAGATGGTATTAAGGTGTAGGAAGTAGGTGGTAGGAGTTTTTGTAACCCGGCGAGGATGAGTGGTTGAACATAGGTGTCTTCGTAGTCTATTAGGGCGTAGATGTGTTTCTGGGATGATGTTGGCGGCAACATCAGGGGCTGTGAGAGGGAGAGATTGGCTATGTTTGCTGTGGGTGCTGCAGAGGATGTCGATTCTTGCTTCCCCTCCCTTGTTGAAGAGATGACAGCTTCGCTCATGGTATTGGTAGAACTCGATGGTGAAGGCCTGGCTCACGAGTCAGATTCTTGGTCTGATCATGTTAGAAGAGAATATATGTATTGGTCTAACATGAGGTCTAATGCCCGCCTGTTGCTCCAACGCTATGCACTCACAACTTCAGCTCTATTTCCCCTTCCGTTTGCGCCTTTGCGTGCATGAAATTTGCTTTTAGAGGTGTGACACTATTTTAGTATTAGCAAGTACTGACTTACGGGTTCATTAGACAATAAGGGGTGCTAACCTCGTATAATGCTCCTTAACAGCCCAACCATCATTCCCCGGCGCCGCTTCCTCCACACTTTTATAAACATCCATAAACCTCGGCGCCCACTTAAAATGCTTGTGCTTATGCCTTGTTACTCCTCCCTCTCCGTGTCCATCAACCGGAGCACCCTCAGCCTCAGCCTCCCTAATCCTCTGCTCCTCCTCCCCTGCATCCCCCTCCTCATCCTCAATCTCTTTAAAACAACTCCCAGCTCCCCAGTAATTCTGTAGCATATTCGTCCATAGCACCTTTCTTTGCTGAACTCCCTGAACTAACGGAACATTAACACTGTATAAATCAACATCTTCGCCCCAGTTTGCGTATAAATGCTTGATTAAGCGGGCGCTTAGCTCAGAGGCATCTTTTATGATTGCAGGATCGTGCGCTGAGTCTGGCAATCCGGGTTTTTCTTTCGAGAAGAACGCATATGATAAAGCAATCGCCCTCCTCCTACAAATTGCTGCCTCCAAAGCCCCTCCAAGCGTCCCACTACTCAATGAGAAAACTGCTGTGGAATTCCTTCCAAAATTCGGCCCTGAAACAACTAAATCCACCGGCCCCTTCTCCTGAAAATAATGATAAAGACCGATCTGTACACAACTTGCAGGCGTGCCATCAACTAGGACCCATTCTTCTTCTTTGTACCCGTCAGAGGAATTCGGAGGAAGAGGGCGTGAGTGTGTAGTGCCATTATCTTGGTGCAGGGTACCAGGCCGAAAGTAGGTTGGTTTGACGGTTTGGCCGATGATGTGGGCCTTGCCGATCCAGGAGCGCTGGGTGTGCGGAAGGACGACGGATATTGTGTGGCCGTGACTTTGGAGGGTTTGAACGAGGGAGTGGACGTAAGGGGAGGACTGTTGGGAGGGGGGACCGTCGTCGTTTACTATCTGTGGAAGATTAGCACTCAGGAATATAGAACGGGATATGGAATGGTATGTAAAGGTATGAAGTTGTACGAGGGGGCCTATTTACGAGTATGTGCATTATGATCGTTGATCTAGAGAATGTTGAGGAATTGAGGTGTATTTTGTAGGGAGGGGAAGATGTCGCAAAGATATCTCAAAATTTGTACAACAGCCTCGCCCGACCTCGCAAGTGGCGGGGTAGCAAGCGCCCCTGGAAGTTGCCCCACCTCCGATGCAGGGCTCTGGAAGTTCACATATGGTGCTACGAAAGTATCAGTCAAAGGGAGTTTTTTGATAGTTATGGGTTGGTTTATTGTATAGTCATATTACGTTCACGAGTCTGCACACATACGGAGGTTCCAGATCAAGATTGCTATTACAATTGGACTACTATCTGCACATACACATGATAGCATCAGCAATAACCGATGTATCTTCCGAAACAAGTTCCAGGTAATCTCGACCTCTAAAAGTCAACCTCGGAACGAGTCACCTAAGTATGATTGTCCTCCAAACCATCAGGGCATAGACAAATTCGCTATAACCATCCTAGAAACAGAATCTCAATCTCTTCCCTCTTGTCGAGCCTCTCAACGAGGACAGCACAAGCCATTACCACAACCACCAGAAATTTCATAATTCCATCACCCAAACTATAGTCAATGACCCCGCTATGCGTAATTCGTAAAACATTTGCTCTTTCTATTCATATCGACCAACGAGGAAAAGTCGTACAAACGCTAGCAACCCTAGAAACCAAACCAGAAAGTCTCCCAATTCATGCATAATATTTTTCAAGAAGTGTAATCTTGTTGGGGCTCGATTACTCAGTTACGAACCTTCTTGCGACCGCGGGGAATTGGTGATGCTTCACGCTTGTTGTGACTCTTCTTCTTTTGCCAGGACTGAAAAGGACTGGTATCCATCTCATCGTCGCTAGTAATAGGGCCACCAGGTGAGCCACCCAGATCAACGGCTTTGCCCTTCACGTGTCGGCGTGTAGCACGAGGGGTTACTCCGGGCGATCTAGGGGTTTGAGGTGTTACAACTTCATCTTTATCCGCGGGCGTGATTACGATTTTGGATGACGAATGTCTGATGGATTTTCTGGGGCTTCCAATGATAGAAGGGTCTTCGATATCGGTGTCGGCTTCTTCATCTTCAGCCTCTTGCTGACTCAATTGCTTCGCTCGAAGCTGTTGAGCGCTAGGGAAAAGAAGACGTGGATTCATCGAGCTGCGAGTAACACGTCCAGATGGGGGGGGTGAAGGAACCACAGTTTCAACATTGTCATCATCGACCATTCTATCCTCAATTGGAATATGGTCATGCCGGGAAGAACGAGATGAGCGGGAACTCTCAGCATTATCGTTGGAGAACTTTCTGAATACTTTCTTCCCTCGGCTAGTAAACTGTTAGTAGTTGCAAGTGAGCATGCTTGATGAGGAACTTACAAAACGGCAATATATCCATCGGTTCGCTTCTCAACTTCAGCATAGTCAAATTCGCCTTCGCCGGGTACGGTAATCTTCCTGCGTTTGTTTGATCGCTTAGTCGGCTCCGGTACAGCCTTTGCGCCTTCTCCAAAGAATGGATTGTCCGAGTGGTCATCAGGTTCAGGGACTCGTTCATGGGAATCGGTGAATATTGCGATTGGCTCATCTTCAGCTTCAAAACTGTCCAAAGTAAATCCCTTGTACTTCTTTCCCTTCTTCTTGAGCGTTGGCATCGCCTCTTCAACTGTTGCAGAGCTAACTGAGAATAATTTTTTTGCAACTGAGCTTACTGCGGGAGAGGTCTTCTCAGGGCGTCTGCTAGGAGTTTTGTCTGGCGTTGGAAGCATGCCATTCCCACGAATGGCTGCCACAGGCCGCGGAATATCGCTTTTCTTCATCTTGTCTGTTCGACGTGGTGTT
The DNA here is from genome assembly GCA_021365295.1 of Tricladium varicosporioides. NCBI lineage: Eukaryota > Fungi > Ascomycota > Leotiomycetes > Helotiales > Tricladiaceae > Tricladium > Tricladium varicosporioides. The sequence goes on along the minus strand of JAJTIW010000015.1, from coordinate 895,930 downwards.
TGCAACCCGAGAGATGCAGCTGCGGAGGCCGTCGTATCGAAATTTAATGCACCAGAAACTCTTCTTCCACCCATTTCTGATGGACTTTTCGCAAAGCGTTTCTTTGTTGCGGTTTGTGGAGAGGTTGGGAGATGTGGGGTCGAAGTTGAGCTTCGTTTTGAAGACTTTGGTGACGAAGGGATAGCTCGAATTTTGCGACCAGGGGTTGCAGGTGGAGAGCTATTATTGGCGCGCGCGCGGTCAGAAATCCTCGAAGATTTTCGTGGGCTGTAAGGCTGATAATCGTCGTCGAAAGCTCCAAGTCGTGGTGTAGTCGGGGTGCGGATACGACTTGGAGGGGGAGGAGTATGGGCACGCAAAGCTGAGGAAGCCATATTTGCGATCCGTTGTGTCTCTAGCTATATAAAGCAATGCGCTAGCCGAGCCCAAAGTGGTGATTTGCGTTAGGTGAATTGAATTGAATCGTAGAGAGTGAAGGTGAAATGGCTAGGGCGACAGGATCGAGCGCGTTAATCGATTCGAAGGAAAGGTGAGGGTGGTTATAGATTCGAAGTTGTTTTGCTGATGCAAGAGCGACGATATTGTACGGTTTGTGGACAGTCAAAGCATAGCACGGCAAATAAAAAATGTTTGTGTTGGTGTTGTGGATGCGTGGTGTTTTTCCTCTGATGAGGGAGCCATGTGAAGTGTTGTTGATTGAACCTGAAATTCGAGAGGCTTGGGAGGGAGGCTGGGAACCGGGGCACGCTTGGACCACCAATTCGCTGGCGCCAGGAATTGAAGTCACGGGGCGATAAGCTGTCTGGCGCGAGGGAACGCGTCTTAATGTGTATTCCAAATTGTTTTACAGATACGAAACCTTTGAACAACACATTCTCAGCCCATTTTGCAAAGCCCAACATGGCAACCCCAGACCTCGAAACTCTCCATCTTTCTGACTCCTCAGATACCGAAAATCTATTCGCTTCCCCTTCCAAAGCTTCCAAATCGCACAAAAGAAACCCCTCCAAACCATCAACAGAGAACCAGAATTCAGCGCGAAATGGAGAATCCAAATACGATGCAGAGGCGGCGCGCGAAACAAATTTAAGAAGGGAATTGGAGAGCGTAAGGAGCATCAATGAAGTGATTGAGGGGGTAGTGGGCAGTTTGGAGCTTGCGAGGGGGAACATGGATGTAGGTTTATATGCCCTGTACCATTCTGGACTATTTTCAGAATGGCAAGGAGACAAACTGATTGTTCATATAGACGGTTTCACGAACAGTAACATCGGCATCTACACTTTTAAATACATGGATACGGATCTTATCACAAACAGAACACAACCAGCGCCTTATTCTAAACCCCAACTGGCAAGGCGCAAGTCAAGACATCGCAGATATGGAAAACGAACAAGTTCTAAAAGCTCAAGCAGCAGAGCGGAGAGTAGCCGAGGAAGAGAGGAGAAGGGAGGAGGCTAGAAGGAGAGCAGAGGATGAGGAGAGGCAACGACAGGCTGGAACAGCTGTTCGTGGGGCAAGAGGAACGAGAGGCAGGGGAAGGGGTACAGGGAGGGGTTTAAGCAGTGGATATGGCCTAAGTGGATCTAGCGGTACGAGCAGTCTCGGTCGGGGAACGTCACAGACTTCAAGGTCTAGTACAGGCATTGGGAGAAGTTCAGGAAGTGTGAGGGGGAGAAGAGCTGCTAGGTGAGAGGACAAAATCACAAATAATATTAAGTACCCTACAAACGCCAGCCGGGCCATTGTCCAATAGCTTCATTCCTCCCAAGGTATCCAGCCCGAACACCATCTTATGCAAAAGTCATGCGTTTATTTCTTTTTGAAAAAATCACTCATTTTTTTCATCCCCGCTGTATTAACCTTTTTAAGTCTCTTGATCGCTAAACTCTCTCCCGCCTTCTTTTTCTTCTCTTCTTCATCCTTCTTCCGTTTCCTATCTGCTCTGACTTCTCCATCTTCGTCTTCTTCAAAGACGCGTTTTCTAGACATATCTCCGAGTGATCTCGATGCAAGAGCTTCATGTCGTAGCTTCGCTAGCTGAGTTAAATGGCTGTCCAGTGGTGAGAAATCAATGGTACATGCGGGAGATGAGAGCATTTTCTTAATGGAATCGCTTATTCGTGGTGAGAGGTACTTCGAGCATATGAAGAATAGTGCTGTTCGGAGGCGTAAAAGGTCGGCAACCCCCTCAGGGGCATCAATCATCGGAGGAGATATTTGTGCCTTTGCGATAGCTTCAGGCTCTTCAGATATTGATGTAGCGGCAGTTGAAGCTCCTGAGAAAGAACTCCCAGAACTTTCCGTCACACTTTCCGTCATCTGCATATCCGGTGTGCTCGTAGTAAGTGTTGGAACATCTTCTGGATCCTCTCTTGCTACACAAAGGGTCGGGATTTCCAGTGCTTTCTTAACGAATTTCTCCTCCATAGTAGCTGTTAATCCCTTCTCCGTCATCTTCTTTACTTTTTTCAATAATTCTCCTAACATTTTCTCTTCGTTGATTCGGTACATCGTTTCGTCTCCTGCTTCGGCAGTATCGCAAACACTTTCCATCCTCTTTTCCAGCAGTTGTTGTATCGAGTCTATTTGTAGCAACTGGCTCATCTGGGGTGATGAAGAGACGAGTTTCTCGAAATGATCTTCGCTCGACTGAAAGAGCTTCTTTGGTGGTTCTGAGGTTTTTGATGCTGGTATTGGTAATAGGATTGGTAATAGGAAGAATAAAGGGTCAAACGGTGTCGCCATTAACATGTTCGCATCCCGTAGCATATAGCCCTTCATCGAGAACTTGTCCTCTGCATCCCCTTTCTCTTCTGGTGAATCGGCATCCTTCTCATCCTGTATAGTCAAGTCCGAGGATAATAACCAGCTTCGTGGTGTGGTCTTTGGCGCGCCGACTTTCGTGAGCTCGTAGAACCCTTTCTCTGGGCATACAATGTATGGACTTTCCGTCAAAAGTCTAGGATTTTCGAGAGGTACGATGCGGGCATCTTTATGTAAATTCTCTGGCAATATAAAAAGCTGCGGAGGGTCGACAACTTCTGCAGCCAATTGATCCTTTGCCTTAGAGTCTAACTTCGTCTCCTTTACCTCCTTCTCCTTATCGGCGTTGGTGGAAGATTTCCCTCGAGTCCTCATTGTCAGTCGTGGTTGTTGAATATATCGTATTCTATACAAAATTGTGCCCCAAATACATTGACGCTCTCCTTATCGGTTGACGCGTCAGGAACGCGTTTCTAATCGCGCCTCCTCAAGTGAAACATACCCTTGACCGCCTTAAATATAGCTCAAATTTTGACAACTTGGTGCGCAAAGTGGCTTGTGGAACTAATTCGTGAAATAAAGCAGTGTAGGTCCCTCAAACCCAATTCCTTTTGCCAAAGTAGAAGCAACGTATCCCCATTTCCTACAAACCCCTTGCATAAAAATTGTTTTCATAGACGCGTTTCGCCAAAATTGATCCGAAAGCGTGACAACATCATCTACAACCCCTGGGGTTAATGAGCATGGTTTGGTCGTAAACAACATAAAGTGATGGAAGCAACATTGCTACACATGGCTTTAAGGAATAAACATTATGTCGCATTGTAGGTGCTCTCAGGAATACGTGGAACTATGATTAACAAAATGGTAGCCGCAAATCCAGAATGGCCTCCCCGATCGCCACATGAAGCACTTCTCAGCACCCCACGAGGTCGCGACCGGCTTCGACGACTTCAAGAACGCGTATCTCCATCCCCTTCACCCATAAAACGAACGCTCTCTTCTGCGTCATTACGAAATAAAGGAAAGGGTTTGAACGGCGCTCAAATGGGCAGTGACGACGACTCCGATGAAGATGAAGAGACTCTGCAGCTGCAATTGCAGGAAATACAAGCACGGCTAAAGCTCAAGAAGCTGCAAAAGAAATCGAAACAGAGTTCGGATACCGAAAATGAAGGCAGAGCCTCAGCACCTCTGGCAAGGTCGAATTCAGTAGCTACGAGCCGGGCACAGTCAAGGATAGCAGGACTACGGGAGGAGCGATTAGAGAGGTCGAAATCGCAAGCAGAAATACATGTTCCAGTATCGCCAGTACGACGAACCCAGCCTATAGAGCCACATAAATCACCGCAAAGAGTTTTACTTGGCATCGATAAAGGATTGACAGGACGAGATATCTCACTTAAACGGGCGCCGAGTCTACGGAGAAGGGATGATGCGGACGATAGGAAGTTAGGACCTTTTTTGCAACGACCTATTTCACAAGCAGCTGGACGCGTCTCTTCAGCCGCCAGCTCTCTTAGTGAAGATCGACCTAAGTCTTTTAGTGAGCGTATGGCAGCAGTAAGAGCGGAAGAGGCACAACGACAAGAACGAGATCAACGAGTACGGAAAAAGAGGAGCAATGCTTTTGATATTGATCAAGAACAGTTGAAAGATTTCAAAGAGAAGGCAGTAGAATTACCAGAAGCACCTCGACCAGCAACGTCTTTTAGCAGAGAGGATATTTTAAATTCATACAATGCACCAGTTGGGCTACCTCGAAGTAGAACTACGCCCGGTTTGCGATCAGCGTTGAGGAATACTAGTGGCGCGACTGACAACTCTTCTATGTCGAATAGGTCCGAATCTCGATCTTCAGTAGAACCGCCTTCTAGAAAACGAGCCTTAGCTAAATCAGAAGCCTCACCAAGTGTAGTATCAGAAGAGGAGTCATCATCTTTTGAGCCATTTTCAACAGTACATCTTTCGAAACGAATTATTCCCCATCAAGTCCTTACACGAACTTTGACTGGTAAAAAAACATTTCTTATACCAAACCTTCTCAAAACAGTCAAAGCTCCGGACTTTTCCGGTCCAGATATAGAAGAAGATGTGGTCGTATTCGGCATTATTGCACAAAAATCCGAGCCTCGAACACATAACCCCAATACCAATACCAAGACCGACAAGAGAGGGAAATACATGATTATGACCCTTACAGACCTAAAATGGGAACTCGAGCTTTTCCTCTTCGATACCGCTTTCGATAAATTCTGGAAACTCACCCCGGGCACTATAGTAGCTATCCTCAATCCTACCTTCATGCCACCACCGCGCGGACGAACAGACACAGGAAAGTTCAGTATAGTTCTGAACTCAGATGTTGATACGATCCTAGAAGTTGGCTCAGCACGAGATTTAGGATTCTGTAAAAGTGTTAAGAAAGATGGCAAAATTTGTGGTTCCTGGGTTGATAAGCGCCATACTGAATTCTGCGATTACCACGTTAACCAAACACTTGCCAAAACTCACTCAAAAAGAATGGAAGTCAATACCATGAATTTCGGCAAAGGAGAATATGGAAATGGACGAAAATACAACTCCCGGGATATGACCGGCCACTTCGACCGCAAACCCCAGGTAAAAAAGGACGAGAAAACACGCTATGACCGAGAAAGCCATTCCCAGATCTTCATCGGCAAGAAATCCACAACTTCTCTGCTCGACGATGTCGATTTCGACCCTGATGCTTTCCATCGTGGCTCGACAAAGGAAGAACGCATGACTCGGCGAATAATAGCTCAAGAGAAGGAAAGAGAGTTAGCGAAGAAATTACAGAGTATGGGAGGTGGGCTTGGGGCAGATTATATGCGCGCTACAACCAGCGGACACCGTAGCGCTCAACCTACATCAACCCTCGCCTCAAACAACCCCCCATACGCTCAAAGCAATGAACCCGCTCCTCTCGATGCAGCCTCCCTTGGTCTCCTCTCTGGAAAGGCGAAAGATGTCACGCTCTCACCCATAAAACGTAAACGCGGCACGGCGAGCTCTAGCTCTGCAGCTATTGGTTGGGGTAGTGATTTGAGCAAGGAGCTGGGGAAAATGCGGAATGGTGATAATTTGAGTGTGGCGAGTTCAATGGGGAGTTTGAGTAAGGAACAGCCTGTCAAAAAGAAAACTAGATTCTTCGTAGCAGGGAAAGGCATTCGAGAAGCTGGGCGGGAAAGTTTTGGGGGTGAGGCTGCTAAGGCTGCGCTTGTGGATTTAGATGATGACGATGATGATTTGGACATTGTAAGGGAATGAAGCGTGAAAGTTCTTTTCTCTGATCAACCTGTAGAGAATCGAGGAGTATTGAGCATTGTTTGGACTATGGCTTCGGCGTTACTGGAGGATGGTTCTGATGAGGAAAGCAAAATAACGAAGTCAGTGGTCAAGACAGGATTGTATCATAAGAGTATCGTTAACTGGTTACGATAGGGCAGGATACCGTAACATCCGTAAGATGCATGATAGTTTTAACGGACAACCCTACCTACACTCTACACAATTTGTGAAGGACTAGTCCAGGGGTCTTCTCATACATAAATATATCTTAAACAAACTGATAATACACAAAGATATCCGATATTGATATTGATTGTTCCGAACGGTAGCAGTAATGATTTTCATCAGCCTTGTGTACTCCCTCCCAACCTGCAACCCTTCAAGTTAGCAACGAATTTATCTACATTATCACAATATCTCTCTTGCTCCTCTCTCTCTTTCCTTACATCAGGGGATCCGAAACAACATAGAATTAAGGATCTCTTAAGGATTTAGGATTCTAGTTGAGGCTTTTTGTTTCTCGAAGGGAGGATGGCCCCACATGACATCTTGGATCACATGTTATATCCGATACCAAAAGCAGGTATTTGGAAGAGAGATGGGTCGCATTAAACCCTAGGCCCAGTCGAGAGAGCATGCTCGTATTACACAGAGAGGAGGTGTCGCTGCCATTCCAGAAGTTGATACTGCCGTGAACACCCTATAGTCACATCTCTCAATTCCATATCCTCCCATACTCCACAAAATCAACAACTAGTTAAGCCTCCATCAGTCAAAATAGTCTTAAAACAGCAGTCATTGTGTTCTGCATCTCAAACACTCATATACCCCAGAATCCCCCTCCCCCAAAACCTTGGAATCCGTCTTTGCGGCTTCCTTTACAACCTTACTTCTTGAGCTGATAGTCATTCAGCCTTATATCAACTAGAAATTCTCGAAAGGGGGGTGGGGGGTTATTTGATAATCTATCTTAAGGGAACTGTAGAGGATTTTGAAGTTGAGTTTAGCATCAAATAACAGGCTATTTGGAGCAAGTGAAGTTGACGAAAGCGAGATCGCAGTAGAGACATACCTCTCTTGTTTCAATTACCTATTGACCTTAAAAATCTCAGCATAATCAATGTAAATACATTCTACGGGTTCAATACCATCCATCCGTAACAAAGGTGAGGTAGCTGACGAACAACCATTATGTGCGTCGATCAGTAACGACATCAAAGATACTGAGATATTGCAACATCTCCTGCTCTTGGTTTTCGTTTGACGGTAATTGGGGTTAGTATTACATACTTTAGTTCCGGGTCGGGGAGATATCTATTTGGGCCTTGCGAGTTGTTGTATGGTTCAAGTGTCGTTAGAATATCTATATTACCAGACACTTCTCCCCAGCTAACACGATCTCCGCTTTCCCCTTAAACTACACCTCTTATTGCTCAACCATTAATCTCCGACACCTAAATTCTGGTAGAATACATTCCCTCATGTTTCTACAGGCTTTAAAGTTGCCATGAGCTCGACAACCTTACTTCCCACTTCCTCTTCTACTTAATCCGCAGCGGCATTGTTTGTATTTATTTCTGTTAGTAAAATTTCAACTTACAGAAGATGTCTTTGAACTTGAAATTTGAGGATTTAGAAATAGCCCAAGGCAGTTGCAAGTGCTAGATAGTCAAGCAACTCGCAGGGCTACAGTTAAGCACCATGTGGTATTGATTTTTTTATCAATTTTAGGTACAAACTCCCTACCCTATAAGTACCTGAGCTTCAAAGCGGCTTTGACATGAAGTCCTTCAGGCTCTAATTTCTACTTAGGTATTATTTTTTGCAACACGGTGGAAAAGCATGATGCTGTGAGTCTATAAATGGCTTTGACCTTTCCGAAGGACAGATACAGAAAATAGCAACGACGAAGAAGAACGTATAAGTAAATCGTGTAGAACCTCTGATACCGCTGTATCCATCCCCGTTTGTAGGAAGGGAATAAAAAAGAAAGAATTTTGTATTCTGGTGGCTGGGAGAAAGACCGAGTGGATGTGAAGAGTGATGTTCGGTGGAAATTTGAACTTTCGGGAGTTCATGTCTGCTTAAAATATACAAAAGTACATTCAAAAATTAGCGCCAAGATGCGAGAATGGCAAGAAGATCGGAAATTTGTACGTATATATTCCTCTTCGCAATGTGCGAAGTTTGAATGAATGGTCGACGAGAGAAAATTCAAATACATTCTTGATTGCATGAAGCATTTTTTAAGTGCAATATAGAACTTGCTGAACCCGGAACTATCTCGTACAAGCAAGGAACCTCGCCTGAGTCTTTCTAGGCTCGTGAGTAGTAGCGGTTGGTGCAAATTTCTACTGTCGCTACCTTGCGTCTCCTTTTTGACTCTTGCTACCACGGAAAGGGCTGCTAAGGGCAAGAGAGCTGATGTAGGAGTCGGTAGAGCGTAAATCTAAGATGTACATTGAAAGTGATGCGTGCTTTAGGAGATTAATAAGTGTTATGCACGCTAGTGTGTTGCCATCAGAGTGGTCTTGCCAAGGTTTGTAGTTTGAGAGAATAAGCAGAAAAGTATTTATAGACAAGCAGCAGTAGAAGTGGGTTAGGACTTTGCTGTAGGGATTTAATGGTCGTGCATGTTGTTATACACAATGCCTCCCAACAGAATCTTTAAGTATGTCAAGGGGGGGGGGGTTCAAATAAAAGGGAAATTGTGATATACTTGGTCAACATGAGTAGATCAAGCCCAGGTGATGGGTAGTGAGCTTAGCTTACTTGTGTATTAGGTTAGGATCGAGCTGAGAAGGAAAGAGAGGAACACCTGCCTACTTAGGTGGAAAATGAAGCCTCATTGCTGCTATCAATAATTACAGAAGGACAAGAGAATTCAAGGGTGAAAATATAACCATGTATTTAATAGACCTCGCATGTACCTAGCAGCACCAAAGAAACCCATCCCATCAGAAACCAAGCATCCCAGCCATTCCTCCATCTTACACCGCGTTCAGCTCACGATATCAGATCCATTCCATTCCAGAGAATATAGTAACAAACTCCTCAACGCCTTTATAATAGCTGCTCCAATTTGCAGCACAGAACGCTCAAGAACAAGGGTATAAGGCATCAAGTCATTCAATCGGAAGCACGCTGGATGACTGGGTGGATCTCTGCTTGTTTCCTTGTGTGGGTGGTTCTTTGCTTCTGTTGGAGGTTTGGGGAAAGGCGGGGTGCTTATTTCTTCTTGGTTGCCGGGGCCTTGGGGGTTTTGGTGTCAGTACCCTTGATCTTCTTAGTTCCGGCGGCCTAGAAGTTGATTGTGTTAATTTGTGAATCCCATATGCCATCAAAGTTTATATAGAGGGTGAGGAAACGAGCTTTAAAAAAAATATGCCGACTATGATCCCAAGCGATCTCGATTTTGACGTAGCATAATGAGGGAATTGCTCTCCTTACTTGAGAGGCTTTGTGAAGCATGATTTCTTTCGAAAATGTAGTTTTGGATAGGGGGGTTGAACGCGTCGAAATACTATGACAACAAAACAACTAGGAAGTTCATACCTTCTTTGCTGGGTTGGCAGCAACTTCACCCTCTACCTTCTTGACGGCGCCCTTGACCTAGAACATGCGTCAATAAAGATCTTATAAAGTGAATCCTTATGGCCTCACCTTAGCAGCAACCGATGTCTTCTTCGTTGGAGCAGGAGCCTTGGTAACACCAGTCGGCTTGCTTGCCTTCACAGCAGTGGCCTTTTTTGGTCCTCTCTTAGCCCCTGTATTGGCAGTTGCTCTCTTCTTTGTAGTTGTAGTAGTTGTCTCGGTGACAGTTGGGAAGACTCTTGGTCGGGAGTTTCCTATATCGATTGTTCAGCATCAATCGGAGCCGCTACGCGCCGGTTTATAGCAAGAGTTGGTAGCGACAGCATAAGGACGGGAAAACTACTGACCCGTAGCCGATCGAGTCCCTTCGCGAGCCATTGTATCCTGTGCTCAGATTAGCAAAATTCGATGTTGTGAAGGTTTGCGCGCATTTGGCGCAACTCGAGGACGCGTCTCGAGCGGGAGATAATGCGACAAATAACTTGAGATATGCTTACGATTTGTGCGGGTATTATAGTGGTGAGAGTTGGAATTTGTAAATATCTTATCGCATAAGATGGGATAATTAGAAAATGGAATCGGAAAGGTGATTACGATTTGTTGATGGGTTGTTGTGCTGCGAAAGAGGGAAAGTGGTCGCAAGTGTGTGTTGTTATGCAGCTCGATCTTTAGAAACGCTAAGCCGCGGGTTGGATAGCCGCACGGTTAAAAAGACCTCGATTTCAAAATGCTTCTAAAAGTATTTTTAGTGTGAATCATATTGAGCAAATGGCGATTTCTCTCTTATTTACCATTTAAATTACATTTTCATATTTTTGGGTTGTTTCGCGCCGATATCAGCGATATCCATCACGTGGAGTATTCCATAGTTGACTCCTTTTGCAAGCGAATCACGCCTACGACTGGACTCATTGTATAGCGTGATTGCGGCAAATGCATGTCAATATATAGACTCATTAGTAACCATATGATATCTAAATCATATAGCAGTTTTTGAGACATGATAGGCGGGAATGTCTCAGCTGTGGGGCATGGTTTCCTGATAAGCAATATCATGTTTCAAGAACTACTCGGAAACAATCGTGTTGCTGTGTACAAGAACTCGGTGGCGCAGCAGTTTCGGAAGTGTCCACTGCAAGCTGTATTATGTTGTGACCTATGAAAGCTGTTGATTTGCTCTTGAAGGATGATTCCTTGCCGCCCAAATCCAAGGCTCGGCTAATCCCATCATAGGACTTGCCCCTTTTAGAGTTCGCGATTCTATAGAAAAGCCCCTCTTCATAGATATTCTGATCGCTGCGAGGATGGTATTTTCAACAAGTAACGAACCGCAAGTTGAGGAAGATCAGGGCTTTGTTGAAAGAACCAGTAATACCGTGAGTAATAAATCGCGCTTCAAGCGGTATAGAAAAAGGAAATAGCGCTAGGCAGCTTAGGTAGTGTTATATTGTGTATAATTTTGATATGTCATTGACGGCCTATCAGCATCTCCAAAACTGCATCATAAAATTGAAAAAAGACGACTTAAGCGGTGAGAGCCATCCTTAGCATAGAAGAGCAGCAAAAAGTTTACTTAAGAATCAGTAGTATGAATGGTGAATTTTGGATTTGTGGCTCCTTGAGCTAGGACAATGCTTAACTTGTAAACTCGGCACTTGCTGTATTTTCTATGCTGAGGCCCTTGCCCTGCGGTAAAGTAAGATGCCCATGAATGTACAATAATGCTCCATCTAAAGCGCCAACTATTTGCAAGCCAAATCTCCAATATCCTTGCCCTTAGATATACGCTCATACATCGCCTCTAACCTTGCGGAAGAAGTCCATAACCCCAGTGAAGACGACTAGTAAGATACCTCCACCGGGACCTAATCTCAGTACTTTTGGAATGAATCCTTTGTACAGTGCTCCGAAGCCTTCTTCCTTCATCACGGTCCCAACGGCTGGCCATGCCCAGTTGTACTTTGGTACTGAGCCTGCAACTTTTGGGCTATTCTGAATACGTGATTTAACCACGTCCATTGGTGTATTGACAATAGTACCAACTGTACCACCAATGGCACCAGCAAGCATGTTGTTACCCATCTGTGCGGTCTTGTTATCGCTCTTTGGAAGTAACTCCTTGACTTGGAAGATACACCCGAAATAACCGGCATTCCACAAGATGTGTCTCCAGAGAGTGCTCTCTAATCCATTGTACATAGCCAAAACGCCCTCTGCTTTGATGATCTTAGTCACGCAGTCGATCATGCCACTGTATTTGCCGGCAGAAGCTCGATCTTGAAGACGGATCTTAACCAATTCGAAAGGAACGACGACGAAAGATTCGGTGGCACCGGCAGTGGCTCCAGTCAAGATTGATAGAGATTGGTTCTCCTTAGCAACGCCGAATAAATCGCGGTAAAATTTGCCCCAAGACTCATTCGCTGCGAATTTGGTAGCCCTCTTTGGTGCTTCCATTAGGATAGGAGCCTCGATACCACGGTACAGCCTCGAGAAGCTATACACTTGTAAGTTGTCGAATATCCAAACTTCATTATTGGTAGTCATACCCCTCATTTTTAACAATTTTCTTGAAGCAGTCTAACATGCCATTGTATGAATCTGCACCTGTGCCTTTGCCTTGTTGGAGTTGTCTACACTTCCGTCAACACAAGCCCTTAGATCGGCGCATTCACTGACTCCTTACATTCTAGTCTTGACAACATCTAAAGGATACCTATTGACAAAAGGTCAGTGTGGGGCTGCTAATTGCTCGAAAATGGGGCACTGTACATAACCAAGATCTAAGAAAAGCGCGATTTAGTTGCAAAGTTAGAAAATTGGAAGCCGATGATTGAAACTCACCTCAGAAACGCCAGCAATCGCACCTGTAAGTTGTGTGAGCCTCAATTGGCATCTGCTAAGAATAAGGGCAGCTTACCTGCAGCGAATTGGTACTGGAAGGGTAACGGCTTGGGCGGGTCTGAAGACATGGCTGCGGGCTTAGGTGAATGTCAGCTTTGTGCGCAATTGGAGTTGCTCAGAGTAACACCAAGTAGGCCTCAGAGGGATACATACCGAAGAGGTGCAAAGGGATAGTTTTGGCTGGTGGAGATGGAGCTCTGCCCTTATCAAATATCGAGTTGAAGCTTCCTTAGAGCCGATTATCGGCAGATGCAGGGACGGAGGAGCAGGGGAAGTGAGTTTTTCCGTGACACGTGACTAGCCGATTACTCCTCAACGCGGTCGGCGCGTCGTTTCGGGAAGGCGCGTTTGCCCATGAGACAACATCACTCCTATGTTCTGAGATGAATATTTACAACAAAAAATCATAGTATGCACAATGCCAGCCCAGAGATCGTTCTCTGAGCAGAACCATTCTGCAAAGTCACGAGTAAGTGCAATGTACCCTAAAAAAAACATTGTGCTAATCCATAACCAGCATTATCAACAGAGTCGACCTGAATGGTCTCGGAACAAGAGTTTCCCAACTGCACAAGCATCAAAGAACGAGACCAATTCCAAGCCTCTCCAAGAAAAACCTCCAGTACCAGTTTCTACAGCCACGAAAAATAGGCTCAGCAATTTTCGATTGGCCCCCGAGTACAAGCTAGAGACAACAAAACCAGTGGTCAATCTTATTTCCCAAGACAACAAAGAGAATACAGCAGGGGGAGATGAATGTACAGCTAGGAGCGCAAATAATGTTGAAAAGAAGGTAGAAGAGCAACAGGCGCTGCTAGATTTACCGAAGAAAAGTGTGCCATCAACTCCATCCGCGAGACTCGCCTTACCAGACTTAATTGGGATGGGGGATATAAAACGCGCAGTCCATAACATATCACCGGACGAACGGATTGAGTGGGACTATGACAAGGATAATACAGATAGCTCAGGGAACTCTTTTGGAGGTATTAGAAAAGCAAAGAAACGAGCAAGAAGTTCCTCTCCAGTCTCTTCACCTGCAGCCCATGCAACAGCACACTTTTCAGCCAGAGATGTCTTGACGCCACAATTAGATCCAGGATCTGAGCTTTGGGGCCGTTATTCTCTTAGCGGATCAAATGTTGCGACTCCTCAAGGACCAACGGTTCCTGCATTGGCGCATCTCATGTGTACTTCCTCACCTCAACCTACAAAAGAAGGGACCACACCTCGATCAATATCTGTATTTCGAAGAGCGAATAGCTGTGGAAATCAGTTTCCGAAACGTCGGAGAGTCGGTGGTACTGATGATGGCGATGTTTTTACTGAATCTGCACAGATTGGGCCATCTAAGCTTTCAGTCTTAATTGAGAGAGTACAAGAAGATTTAGGCCGCTCCGGACGACCAGAGCGGCCAGGCAAGAACTTCCGACACCTAAATGCGCGAGGGAAACAACTTTCGTTAGATTCCGAGGATAGCCCACCGAGGCATTCCTCTGAACGATCGATGAACTCCCCCATAGGAACAGGATTAAATCCATTTGCCCCACCACGAATACCGGAAACCACGAATACTTGCTGCATCACTAAACAAGCTACCCCTTCCTCAAACTCTTCAGACTACGGAGATGATTTCGATGATGACGAAATGGACGAACTTTTGAACGGAGTAGTCGAGAAGAAACCATCAGAGATAAATGATGCTTCTTTGAGGCCGCCCATATCGAAACCTGCTCCTGATCCACCCCCTCGACCAGAACGAATAGCAACCAAGCCTAGCCGGCCGCCTGCAGTAAAAAAGTGCTCAAACGCTCCGAGATTAGATGACAATGAATTTGGCGATTTTGATAGGGATTTGGCTGCATCAGACTTGGAGCAGGTTCTGTCGCAGTACGATCCAAAACCGCAACGGGGGAGGCCTGTTAAGCATCTAAAAGATGGAGCTGGTCCACAGTGTATGCCACAGCGAAAACCTGTGGCTAAGTCAGATTCTGATGATGAATTTGGAGACGATGGATTAGATGATTTTGATTTTGAGGCCGTAGAAGCGGAAGCCACCCAGTCTGTACGTTCAAGACACTCGTAGCTATATAGCACCGTAAATTTGCTAAGAATATATCAGCCAACACAAAAATCACAAACAATTCAGAGATATCTAGTTACCAACGTCCTCGAGTCTGACTATGAGGGTCCTCGTAGACGTAAAATGATGGAAAAGGTCAGAAATGCTTTGAACCACTCAGCCCCCTACTAATTATGCCCCAGATCATCCTCCTACAGGTCGAAAGTACAAAGAAATTCGTTACTGTACACTTACGAGGCGTGTGGACTGACACTCCAGTCACCAAGAAGGCATATGTTCACGTTATTGGAAATTTTGATTCCAGCGGACGTTGTATTATCAATGATGAAGAAAATATGCTCATCCTTCACCCTGACCATCTGATCTCTTCAACAGTTGTTGCAGATTCTTTTAGCTGCGCACGCAGGGCTGTACTTCAGGATCGGGTGAAGGCAACAAGCGATTCCAGTGCCCCTCTGGTCTATGGTACGATACTGCACGAGGTCTTTCAGACTGCAATTATTGCAAATCGATGGGACTCAGAATGGCTTGCTGAAGTTATCGAAAATATCTCTACAAGACATCTCGAAGACCTCTACACGATTAGGATTCGGGTTTCCGACGCTGTAGAACATCTGATGAGCAAAATGCCAGAGCTTCAGTCTTGGGCCGAACTGTTTGTCTCATCTCAACCAAAGGTTTGTTTCCCTATCATTATTCTTTTGCAATTGCTGATTCATCTAGCCCGAAGCAATCGTCAAAGATCGAAATGGAGAGACTGCCAATATGTGTGTTAGCAGACTGCTTGATGTTGAGGAGCATGTTTGGTCTCCGATGTACGGACTCAAGGGTAACATCGATGCCACCGTGGAAGTAACAATGAAGGATCAGAAAAAGACTCGAACTTTGACTGTCCCATTCGAAGTTAAGACCGGCAAAAATCCAAGCGCCGCACATCGAGCGCAAACAGCCCTTTACAATCTTCTTCTATCTGATCGATATGATGTTGATATTGCCTACGGTATCTTGTACTACATGGAGACATCCGAAACCATCAGGATACCAGCAATTCGTCACGAACTTTGCCACATGATTATGCAGCGAAATGAACTCGCGTGCTTTGTCCGTGAGCGACATGCTCAACTCCCCCCTATGCAGAAAAAGGAAAATCTCTGCAGCCGATGCTATGCGAAAGTCCCCTGCTTCATTTATCATCGGCTTGCTGATGATGGCACTGGTGAAACGAGCGGCCTCAAATCGAAGTTTGATGATATTGTAAAGCATTTGACACCCAAGCACAAGGAATTCTTCCTCAAGTGGGATGATCTTCTCACAAAGGAAGAGAAAGAGAGCCTCAAATTTCGTAGAGAACTATGGACGATGACGAGCTCGGAGCGAGAAAGGCTTGGGCGTTGTTTCTCCAATATTATTATCAAACCTGGCTCCGCTCATGAAGATCAAACTAATCCTAAGATTAATCGATTCCGCTACACGCTTATAAAAGATGACCAAATCGATTCATTCTCTTTCCTCGAGTCGCAGATCATTGTGGGAGAACCCATTGTAATATCTGATGAGAAGGGGCACTTTGCACTTGCAAATGGTTATGTTACGAATGTACATAAACGAAGAATTACTGTCGCCGTGGATCGCCGTCTCCACAACGCCCGAGTACGCCAACCTGGTTTCGATGAGGCTGATAACCAGATCTTTGCTTGCATAATGCAGGCCAATGATCAAAGCTTAGCCACCGCTTCATCAGGGACTGTCACTGAAGAGCCGATCCGGTACAGACTTGACAAGGACGAATTTAGCAATGGAATGGCCACTGTTCGTAACAATCTCATACAGGTTATGGCTGACAACGTATTTGGATCTCGCAAGATTCGGGGCTTGGTTGTTGATCTTAATGTGCCACAATTTAAAACAAATGCGACTAGTTACGTTCTGAAGGATAGGGAGAACATCAACCTTGACCAGAGACGAGCAATCCAGAAAGTTATGAGTGCGCAAGACTACGCTTTAGTACTTGGCATGCCAGGAACAGGAAAGACAACAACAATTGCTCATATCATCAGAGCCCTGGTGTCACAAGGTAAGAGTGTATTACTCACATCATATACACATACCGCAGTAGACAACATTCTCCTGAAGTTGAAAGATGACAGCATGGGAATACTTCGCCTCGGGACGATTGCGAAGATCCATCCAGAAGTACAGGAGTTTGCGAAACTTGCAGCAACATCGAAAAACTCCTTCGAGGAGGTTCATCATGCTTGGCATGACACCCCAATTGTTGCAACCACGTGTCTCGGCATCAATCATGCTATCTTCAGCGAAAGAACCTTTGATTATTGTATTGTCGACGAGGCTTCTCAGATCACTCTGCCTGTGTGCCTTGGGCCTATTCGACTTGCTCGAACCTTTATCTTGGTTGGCGATCATAATCAGCTTCCACCACTGGTTCAGAATGAGGAAGCACGGACTGGTGGTCTTGACATTAGTCTCTTCAAACATTTGTCTGATACTCACCCTAACTCGGTGGTATACCTCGAACATCAATACCGAATGTGCGAGGATGTAATGGCACTCAGCAACAACCTGATCTATAACGGCCGTCTCAAATGTGGTAGCCAAGAAGTTGCGAAGCGAAGCATATCAATTCCCAACATGCCTGCCCTCGCAAACCACCACTTCTCTCCTGCTACCGTTCTCCAAAGCCACAAGACTATTTGTCTCGGTGAACCGCGCACTGGTCAATGCTGGATTCGTGATCTCCTGGACCCAGAAACTAAAGTAGCATTCCTCAATACGGACCCTCTCCTCCCTCTGTCTCGTGAAGAAGCCAAGGGGAACAGAATCATTAACACTACTGAGGCCAATATTTGTACGCAGCTGGTAGAGTCACTCCTTACTGTTGGGGTCCCTGCAACGAGCATTGGGGTCATGACCCATTACCGCTCACAACTCTCTCTTCTGAAGCACAGCCTTCGCTCTCACCCAGACGTAGAAATGCATACTGCGGATCGTTTCCAAGGCCGCGACAAAGAAGTCATCATCCTCTCCCTTGTTCGTAGTAACGAAGCTAAATCAATCGGCGAACTTCTTAAAGACTGGAGGCGTATCAACGTTGCATTTACGAGGGCAAAGACGAAGTTACTTGTTATTGGAAGCAGCGAAACTTTGAAGGGCATAGGGAAAGACAAGGACGGGCATGTAAAAGAAGAAATGGTTAGTACTTTCGTCAAGTTGATGGAGGAGAAGAGATGGATTTACGATCTTCCGAAATCTGCTTTGGATGATCACTATTTCCAAGAGGAAGGAACCCAAATTACGGCAAGTGCAATAAGTCGGCCGCCAATGACGCAGGTTAGAATTGGCGAGCAGAAAGAGAAAGTTGTGGTGAAGAGGCCTATGCTGAACTCTAATGGTTCTATTGAAAACAAGGAGAATAGGAGTGTAGGTCCTAATGGGATCAGACAGCCTGGGAGGAAGATCCTGGGGCAAAAGCCGTATAAGATGCCTTTGAAGATGAGTGTTCTGAAGGATGTGGTTAATGGGGCTTATTGAACGTATCTTATTTTGGTTTGGTTTTGGTTTGGTGGTTATGTTACAGGATATGATACTATTCGAGGTCGTTGGGTAGGCCATACAGCTTTGCTGTATATTTCGAATGGAACCGAGGCAGCATTTTTGGTGTTGGATTACTCATAAGATGCACATTGTCTAGTCTAGATCATACAGCATAAAGCTGCAGGGAGCATAGACATGCGCGATTAGATTACGAGTCACGACTTCATGATCATCAATAAAAAATAGCATTGCAAGGCGGCCGTCATGTATCATATATTTTCCCATTTTCTGTTGCAATATCTTTTCTTTCTCTTTTACTTCTAGTGATGAAATTGTGTTTGCTTCGCCTGTTCTTCTGTAGTTCGAAAACTTCCGTTTACAGATACACAACGCTTGCGTAAGGTGGATGAGAGTAGGAATGAAAATGAGGTTAGGCACAGGAAAGGATTGAGGGGTACTAATGGAGATTGGGGGTACTAGAGGCAGGCTGCCAAGTGCTGGACGAGGAAATTCAAGGGGGGTGTGGGCATTGAGAAGGGCCATTACCTTCGGCAAAAGTACACCACAGTCGAGTCCGCAACAGCTACGAAGTAGATCTCAGCGCGGAGATCCATAGTTGGGCATAACCTGTATCACACATAAACGACAACCACAATGATACACAACCTTCAGACCAAACCAATCTTCGTAGTGGAACAGTGCCACCTCCACACTCATATCGCCGCTCATGCGGTTAAACTCTGCCCAATAATCATCATGATGAAGGTTCTAATATTAATATCGGCATCTACAAGCCAATGAGAGGCATACCTGATCTCATCCAATGAGAGGTATTGGTCCTTCGATCAAAGTAAAAGAGAGTTGGAGGGTAGCTGATGGTATCACCGCGGAGGTAATATTACTCTTCGCCTTCTACTACAACACAAAGAGATGATTTGATACGGACCGCAGTGCAGGCGTACTTTGTGGAGAGTTGGGAGTTTACAGTCAGAGCACTAAATACTGCAAGGGTTTCAGGAGTGAGGGGTAGCCATAGTTCGAGAGGTGCCATATTGTCGAGACAACAACGCAGACAGCTAAGCGAGAACGCCAGTGGTGTCCAAGATCATCAACATAACGCGAGCCCGCCTCTTTGTCTCACAGCACACCACAAACAGCAAGATTTTCCGGTGCAGGAGGACATGGCTTTAGAGGTGTTCTTTTCAAAGGATATCTTTTTTATTTCCTCGATGAGCATGATTTTCATGATGCACTCCTCACCGCCTGAGACAGGTAAGAAAGAACCTGCAAGATCCTCAAGCGTCAGAGGGCCGAATCAAAGTGGTGTTATATAGACAAGAAGTACCAGCTTGCATGAGGTTGAAGTGGAGTGATCTAGTGCCCATCCTACGCTTTCTACTAGGAGCCCGTAAGCCGCAGAATTCTCCGGGATGGGAAGCAGCCCAAGTCAGTTGTAATAATGAGGATAATAAGAATGAAGAGATAGGAAAGGTGCAAGGGATTCGGTAATAGTCATTATCGAATTTCTTTCCCACTTGGATGTAGCTTTCCTAACTTTTTCCCCGGAAGATCTGATAGTGTCCTACAGGCTCCGCCTATGTGGGAATCTTATAGCAAACCCGGATATGGCTGACAATTCCTGCGTCTCACTTTTCCTGGATATCAGCGCAGTTACCAATCGATACAATCATTAAGTAAATAATAATTTGCGAGTTGTGTAAAGCCAAAAGGGGAAGTAAAAATTAATACCCGAGCGAAAGAAGCCCGACAATACGAGCGACGGTATGACAGCACAACTTCGCACCTGCGCCTTTCACCGAGACAGTTCACTTTTCCATCCTGCTGGGGGGGCATGGCTGGAGAGAATGAGGCAAGTACGCTCAGATGCTAGCCTATCAGTGGAGCGGAGACTCACAGGACCGGTTTGGCTTTTCAGTAGGATTCACACTGAATGTCCCGGCGATCTGTTTGTAGAGAAATGGTGAGCGGGGAAAAAAATATATTTTGAAAAACCAAGATAATCCAAGGACTATTCTTTTGGCGACCGCGAGGTCTGGGTTATCTTATCTAAACCAAGTATCTAAACCCTAATAACGTTGTGGACCTACAAATATTTTTGCGCATAAAGATTGATGAAACACTTCTTCACTTCTCCAAGCTTGTACACCACTCCTCATATGCCTTGCCCCAAACTCTATGCCCTTTATAATCCTTAATTTCCCCCTCCCAGCTTCCCACCTGTTGCTTGAGTGCTTCTACCTCCCCCTGTCCCCCGATCCACCCACCTTCCAACCCTTTTTCGCAAATCTCCTCTTTTTCATTCTCCAAATCAACACACCTCCTCATAAAAGTCCTAACCGTAAATAGAACTGCACCACTCTTTTCCAATCTCCTAAAAGTCTGACGTTCCCTGCGAACCCAAAGTTCCTCTGGCTTGATGGAGTCACGGGGCGATTCTGGAGAATCAACAAACAAGCCCGGGCTCGTCTGAATAAATAGATTCGTCCTCTCCATAGCCGTACTTGGTTTAAGATGATCGAAGTACCTATTATATTTCCTGTTAGCTCCCAATTTTCTATTTCCACCACAAAAAATTCAAAATTGATAGAGAACAGAAACTAACCGAGAAACCGACCCGCCTAACCTGTCTTTCCAACCGGGTACGGGAGCATGTAGGACAGCCATACTCATCCCAACCCTCTCCCTCAACTTCCACCCTGCAGGAAACAGAGTGGCACTCGCCAATAAACAATATTCGCCTTCCTCATTCTTCATGAGGACGTTAAAATCTTCCATGGCTAGCCTTGCAGCTGTTTCTAATGGGTTGGAGCATGAAGGGCCAATAGAGAAGGTTTCGGAAGTTAGGTGGTTCGTGATGTGTGTTGGGGAGGAGGAAGTGGAAGTGGAAGTGATAGTGAAGTGTTGGGGATAGCGGGTTGTGAGGAAGGCAACGGTAAGGGATAGGACTTCGTGGCAAGCGAGCTCAGCGCCAGGGAGGACTTGAATTACGTCTGAGTGACTAGCTGCTAGTAGTTGCGTCCGAATATCGTGCTCCGAATGATAATATTTATCAATTGATAACCAATTCGCAACGTCAAGACGCTTGAGTCCCATTGATGATTGGGAAGCTATCTTAGGCGCAAGAGCTGGGAAGACATATGGTGGGAGGGTGTGGATTGGTTGCTGTTTTTCGGGGATAGGATACTGAGATCGTGGTGGTGGTGAGGGAAGGTGTAGTTTGGATGTAAGGTTGGTGGACTGTGAGCTTCGGTGCTGTTGGAACCAGTGCCATATCCTTTTGGCATGTATGCTTCTACTGCCAATGGCGACACAAAAGGTGAAGAGTGATAGAATGACAAGGGGTTCCATTTTGGTAAAGGTGTTGGGTATAGTGACGACAGGTTGTAGCGCTGTTGGTCCTGGGTATCTCCCGAGATATAAGTAGATTTCAGTCGGGCCCGTCCTGTCTTACAATCAAAAGTAATTAGAAACACCCGAACGGATGTCAAGAAAAGTCAACCCCTCCACAAATTCTTATTCCACGTCCCCGCAGGACAAATTTCCTCTCTGCATATGAAAGTCATTGTGACATACTTCCCATGGCTGTGGTGTAACACCGCCAGCATGCTCGTTTCAAACGACTCCACTCTACTTGGAGGATGCTCGAAACTTATACTTCGCTGGCAACGCACTGCCGCTGTCACGGCATTTACCCTCTTACCTGGACAAGCCTAGTTCGTGCCAACTCTAAGAACCATCTTCCGTGATCCGCGGACCAGAGATTGATGTTCGCCTTACGAAGCATTTTGACAACGTTTGGGGCAACCCGTTGGTCGGATTCCGAGTGGCTGGCTCAGGTGCTGAAACAGGGAAGCCACTTGCGTGAAAGAACCGCCCATACCGCCAATGTGGGACTTGACTTCAGCCCAGATCGTAGGATTGGAGTTTGGCTGGGGTGGGATCGAGACGCTACCTGATATTGAAAAGCTAGAATGGAGCATGACTGGTTGTGGACTTTTGTGGAGTCCGGATTCGGTGACTTGATGAAGTAAGGTACGGAATGCTTTAGATAGTTACTACTGCAGGAGAAAACTTGCTCTGATTGAACAATTGAACGACTGCAAATATCAAGAGATCAAATGCAAGGAGATGACGGGAAAGGCATCTCGACACTTCGAGAGATCGTAAGGGGAACGAGGTACGGATAAGGTTATGCGACAAGACCCCCATCTTGGCAGATTCAAAATCCGGACAATGTGTAGAAGAGCGCGGTAACCGCGCAATGCGAGCTGGCGCTTTGTTCAAAAATGATGGAGTTTGGAGGCTGATGGATTAGTAGATCATCCGGGTTAGTGGAATAGGGGGCCGGAATTATGATCTAATTGGCTGAACGGAAAAAACGTTTGAGAGTGCAGCTGTCTGTGCATTTGAGTGGCGCAAGGATCCTCCTCGCGTTCGGGGCTTGGGGCGGATCTTTCTAACGACGTCAAGTGGTTGACCTCAAATAGTCTCACAGAGAAACAAAATTCCTGAAAGACTATTGTTTGGAAAGAGAAGTTTCCGGACAAATGCAGCTGAAAATTAGTTTATCCATCTCTCGTAAGTTTACCGTGAGGCCAATGAGATAACAAGTTGCCCATGTAAGAAACGAAGAGATCCCGTGGGAGATGCCGTGCCGGCTATCAGAGGCATTGTTTGAGTCAATAGGCAGGAAAGCTCTGAGGAGGCAGCACTCCGAACTTCACAACCCATGGTGATTATGCCTCTCAGTCATCCTTCTCCCGGAGCTTCCATGCCTTGCTTCACTCCAGTACGTCAAGTGTATTCTTGAAAGCATTCCTTACTGGAATCTGCAACCAGAAAGGTAATGCCCTCAGTACACTCACCATTCCTAGGAGCTTAGGTATAATAATGACTCCACTCTGTCCAGATAGGACTTGCTTTACAACAGCTTGTGCCACGACTTCCGGCTCAAGCATGGATTCATGCCATTTGGGTTTGGAGTATATTTCTTCCAGGAGAGGGGTACGGGACCAGCCGGGATGAACGATTCTGTGCGTTGTCAGAATTTCCTTTCAGATTCCCCGTAAAATAGGAGAGGGAGAGGGATATACGTGGTTCGGACATGAGGAGCTTTGTAACGTGCATGCATTTCGGTAGAGAGTCCTTCGTGGAAGGCCATAACTGATGACTTGCTACAAGCATAGTCTACGAGCTGTAGGCAGAATCAGCACGGAATCTCGGAAACCGAGACGCAGAATCTTTTTTGCAAGATGCAGAAGAAATGTGTGAAGTAAAGTGAGGGGAGAGAAGAACTTTCGAAGTGCAGGACAAGGATGCAGAGGAAGAGCAGAAACCGGAACAAATGCAGGATGCAGATGCATAAGACAAATGCAGAAAGAAACAAGGAAGAGAAAGGTCTCAAAGTAAGTGCAATCGCAAAGCAAAGCAATCAACATCGCCATCCCCCAAACAGACCACCAAGATCTTCATACCAGTTCATCAACATACCTGAGCAGGAGCAATAAAACTTGCCACACTAGCAATGTTCACTACATGTCCATGATCTCTCTCTATCATCCGCGGCAAAAATTCTCTCACCACCCAAAACATCCCCAACGCATTAACCTCAAAAGTCCTCTTTATCGCGTCCTCGCTCTCATCTAACACCGTCCGGAAGGTCGCCACTCCAGCATTATTTATGAGCACCGTCGGATCGCCGTGATTCATTCGAATCTCGGACGCTATACTGGAGATGGAGGAGGGGGATGAGACATCGGCGGTGTAATGGTGGATGGCGGGTGCTTGGGATAAGTGTTAGTTCGTGAGAAATTTTGGAGATAAAACTTGGAGGAGGGAGACAGACGAAAAGGTGTTTTGGGTTCTTTCAAGTCGATAACCACGACCTCAACACCCCTCTCTACGAATTTCCTGGCCATGCATTCACCGAAGCCACTACTGCCTCCGGTAATCAACACCAATTCCTTCTCCTTTCCTTTCCCCCATGTACTTCCCGGCCTCCAATTATTAATCGCCATATGAGAAAGCGTTCCATTCAAATTTCTCGCGATGCTGAATCCTATGCATAATTTGAGGGCGCGGATGAAGCCGGGGGAAGCTGTGTATTTACGTAGGACTGTAGGCAGAAGTTGGCGAAGCTTGTTGGGATAATAAAGGAGAGCGATGAGGAGGGGAGCTGCGATTAGTGGATCTGTAAGTATGCGAATTGGCGCTGTGAGAAGGTTTCGTGCGATGGTTTTGCCGTTTGGACGCGCCATGATGGTTGGAAATTCTCTTTGTTTAGATTGACAAAAGGAAAAGAATTGAAAGTGAAAGATGGACTGGTGCACTTATATACTCGGATGTTAGATTCCGAGAGTTCAGCAGCTTTTCTTGTGCGACCTCCACTGATATTGTTCCCTTATAATTTGGCTGCCGTACTTTTTGCATAGCATGAGGGGAAGTTACTAGGAGATGCAGTTGTTGGATAGTGAAGTGCGGGGACAAGGTGGGGTAGGAACAAGCCAAATGCGGCGGTCTCACGTTAGAATCTGGGGTAACACTAGCATAGCCATTCTGCAGGAGACGTTTTGTTTATTGGTTAGAAGTAATAGTAACCTATTAAACCTCGTCCGAACTGAAATCTAGGCACACCCGAAGAAGCTATCACTAGCCATCTCGAAAGCTTGCGAATATCATTATTAGCTATATTAGTAAAGCCATGCAATTTTTGATGTTAAAATTCCCCGCAACATCAATAATTAATAATGGCCCTCGAGGGTCAAAGTACCCGTCTTTGTGATTAGATACTCGTTGATCGCCACATCTTTTCCGGACTCCTTTCCGTAACCAGACTCCTTGATTCCACCGAAAGGTGACTCCGCAGCCGATGCATTTCCTACAACGATCGAAATTAGTTCTTATTCTTGGGATACGGGTTTCTTGAGAGGTCCTACCAGTGTTCATGCCAATCATGCCAGCCTCAAGATTCTCCAACAATCGCCAAGTGCGGTCAACATTCTTGGTGAAAAAGTAAGATGCTAAACCCATCTACACACTCATTGTTAGCATCTTGTATTTTTCTAGACATGGAATATTTGCTCACACTAGTATTGTTTGCAGCCTCAACGACTTCTTCTTCGGTCTCGAAGGAGTACAAGGCAAGGACTGGAGCAAAGGTCTCCTCTTCCGTGATCAACATATCCTTTTTGCCTCCGAGAATAATGGTTGGCTCAAAGAAGTAACCACCCTTGCCCTCGATTTTTCCTCCACCAAGCACAATATTGCCACCATGCTTTCTAGCATCATCGACTTGATTTTGAGCTTTGTCCAAACTTCGTGGTGTTGTGACCGGTCCCATAGTTGTTCCTTTCTCGGCACCATGACCAACAACCAACTTGGAGGTTCTCTCCTTGAGAAGCTCTGCGAATTTGTCGTAAACCCCACTTTGAACATATACACGATTGGCGGTGATACATGCTTGTCCTGCGTGGCGCCACTTCAGAAGCATAAGATCTGAAAAGAAAAGTGAGTAAGATCGTTTTAAGCAACAATGTAAACAGAAACCTACGATTGACTGCTTGTTCAAGATCGGCATCGTCGAAGATCAAGAAAGGGCAGTTGCCTCCAAGTTCAAGGGTGACTTTCTTCAACCCGTCTGAGCATAACTTGGCGACGAGTTTCCCAACTCTGGTCTACAAACATGTTAACTGCAATCCTCCCTCTTGACTTGCTGTACTTACGGAACCAGTGAAGGTAACTTTCTTGATCAGAGGATGCTTGCAAAGTGCTTCACTCAGAGGAGGTGTATTCTCCAAACTGGTGGTCAAAACACTAAATGTTCCTTTGGGGAATCCCGCTTGCTCGGCGAGATGGGCCAAAGTGAGAACGGAGAGTGGAGTTTCAGGAGATGGTTTGACGATCATGGTACATCCAGCGGCAAGAGCAGCACTGGCCTTTCTCAAGATCATGCTGTACAGATTAGATTAACAGTGACATGCTCGGTACCACTTGCACAACTTACGCGATTGGAAAATTCCACGGGACTAGCGCGGCAGCAACTCCAACAGGTTGCTTCACAGTGAAGACTCGTCTACCTGGTGCTGAAGGTGTCTGAATCGTTCCTGTAACTCTCTCGGCCTCGCCAGCAAACCACCATGTAAATCCCAAGGCATAATCAAGTTCGCCCTGCGACTCTGCGAGTGGTTTGCCTGTCTCATACGTGACAATGTTGGCAATATCATCTCGATTTTCACGAATCAAGGCATCCCACTTCAGAAGCCATTGAGCACGAATACGAGGGTTGACTTTCTTGTAGTCTTGAAACGCAGTGTAGGCAGCTTTGACGGCAGCATCGACATCTTCAGCAGTATTGTCTGGAGCCGAAGCCCAAACATTTCCACTGCCGGGGTCTGATATGTATCAGTTATGCAAGGCAATCAACAACATTAAACTTAGACATGGACGCACCAACAACATCGAACCTCTTGCCTGATTTGGCCTCAACCCAGTTGCCACCCACATAACTCTTGTCCTTGAATATAGCTGGGTTTTTGATCTGCAAATTATATTGTCAATTTCATAATGCTGTAAAGCTTCTAAGAAGCGAGGAATTACCTCGAAGGGAAGTTTCGAAGCCATTATGACCAATTGATGCAGGCCTAATCTTTGCATAAAATCGTGCGGGCTGAGGATTAATTTGTACCTCCTTCTTGATGATGATGAAGATCTTTAAGCTCTCTTGCTTACTTCGGAATTAACGCGGGAAGGTGGGAGGTGGGGTCGCGCGCGGGGTACGGCTTTCGAGCGCGGTGATATTGGCTAGTATTGCTCGTGAAAGCCTTTATGACTTTTGAGATGGCATTTACTCAAATGTGTTTTGCTTGTGGTGACGAGGTTAGAATTGTACAGCGCAGAAATTGACCTCGAGCTAAACTTTGTGCTTCATGTCGTGTAACATTTGATGTCTTGCTGTGACATATTTCACTAACACTTGTCAACAACGTGCCTTCCACTTTGGCAGCATTTCACTAAATACGGAAGCAACAAATAACACAACAACTAGCAAAATTATTTTCTCCTCAACTCCCACCATCGAATCCATGTTTTTTCCGGACCTCTTTGGAACGCCAAAAGAATTGACCTCGGCGATCTCTTGCCATCACGAGGTCACGTGTGGCCAAGAGAAGTAGCCGGCATGTAGCCGAGAACGAGCTGTCATCGCGATTCCTTCTCTTCGTCTGATCTGCCTTCTGCTTCCTGCATATTCGAAGAGGCGTCCGTCAAGACATGCTCTTTTTTCTACGCAGTCATGGGGATGCCAATCCCGTCTTCTTAAACCTGCCATTGTGGGGTTGTCAAAGTTGCGAAATGGCAGGTCGACACCGCTTCCAATGCTCGGGTGTCGATCAAACTTGAAGCCCTGAGAAATGCGTTACGACCTTCGACACTTGTCAGACCATTACCTCAGAAACTACGGAGACGGGCCCTGCACATCGGCACCAGCTACTTTCGTCCCATGACTTCCGTCAAGATGATTCAAATGATCGTTCGCAATTTGCTGTGTGTTGACGCCATTGTGCAATACCAAACTTGTTATTGGCCCTATCATTTACGAGATTCAGGAGGTTCCTGTGGGTTTGTCTTCTCTATTTTGATGAATAGAGGGTTTGAACACTTTACCTTTCCTCCAGAATTCTTCCTCCGTCCGAAAGGCAACCCTGACTCTGTGAACTTGAGCATCATGAGTCGTGAGAACTCACAGCACGGAATTGACAACATCTGTTTTATCATGGCAATCATAATGAGGCATTAATTGATCTTTAGATGACATTCTTCCTGTGATGCGGTTGGAACGTGGGATTTAGAAACGCCCCTGGAAGGAGCTTGCGTCTTGGCACTCGGTTACAGATATCAACTCCTTGAGCCTCCTCCGGTTGATCTTGTCTAATCTGATAATCACAACGCGGCATCGCCCTGTCATTGTTTCGAAGCCAAGATTATCAATCGAAGTCTGTCTCACATCGGTTGTTGTTGAACCAAGTCGGTGGGTCTTCTTCCAACCGCAAATCCACTACCCATCGATTTGGACCTGTCAGAGCCTCAAGGGCTAAACTTGCCATTTTGTGGGTTATCAGATCCTGGCGCTCCATCGTGAATTGGAACACAGGACACCGGTCTCTGTAATTTCCTTCTCAATAGCGGGGGAACCTATTTTCAAAGCGATCATGGCCGTTGGAGACGGTCTAGGAATGCGACAGTCTGAGTCCTCCGGCTGCTCTATCGGACACTCCCAAAGTTACCAAGCGCCTTTTGATGCTTGTTCAGACGAGACAGAGTTTCTATTCTTGTTTCTCCAGTGAGTTGGAGTAGGCCGGTATAAAGCCCTCATACCTTCTCACGCCACAACCCTCTCTTCTCCACCCTCTTCTGCATCTTGCTTTACTCCTGGTTCGAGTCTGTCTTTCTATTCGCTCTTTTGACCTATCCGTTTTCAGTTCTATCCACTGCCGGCCAGTCTTTACATATCATTAACCATGCATACTCCTTCCATCACTCAGCTTATGGCTCTAGCCTTAGTGGCATCTCCTCTCATTTCCGCTTTTACGATTGAGGGTGTTTCGGAGATTTCAAAGAGAGAATATGTTGTAAGTATGGACTGATTATTTGTTTGGAATAGACTAACATACAAAAAGGGCGGCAACACGAACCTTGCAGCTTTAATCGCTCGGCACCACACGGAGGCACAAATTGCGGCCAAGAAAGCAAAGGCTGGAGCACGGGATGTAGAAGCAAGAGAGCCACATCACACGGAGGCTCAAATTGCAGCAAAGAAGGCCAAGGCAGGCGCTCGTGACGTTGAGGCTCGTGAGCCACATCATACCGAAGCCCAGGTTGCTGCTAAGAAGGCCAAGGCAGGCGCACGAGATGTTGAAGGTAAGCAATTCGAATGGTTTTTCGTCAATACGAGGCTTACCTATATATTAGCTCGTGAACCACATCACACTGAGGCTCAAATAGCAGCAAAGAAGGCCAAGGCTGGCGCTCGTGACGTTGAGGCTCGTGAGCCACATCATACTGAAGCCCAGATTGCAGCAAAGAAAGCCAAGGCCGGCGCTCGTGATGTTGAGATTGAGGCTCGTGAGCCACACCACACTGAAGCCCAGATCGCAGCCAAGAAAGCTAAAGCTGGTGCTCGCGATGTTGAGGTTGAGGCTCGTGAGCCACACCACACCGAAGCCCAGATCGCAGCCAAAAAAGCTAAGGCTGGCGCTCGTGATGTTGAAGCCAGAGAGCCTCACCACACTGAGGCACAAATCGCCGCGAAGAAAGCCAAGGCTGGAGCTCGCGATGTTGTCGAAGCCCGTGAACCTCACCACACCGAAGCTCAAATCGCAGCTAAAAAGGCAAAGGCTGGAGCCAGAGACGTTGAGATCGAAGCCCGTGAACCACACCACACTGAAGCTCAAATCGCGGCAAAGAAGGCTAAAGCGGGTGCCCGCGATGTCGAGGTTGAAGCCCGCGAGCCACATCACACTGAAGCTCAAATCGCAGCAAAGAAGGCTAAAGCGGGTGCTCGTGATGTTGAGGTCGAAGCTCGTGAACCACACCACACTGAGGCTCAGATCGCCGCTAAGAAAGCAAAGGCTGGAAACTAAATCAACTTTGCTTTCCTGTTTGTCTTGCTTTGAGAAAGTTAATGAAGGTTGGGAGTTCTTGTATGTATGGTGATTTGATCGGTTTAGGTGTTCATTCCAAGATATTAAAAGGGTGGGAAAATGGGATTGGACCTAGTTAATAGCAATTCAAATACCGCAACTAGGCTTTCCTGCAGTTTTGCTTCAGTGCTATCAAGTTGTGTTTCATTCACGAGTAATCTGCGCAAAGCCAGACGACACACACTACTAAAGGCTGTTGAAATGGAACTAGCCAACGCTTTGTTATGAGGGCTGTCTTCAAATTCGGCCGCATACCAGTGGCCTATAAGAAGGGTATTGTATCTAGGTGGCGGGCTGGGAATGCTGCTTTCCCGGCTAGAAATGGAACGTGTGCTGGTCCGCAACAGAGGCGACGTTTCGGCACTAAGCAAAATTGCAGTTTCTGGTGCGCTCATAGTGACAAGATCCCTCCCAGTCGCAGTTGAATCTTGAAGGCTGTCTCATTTAGCTAAACAAGTCGTGTTCCAGCCGATATGCATGCAGAATCATGAAAGGCTCTTAGCGACTAATGATCCTAGGATTGCAAAGAACTATTAAATTAAACATATCTCCCCACAAACTACCAGATGGAACCCTACTGGACGCCTTCGAGACAGTATTTGGACTGGGTAGCCCTTACCCGTGTATAATGTATGAAGAACACAAGGAGAATCACATGGCATGAGCTTGCGAAAAGATCAAAATCTACTCGTCAGATTCTGCTCTGAGATGGTACTGGTCTTGTGGAGCCATAATTATCTTGATAAAGCTGTCCTCGAATGTATAATGTAAGTCAGACTGACAAAGAAAGTATTTTACCAAGCAGAGTTGGGTTCCTCAGAGGATTTCGTTTGCGAACCTACCATAGCTAGAATTTACTCGATCTCGCTTCAAAATATCTCTATCTCCCTTACTAGGTATGAAGAAGCATAGTCAAATAGCAAGACAAGACACTGAGAAAATACTCTGGCTCGCACAGGCAGTGTTGGGGTGGATTAGACCGAATCTAGCACAGAGATCAGAGAAGGAAGAGAAGACATGTAGTTCATTAGTCGGAATGTGGGCGAGCTTCTTGTTTTTTAGTACGATAGGTTTGTCATATTGAATTGACCTATCTGTTCTTTAGATGTAATATCATTACTGAGTCACGTTTTGTAGCTGCCTTGAGAGATGCGCGATGTATTTTGGGCTTTGAACCCCTCTTGTATCTACAACGACTTCTAGAAATTTGTCCTTGAAACCCTCCTTACGATTAAAAGAATACCCAATTAACCTAGATGTTTTCTCTTATCGCCCCTTATAATTGAAGCAGGTTTCTCAGATTTATACAGTATCTTCAAAAAATCATGTCAAAATCCATTCAACTTCTAGGCCGGATAAGACTCGAGAGACTAAGCTCACATGGGACCTCTCCTTTATTATTCCACTTTTTACGCGCGCTGGTAGTATTTAGAAAGTCTTACCCCCTGTCGTATGGCTAGAGTCCAATTGTATATGATAGTTCGACACAAATATTCGACATTGTTAGCGCCTAGGTCTCCCGTCCTAATGTAAATCTGGTCTGTCCCTCGAATCTCTATCTGTCCCCTGCATTACCGGGCTTGTATTATTAGGGATTTCCCGGTCGATGTCGACATATTTTAACCCAGGATGGGAAGGATTTTCTGGCTCTCTTGCAATGGATGGCAACACTCTCTGGGTGCTAGTACTGCTGTAGCTTATTGAGCGCCCATAGTGATGTAACGGTTCTTGAGAGTAGTAGCATCCTAGTCTATGTCTGTACGACTGAAGGCATCAACGAAGTCTCTACTCTCGAGTGTGATGGAGTGGGATGTCCACAAAGATGAGGGAATTTAAATTCATCATGTAACTTTGATTGGACCAGTAATGAACTCAAACTGAGGTCGCTATTCGGAGAAAAATATGTTCCAAACTCAATAACAAATGAAAACCTCCTGCACTGAACCCTTTATTGCCTTTAGAAGTATGAATCCCCTCATCCTGCACTTCCATTCTCCTCGTCACCCACCCTTAAATGAGTGCTGAATTTCGAGGCTGGGTAGTGCATATATGAATATCAGGAGTGCTAGCAATAATATTTCTACCAAGCGACCTGCCAATAGGTGCGAGCAGTAAAAGTATGGCATAGTTAAGTAGCCGAGTGCGCTAGACGCACGGACCATGTAAAATTTGTATATTATCTTCGCTGTTCTCCCAATCCTTTTCTCTTCTTTAGCTCTCTTTGCCTATTGGTATGTGACCCCTAACTTTACTATCAAACAAGTATACTAATAAATCTTTCATTACAGGCTTAGATCAAGTGTAGTATCTGTTCTTTTCAGTTTAATCTCTGAAAGATGACCATCGGTCATCATCAAGATTAACCTAATTTTTATCCCCAAGGGGTGGATCTCTGGGCTTGCCTATGTTCGCTCCTACTGTGTCCTGAGTATTACACTGCCTCTCAGCGACGCGACAACATTTTTTCATTGTAGACTTTGGCTTGCCAGAGATGCGAAGAAGAAATTGGGAACGGGATACTAGTGTTGAAGGCTATTGAGCTTTAGGATTGGGTATTCTGGGAACGATTTGAGAGTTGGTTGATTGATGTTATTCTGCACATGGAATGGTGGGGCGTGTTAGTGGAGGTGTCTAGCTGTGTGTGCGAGATTTCATAGTCGGGGAAGCGTACAGTATTTATTAGTTTAGAAGTTGACGCAATAATGATAGCTGATGCTGGAAATGAAAGCTTTCTCGAACCTCTTTTCACCCCTTCTCGGACCATCAGATCACCTCTAAACCCTTCATAAAAGTTTACATACCATAATCTTAACGCCGCGATCCCCTATCACCACGTGCTAATATTTCCTCGAAACGTCCCCTCTTCATACTTGAGCCGACAGCACAAAAAATAAGAACGACCTATGAGCAAGCTTCGACATCATGGCAGATCGCTCTACCGACAGCTACTTCCCTCGGAATCGTGATTCCCGCTCCCAATCTCCCCGCCGGCCCAAACACCGAAGCTCCCAGCGTTCACGATCCCCTCATCGCTATTCCCATTACAGCCACAGCCACAAACGAAAGCGCTCTCCCTTCCCCCAACCTACGAATATCGAACCAAAGTTATTGCCGTATAACTCGAGACAACTAGGTAAGAGGGATCTAAGGGCATTTAGACCGATGTTCGCGCTGTACCTGGATATTCAGAAGGGGAAAGAATTAGAAGACATGGAGGAAAGGGAGATTGGGGGGAGGTGGAAGAGTTTTATTGGAAAGTGGTAAGTTTACTTTCCATTATATGAATTAGTAGGAGGGATAAGAGGAAATGGGGTCGGGATAAAGAGATGGTGGGATGTATTAGCTAACATGTATGAGGAATCGTGGAGAGCTGGCTGAGGGGTGGTATGATCCTAAGACTTTGGCAAAAGCTATTGACTCTTCGTCCTCCATGCATGAATCTACTGGACGCGAACCTCCGAAACCTGAACAACGAGAATACACAGCTGAGCGAGATCAACGAGATGGAAAGGAGGGAGAGGATAGTGAAAGTGATGATGAGATAGGACCGGCTTTGCCTGGTCAAGAGGGGAGATCAAGGGGAAGGGCGGGGCCGAAGATACCGAATATGCAGGATTTGGAATTAAAGAGAGGTATTTACTCTTGTTATGGATTTAATCGCGAGGTCTAATACGGTTACAGAAATGGAGGCAGAGGACCGCGATGTATATCGCGATGACATTCGACATGCCCGCCATCTTGACCGCAAAGCCCAAAAATCTGCTCTTGAAGAACTCGTCCCTCGTGCCGAACCCGGCACGCATGAGCGCAAACTCGAAAAGAAAGCTGACCTCAACGCCAAACTGAAATCTTTTCGCGA
Organism: Tricladium varicosporioides; assembly: GCA_021365295.1. Taxonomy (NCBI): domain Eukaryota; kingdom Fungi; phylum Ascomycota; class Leotiomycetes; order Helotiales; family Tricladiaceae; genus Tricladium; species Tricladium varicosporioides. The sequence goes on along the minus strand of JAJTIW010000015.1, from coordinate 862,143 downwards.
AAAGAGTCCTGGCGCAGCGCTAGAAGTGCCGGATGACGAGTTGATGGGAGGAGGGGATGGAATAGGGGAGTTTAAAAAGGCCAAGGAGCAGTTTGAGAGGAAGAAGAATGAGAGGGAGATTAGGAGGGAGGAGGTTCTTAGGGCAAGGGTGGCGGAGAGGGAGGAGAGGTTGAGCGAGTATAGGGGAAAGGAAGAGAAAACTATGGAGATGTTGAAGGGGTTGGCTAGGGCGAGGTTTGGGTAGGTGCTGGTAGGTGTAATTTACAAGAATTTATATTACGGCACAATCAGAGGAGAAAGATTAATATTATGAAATATCCGGACACATATGTTAGGTGAGATAGTGGTGGGAAATGTACATTCTATTAATGTTATGAGATGTTTTCACAACATCCTCGAGCATTACCTTCAATTCCTATTTTTGAGATATCCTGGTTGTTGGAGAAACAAACATTTGAGAAAGAAATAGATCAGCAATTGAGGCTCTATTCAGGTCTTAGCGTGCGATATGCAACAAAACACTTCTAGTTTCGACTATTGCCGAAACCTTCTCCCTCAAACAGCTTAGTACCAACGTCACTCTTTTACTAAACAAAGATTAAATTATACTGACTGGCGAGGCCATATGCTGCCTTCCCTGTTCGGATGGAGGTCAATAAAGTGTAAATGATCTGTCGATGTATATTTATAGCATGAGGGCCAGCCTTACATAGGCTAGTGGTATTCGTAGAGAAGTCATGTGTTATTAGATTTACTATCTAGTTAGAAGAAATGACGTTGCAGGTACGAGTGTATATTTCTCCTTTCACTCCCCTTTGATCGATCCTTTGCTCATCTCTTACCTCACTTTATCCTCTAATCATTTCCCCCAACACTCATTGAAAATAACGACTCTCCAGCCTTCTGGATCTTGAAACGTAGCACCTCCATTGTCCCACCACGGGTTATGACTTTTTACCCTGACTCCACCATATTCTTCTACTCTTTTCACCTTCTTCTCGAATGTTTCCTTGTCTGGCTCATAGAAGACCAATAGGTTCTCCGCGCTGGGTGGAGTGCAATTTATAGTTCTGCGTCAAGTCAGCTTATTTACTGATTTCTTTTCTTTAATTTTAAAGAGGCGATACTCAACGCTAGAATAGTGAGGGCTGGTTTAATTATTGTTTGTAAGAGATGATCAGGAAAGGGAGAGGAGCGAGATGGAAAGTATGTGCTGACGATCTTCGGAAATGGGACTGCAGTAGAAACCTACGGATTGTCATGTTCAAAAGTAAATTCTAAATGCCAATCACATCTCACCCCTTCCTCCAACTTGGGTCCTAGCATTACGCCATCGAAACCGTTATGATTTTCAAATGAAGAGAGAATCTTCATATCTAAAGCTTGTGTGTAGAACTTGATGATGGCTTTGAGGTCCTTGGTTGGACGCGCTACGCGAAGTGTAGAAGGCCTGGATTGGGGCATTTGGTACTGTGAAAGGGAAGGAGGACATATGGAGGGGACTAAGTGGAAGAGGAGGAGGTGGAAAGTGGGAGGATGTAAATGAGAGGGGTATGAGACGGAACGGAGGATCATTTATCCAGTGGTTCAAGGACACTGCCTAAAAGGGGAATTGATACTCTTTACACGCAGCCATATGATTGAGACCAACGTTTCCTCCCACCCAGTATCCCAATGCAATATCCAAAAAGCTAGGAAGTACAACCTAAACACCCATCCCAATGATTCTTACTCAATCTTGATAACTCTCCCCCAACCATTCTTTCTTTTCTCCTTCGATTTTTAGTACCAACTCCCCCAGCAACCCATTCGCCCACCCAAACCAAGCCCTTGTCCAATCATGTTCATTCCACGCATTAACACTTTCATGGACGACTCCCATCCCCCCCGTACTATTCAATACACTCCCCAATTGCCCCCTAACCTCCTCCCTCAACTCTTTCTCCCCCAGCCCCAAATCCTTATCAAAAGCCGTCATTGCCCTCACAATTGCCGCCATCGGCCAGCCCTTACCTGGACCAAGATGCGGCCCGCCGATCGCGGATAATGCAGGGCCTTTCATGAAATACGGGTTTGAATCTGAGAGGACGAAGGCACGCGTGTTATTGTAGATGGTGGCATGGTCACGTTTTGGGGTGTCTTTACTTGGGGGTGGGAGTGGAAAGGACGAGTGCGCATATTGGAAGAGGGGCATGGAGAGGAGGGAGGGGATGTTGGCGTCGTCCATTAGGTTTGTGCCACCATAGCCGTCGATTTCATAGGCGTAAATATCTCCGAATTCTCGATGATGGACAACGGCGTCTCTATCAATTCCTTTTCTGATTCCAAACGCGAATTCTTGCATTACGCTTGTGAGGTTTTTCGCTTCCGCCCCTTCGAGTTTCGCCATGATGAGCGAGGCTTCCTCGAGGTATTTCGCAAACATCATGTTGGCTGGTACGAGCAGCTGGTATATGCACGCATCATCTGATGGTCTAAAAGCGGTCCGCACCATCCCATTTCCCTTCGTGGGGTTTCCAAGACCATCATTGGTTAGTGTTTCTGATCCGCGATTTGTCCACCCAGTGAATGTCCAGGCTGATTGCTCAACTTTGCCGTCTTTTGCGTAAGTCCCTAGCCTCATCGCTCCTGCGGCATCGACTGCTGCTTTGACGGCTTTGATCCAGTTATATTTTTGGAAGAATTTAAGGTCGGAGGTTTTGGCGAAGTAGGCGGTTGAGATTTGGAGGAACGAAGCAAGGGAGTCAAGTTCCCATTTGCAGTCAAAGACTAGTTGGGGGTTGTAGGGTGGGTTGGGGTGGTTTTGAGTGTAGGCTCCATTGGTGGTAGGATTTACTCCTGACTCGGTTGGTGGCTGGAAGCTGTGACAATATGGCGAAATAGTGATATATCGGGCGTGACTATTTATCATTCCTCTCCAAAGACTAGCCAGCGAATTTGGATCTGTCGATGCTTCCAACAGAGGTAGGTATGAGTATATCTGAGATGCTGAGTCTCTCAGCCACATAGCGTCAATATCTCCCGTAATAACATAAGCCAGCTCTTCATCAGTAGCTGTCTCATTTCCAGAAGCATCCTTCTTGCTTGCATAGCCACGCCACTTAATCATCGTATCTAGAGTATTTGGATAGCTATTCTCAAAAAGTCGAAATAGATCAGGGTCTTTTATAACTCCTTTCATTCGCTCAATGAGTTTCTCCATAGCTGGCAATTGAAAAGTCCGACATTCTGGCTCCGGACGAGAATATGGGAATTTTCGAACTCCTTCTGAAAGTGGTGATTGCTTCATCCGCTGTAAAGTTTCATAGTGTATACATTCTTTCTTGAGTGTAGGAGCCGGTAATTCAGATGATGAGACCGCAGACGCTGGACCCTTGTCACCCTCATTATGAACCTCAACCGTAGTCGGAACCTTCGTTGGTATCGGCTTTCCCACAGGAGCCGTAGCCGTCCACTGTGAACCCTTCTCCGGCTCCTGCTCAATCAACTTCCTCCAATCCTCCTTTCCAGCGTCTGGCGGAGTGGCCCGCCACGTGACGGGATATACATCCGGCGGAGCTTTCCATAAGCTGAAAAGAAAGACAATAGTAAGACCAGTAGTAAGAACGATAAATTTAACGCGTCTCTGCTGCAAACGCGTCATATTGATGAGCTAAACATATATCGATAGAGAAGCATAACACCAGATGTCGTGAAGTTAGAGGTGGTGGCTTGACAGCCGAGAGGGCGTGTTCGACCATCGTGCCAGGTGGTTGATTTCTGCTTGGCATTACGGCTATCCAACCTGGTGAATGAAACGCCATACAACATTTATCCATCATTGCGAAAATGTGCGCCGTGCTCAGGGGTGTGAGCAAAGGTAACAGGCGGTAACCCGGACCCTTGATCAGGATTTCCTGTGCCACGAATTCCCCCGGCTGATTGGGTATTGCCACCAGAATTCCTAACACTGATACAGGTATAAATTATTATGGATTTCAACTCAATGATCCGTCCAAAAAGAGGTTAACTTCAGAAAGCTAAAAATAAACTATTACAGTAAAAAGAAGGGTGGTGTGATTATATATCACGTGATATAACTATAAGATGTTGACTGTTGGAATTAACAACTCCAGCCAATCGGATGACTAAGTGTCATCAACGCAACGCGATTTGGGAGGGCCTGAATCGGGGTAAATCAAGTCTATTGATGACGGCGTACAGTCTCTTGCTGTCAATTCTTGTCTTGTACTCTCTAGAAAAACTACGAAAGTCTTCAGGCCACATATAGAGGACAACTAGTAAGACATGCCTCAAACACACATGCTGAAGCAAGCTCTTGCCTGAGGCCTCCAGGCTTCACATGAACATTAACCTGGCGAACTCGATAGGAGGCTGACGATATCTACCTCCCTTTCAGACACATATAGACCTACCTATGTATACTCCCTCCGTATCCTACGGCGAGTCTTGGAGCCTACGAGGCTACTTTCTTCTTCATTTGCAGGGGCGAGAGACATATGGGATCTCAACGACGACATCTACCACATTTCGTGCAATCAAGATAGATTGGTGGTATGCCACTGATCCTTATCTGCCACCTTGGGCAGCCCTAGATTTTTGTTCCTGGGAGGATCTTGATGAGTAAGTTTAGGACTGTAGCTCTAAAGGTAATAACAGCAAGGTGATAACAGGCAGAGGCACAATGAAGCAAATGGAAATACATAAGGCCTCATGATGCCTGCAAGCTTAAAATAATACTAGACGCATAGCTACGTTCATATCAATGTGTGCAACTATCTAGCTCTCTATGAAGCTAAGCTACCTATATAATGTAGGAAGAGAAATTTACACCAAGATGGCTTGGCTGACATGGTTGTTCACCGTCTGTCGAGTAAGTGATGACTCCAAGCACCACCTTAACCAGTCTAGCGCTCACAACCACCATTCCATAATATAAATAGCAAAACATACACATAGTTTCTAAAGAATCAATCAACATATTTCCAATCATACTCACCTGTGCAATTGGCAAGCAATTCAGCCTCATATATTCTCCCTGATTCAACACCACCATAAGGCCAACATGAATGCGTACCTCTCGTTAAGAACCCCGTCGGTGTCATTTATACAGGGATACCAACCCTCGCTTTTTGCAAGCTCTCGCGAAAGACTTTGCGAGACAAGTGTCTCAGGATAACGTTGCCGCCTGCTTAATCTAATTTATTGCGAGAGGCTTCCCTGTCTTCTTGGTATAGGCTCGCAACTTTGCTACAATGCGAAATATCTGAACCCTTTCCTCATTGTTATAGCACTACCACGTTGTCCCCACTAAATCAAATCATTAGTATCAACACCTGTCCTTCATACAACCTGTGGTCCGTGTCAGCACGGGACTCTTTGTATTCTTCTAGTTACTAACAATGCTGGTAAATTTATGTAGCTATTAATTATTAGGAAATATCTAACTTGAAAGCGGATCCCTAGAACCATGACGACTGACTTGAAAAATGAATTATTCCTTCTTAGCCTCAATCAAAATGCCTTGCACTCATCCGACTTACCTCAGGAACCCGTGTACTTTACACTATTAGTATGATATTGCGATGAATGTTGAAATTAGCATTCCCTATTCTTCGTAACTATTTCCTCTAGACAAGCCTGAATACCTTCAGATCCACTCCCATTTCTTTTAGAACTGTAGGGGTGAGTCTTGGATCACCATTTTGGTGTTTAAACTCCTCCCCAGTCTCATCATTCACATACCAAGTCCATCTCTTCATTGAGTTGTGGGTCTTTCTCTTCCAAGCCGCTGGCAAGGGGCCTAATCTTGGGTCCTCTACATGGGTGAGACCAGAATCGTCATCGTGATAGGCCCAAGTTATCCATCCACTCTTATGACGTTTCTCCACTACTCTAAAATTACCCGGAAGCGGTCCTAGCAAGGCTTCACCACTCATAACGCCTTGGCAGTACCCTTCTCCAACAACCTTATATGTGCCATTCTTATTGGGTCGTAATATCATGGCTGGGTCGAATCCAAGCATAACTGTCATAATATCACCGACTTGTGCTGAACTAGGTGCTAGACCTACATGACCATTTTCAAGTATAACAAATGCTCGACCATTGCAACTTACGGAAGCTCTCAATAAGAAATCCAATTTGCCAGTATCACCAATAAACCCAAAGCTATCATGTGGTGAATTAATAACTTTCCTCACCACTCCTTCAGCCTCTTTTAAGGTTGAACACCCTGACTTTCTTGGCTGATAGCTTTCCTCGAAATTGTTGCCGCATAATGTCTCACATATCGCTCTAATTTGGGTACTGTTATAATCAAGCTGGTTCGTAAAACCACAGCATGAGAGCACTCTTCTGAGTTCTCGCATTCTGTCACCAACAAAATTGTTCCACTTGTAAAACGGTACTGCAAGTTTTATAGCCGTAACGGAAACACCAGTGACATTAAGCTCTCCGTCCTTGAACTCTGTTATAGCTAGTGACTCGGAGCTACCACACCACCCTGTGAGTCGAACTGAAGTCCGTGGAATTGACCAATTTGGAACCCATGTTGGCCAATCATTTTCCTTGGTTATTCCAGCATCAGCCAAAAGATGCAGGTACCGCTTGTCGTCAATATGTCTTAAAAAAACGTCTTGGTAGACTTCTAATACAGTTTTACTATAGTCAGGCTCAAGTCCCAACCTCTCCTGAACAGTCATCATCGATTGTATCGCATAGATTCTGTCCCTTGGATCCAAGCATTTGCAATGCTGTGTACTGTTAATAAGGTTGAAAAACGGAATATTGTGCCGGGCGTCAAATGTTTCAGATATTCTCGTTAACATCGGGTCAAATGTGTGGAAATCCGGGTAGGGAAGCGGTTTACTATCCATGCAATAGATAGCGTTGTTGAGACTCATCCAAGGAATAGTTTGGTCGCCACACATAACAATAGCATTTTCCTTGCCCAAATAAATCTCTTGCAGAACCCAAAGGCGCTCAAACCAAGGCCGGGCAAGTAACTTGAGGATTGGGGATAAATGAATGTCCTCGAAAGGTTGGTCCTCCCTCGTATCTGCCCAATAATACTTGGTTCTGTTGCCAGAAATTGGCAGTATCCTGCCATTATCCCTGTCAACATTGACTTCTGAGCTCAACTTAGCCATAAGTTCTAGGACTAGAGTACTATCGTCTGCTTCAGGGCCGAGCCAGACAACAACTCTCGTAGCTTTCAAATAGATATCGTCCATCCGCTTGACCTGTTTGCTCCGTTCACTCACATCTTGCTGATTGATACAAATAGCATCAATCCAAAGAGTGCGAGGTGTTTTTTTATGACGAAGATATCTCAACGCCTCCGCTAGGTTCTGAGTGACAGCTAGACGACGGTTATCTCCGATATATATATCGACTAGATCGGCTTTTGACCCCCTATTCACATAAGATCTTAGAGTTAGTTTCCTTCATCTAAAAACGTATGGAGGTGATATGTAGAGTTAAGGTTTGTCACAGTAACCTATTCGAGTGGAGACATTTATCCTTTGAATTACTTAGTAGGGCTAAGGCATTCACTACCTGCGTTTCTCACTTGAGCTAAAGCATTTACTTGTCACGTTTCTCATTGAAAATGCATGATAACATAAAGTGTTAATTGCTTCGATCCTAATGAGCTGCTAAAAGCGATGCCTTTACCCTGGAAAGACTCACCATGTGTACGACAGTGCTTCAAATTCAGGAACTTCAGTCTCTGTACATAGAGCTGTATCAAGTGCGATCCGTATTTTTGATGAAAATCGGCCGGGTAGTAGGGTTAAGAGTCGGATCTCTCCAGTCGCTCCGTTGAGTGGTGAATACTGATAATCATTCATTTTTAATCCGGCGAAAAGGCGTGAGAACGTATTCTGGAGATTTCTTCCTGAATTAGAGGAAATAACGGGATTATCCATTTTTAATCTGGCGAAAAGGTGTGAGAAACTATTCGGGAGACGTCTTGTTGAATTGGAAGGAATATAGGAATTATCCATTTTTAAATCTTTCGAGGGCGAAAAGGCTGATGAAAGTGTTCAGAGCTGAAAATAAAATCTAGTTGAGAGAAGAGAGCCTTATCAACACAGCCTCATGCATTGCTACCTAACTTGAACTTCAGCGAATAGTCTCTCTGATTTCTCATGAAAATTCAACCTCGTAACCTCTTGAGCTTATGTTGAGATGAATTTTGTAGGCAGAAGAGGCATTCGTTGACAATCAGTTCAATCCGGCACTCAGCTATCAAAACGAAACTAGTTTTCACCTAAATGAGTGAGCGCCAGGTGACTTTTCAACATCACCAATGAGAGAATTATTGGTCTTATTAACCTTATTATAATGTGTTTCCATTTTATAGTAACGGATGGCAATGGATATTTGTGGAAGATTTAAATGCGTGCGCGGATCTTGAAATGGTTAAAGTTAGAGTACCTATTTTTTTCTCTCAGCACAGCGGGTTTCTCACCATCTAGTGATGGACATTAGAAGGTATGGTAGTTGTGATTACAAGTCATTTTTGATCTATTGACCCACAAATTGATTTCTGATATTTTAGCTTTTATAAAATTCTTGTCTACGCAATATGTGATTATTTAAAAAAGATAGCATCGAGTTTTGTTACTAGCTGCCCCCTCCCCAAAATTTCCCAAATGGCCCCTATGGGTTTAAACTCTATTTTAAATCAGTTGCCTTACTTTAGGGACATGCTAGTTAATACCTGTAGGATTATTAGCTTTCTGAAATATATCTTGTGTATAGCTATTAGCTTTAATAGTCGCGAGAGTCTCTTGTAGGGACTTCTTTCTGGCTATAGTAGAGAGAGGGGAATAGGATATTTAAGGGAAGGGGCTATTGATCTTAAAACTATACGTATCTTGCGCACCCCTGACTCCCTAAAATTGGTTCGCATTTCTGCTTCCCCAAGTTTGGGGAACAAGGGAAGTTGTGTGTTGATAGAGGAGTGATGAATTTGCAGTTGGGTGTGTGCTAACCCAAGGATCACCCTCGCCGCGTTAAAAGCAGCTTATTAAGGTGAGCACACGGGAGATAGTTTTGTACATTTCTATTCCACTTTGCCCCCATCGATGTGGCAAGTCCTTCAATGCAATGGTGTTTGTGGGCAGGGGAGCATATATTGATACTTGTGTTGGTGTGAGCGATGATAGCGAGGACGCTACAGATTAGTTAGATTTACTGGAGTGAACAGATTTGCGACTAGGATTTTTCCTCGGGTTCCAGCCACCAACACCCTGATGGTCTACAAATACACAACATAAGTTAGCTGAACATTGCAGTGGAAGAAGCCCTTCTGTTCAAGACAACGCGATTGCACAGTAGACATATCTTACGGGAGGCAGTGAAGTGCGGGATGTCCATGGAGATGAAGCTCTCTGCTATCAATGACCATCCCACCATCGATCGGAATCCCGAGGAGAACAACGACTAATAGATAAGTATTGCAAACTCTGCACCAAACTCAAGCCTAGGTCTTATTCTGTCTCTGCTATGTTTTCCTTGTATATTTGTCTTTATTTCTACTTTTTATACTCATCGGACGGCATATCGAAATATCGATAGCAATGGCACCAAAACCGCGCCCTCTACGACTCGGCATTCTCGTCCCCTCTTCGAATACAACCCTTGAGCCTCTCACGGCTGCGATTATCACGTCTATCAATAACTCATTACCAGAAACGTCTCGAAAACTCACTGTCCACTTCACACGAATACCTGTAACCTCAATCTCGTTCTCCTCCTCTGCGATCAAGCAGTTCGATATTCCGACACTATTAGCAGCGGCGAAGCTCCTTTCGCATGCAGGTGTGGATATAATTGGTTGGTCGGGAACGTCTTCTGGTTGGCTGGGCTTTGGACATGATGAGGAGCTATGTTCTGAGATAGAACGAGAGACAGGTGTGCCCGCTACAAGCAGTATACTTGGTCTAAACAAAGCGTTACTATTCTGCAACCCGCATATCGTTGGACTGGTTACGCCTTATCGGGACGATATCCAAGCCGCTATTGTCAAGAATTATGCCAAGATAGGAATTGACTTAGAGGAGAGGCATTTGAGCATCGAGAGAACCAAGGCGATTGCAGAGGTGGGAGAAGAAGTACTGGATGGAATGGTTGAAGAGCTAGTAGTGCAGAAGGGTGTGGATGTCGTGACAACGTTCTGTACGAATCTTGTTGCAGCACAGAGAGTTGAGGTCTGGGAGGAGATGTGGGGAGTCCCGGTTTTGGATACGGTCACGACTGTTATTTGGGATATGTGTCGACAACTAAAAATCGACACTCATAATGTGGAAGGGTGGGGGAGCATCTTCAGAATATAAAGGATATTGTTCTCCTTCTATCCTAAGACTTTTGGCCGAAGACTGGTGTGACGAGGCCATGCATTCCTTTGTATCCTGGCGTTTCGCTCTCTTTCCATCCTGCAAGGACTTTGTCCTTATTTGAAAGTTCATAGACTTCTACACCTAGTGGTCGACAGGTGTCAAGCATTCTCTGTGCGGAGTCTCCTCCCCAGCCGTATACGGAAAGATCCCCTCCTGGACATGTTGACAGTCCTAGTAGGAGATCAGTCTCAGCAAAGATGGTGAAATAGTCCCCGGGTTTTGCGGGACATGCTTCCCTGCTTTATATGTCAGTCCTCCTTTCATATGCGAACGGGGCCAGGTAAGGAGAGGGAGGGACACACATGAAGTATTTTCCATCCTTGTTTAATCCTGTAACCTGGAAGACGTTGATTACATCATGGACGTCGCTTTCCTGGAGCCCAAATGGCATTACGGCCCGAACAAGGTTGGAGTGGCAGTGAAAGTCAAACTCATCGCCCCCACTTAGTAGCGTATTTACTATCACTTATCAGCCATCAAATGATCCTTTCTCATTTTATTCTCTCTCTTTTCCATACCCTCTCCCAATCAATCTCATTTGTAAAATACGTACCATAAGGGTCACACCTCGTCCCCAACAAATCATGTACCCTTCCTCCCACACTGTCAACACCATAGTTCGCTAAGCTGTCTCCTACAATCGTCGCTAAAGGCCTCATATATGGCAAGTTTGACCATAAACGATCCCCAGTTGAAACATGAGAAGCGTGTAATTGTTTTGTGCGGCTGGCCCAGAAGTGCTCTCGTGGGTTGGAAAGAGACCAGATGTTTAAATCGCCAACTTGGGGACCGTGTGGGGTGGAGAGGGTGCAGAGCTGTCCTGCAGTGGGGTGTCAGGCGGGTTATGCTGAGATGGAGGGATATGAAGACATGGAGGGAAGAACTTCAATAGGTGAATATGAAGTGTCTTGGCCGAAATGAAAAAGAATTTTGAGGAGACTGGGAAGTGAGAAGACAGTAGATAGACTTAAACTTGAGGGAAAGGAGATGAGAAGAAGCGTTAAGTGGGCAGGAGATGGATCAAACCAGGATGAATAAGACTCAGTGCTCAAGATCCTTGTGGTTCATGAGGGGCTGGGAAAATGGAAGATTCTTTTCCAACAGTAAAAGGGAATGTATTAGAAGCAAACGAGTCAATGACAGATGAGAAAAATGTTACCGCAGTAACAGTTGCTAAACCATACATTTCACCCCCAAAAGACAGTGCCTAATAAAAAATCTCGAGTTGCGCTCATTTCCTATTGGAACCCAGAAATTGAACTCAAGAATTCATAAACACATACCTTTCTTCACAATCCAAGCCTTACCACTCCTAATAGGCACTTCAAACTTTTCAACTAGCTCCTTTCCCCCTTCACTCGAAGCAATCTTTCCAATGCGGGAATACAATTCTTTATCGCCGTATATCTTGGCGTTTGGTGGGTACGCTGGGGAGGGATTACGTAGTTCTGCCATATTGTGGTGTTTGTTAACTTTCGAGATCAGATTAAGTCTGTTATTGAGTTGTGGTGGAGTTGAAATATTAGTGAAAGCAAGGCGGGTGAAAAGATCAAGTACTAATAATCACGGACTTGCGCCTCCGATGATAACTGAGATAATCTGGGCCGAATCTCAACCTGCGTTGTTTCCAACGCGGTTAGTCTCCGTGTTGCTCTTCTCAGGCGCTACCCACTTTTGCTTCACCTTCTGCTGAGGTTGCTCGGTCACGTTCTCGCTCTCTCTTCTAGTGACCAATCATGATTTACTTACTATATGGTTTGCCATGCAAAAGTTGTCAACTCTACACTATTATGCTTAGGGGAATTAAATCAGCTCCTAGGAAGTCTAAACGGATTTCTTAAGGATCCGAGCAAGATCTTGAAATCCTCGCTGTGACGTGCATTCTAAAGTCACATGATATGAGGTTTAAGAAGCTAGTAGAGCCGTTCTTAGCATTATGATGTGATATTGAATTGTAATAAAATGCTAATTACTTTTTAAGTATCTTAATATATAGTAGTAGCATAAAGATATAATCATTTTTAAGGATGTTAAATCACTTATATAGAGCCGTATATTTTACTCAAGGTATTAATTTTTTCTTAAAGTTTCCGCTTTTTCGCTCAAGCATTGAGCAGACCATCGCAAGTAGATCCTTTCTAGCTCAAAAAAACTAATTACCAACTTGCTGCCAGCTCCGCTCGTCAAGGGTACAACTACCTCATATTCGATTGTTCTTGGCAGGTCAGACCTATCTTCGAGTCCTCTCTCCCTTTTCGTGTTTTGAAGACATACAGGAACAAGAACATAGCCACCTCATCGGTCAGAAATTGCTTCAACACCATAGAAAAGTAGAATCACTTATTTGCTTGCCTATAACATCTCGCCAGACAGGCGAAAACCACGAGGGTACAACTACCTCATCTCTCGCTTGGTACTTCTCGCTTAGCAGGCTAAGAACACGGTCGTCTCATCTATTTGCCTCCTCGCCCACAAGTTGCAAACTATTGGATATTTTCAGCGATGATGTTCTATTCTATCTACAGTGAGAATTGTGCTATATGTATAGGTGCCGTAGGCCCTGAGTTCCTCGAGTCACATGCCAATAGCTGACCTATATTCCCTGAGTAGGTGCTGCTGGGTTAGTCCCAAGTGTTGGATATTTTCAACGATGATCTTATTTCTATAGAGAGAAGTGCTATATATATAGACCTAGAGTCCATAAGGTTGCCTATTGCTGCCTATTATTATGACTCATAGAAGGCAACAGTTGTCCTTGCCTATCTTAGTTGTCTATATTCAACACCAAGCTCCTATATCCAACACAAACCTCAAAATGTACAAGTAACCGCTTGATTCTTTTGTTTTCTTTCCCGTAGACTTAATGACCAACTCCCGATAGGAGTATCCGAACTTCAGCGTAGCCTTTCTGCACGAAGATTTCGAGCCGCTCACCTATTGGTTCATCAACAGCCATCGTACTAGCGATCCTCTCCTGGATATTGGGTAGCATCTAGGTTTTTATTTTAGCGAATTAAGTAGTTGCGAAGCACTACCTGTAAAAATACCCTCCACATGCTGAGTTCTAAAGGTTGGATTCGTAGATTATAAAGTAGTAAGAAGTGGATCCCCTGGGTGTGGGATAGGTAACTTATTAGTATGTCCAGTCCTCGGGCTAAGCTTAGACTAGAACAGCAGCTGCTAGGACCCAAAGACAATAATAGACCTTCGTAATGTCAAGATTTGTCATAGAGAATACCGGAAAATTACAAGAGATGTGGGGTAATGAAGGAACGCCGCAAAGGTGGGAGAATCCGGGGTTAGCTTCAGTGCTTAGGTGTGGATTTGAGATAACTCGATCTCCAGAATGCAATGCTGACACAACTAGCGAAAAGACAAATAATACAGACAGGTAATACTGGGTAAATCACTTATTTCTAGTGTTTATCTATCCATATAGAGCATGTGTATGTGGTAAAATCAGATAGTATTGTGTATTCCATACTGGTATCTCATATCCAAAACCTCATTCTCAGCTTTTGCCGGAGCTTGTCTGTTGTATGTACAAGCCATGCTCATATTCACATCCCTAACTCTTGCATCTACTCACTCCTCATCCCTCCAAAATACTTCTAGTTAACATCTAGCTGAAAATCTTATCAACATACGCATGCCATCTCGTTCTCGGCACTCTTTCTACATAGTTCCTCGTATACTCATCAATAGCATCAACCTCAGCCGTTCTAAGGATAACCTCGTGAGGCTTCAGCCACTTCGTCCTCTTGAGAACTTTCCAACCGACAAAAATTACGGGGAAGATAAAGACCATTAGATAAGAGAAGAGGAAGGTGGGAATATCCCATTGGCCTTTTGTCCACAGTTAGCTATTGCTTTTGATTGGAAAGCCCCAGGAGGAAGAAGGGTTTTACCTTCAAGGAAGACAGTATAACCACCAACGAACGTCATAATAAAACATCCAGTAAGCGCATAATACGCACTGAATGGCTGCCAGAAACTGGTATGAGGCAGTTTAGTCCTATCCAAGCCTTGTACATCACAAGCCCTCTTCCAACAAATAAAAGTAAAAGCCATGACACTGAAATTAATCAATTGACTCGCCGTCACCAAACTAACAAACCAATTCAATACTACCGCGGCATTATTGCTAACCTGTAAGAAACTCAACAGCGCAATAGCTAACACAACCGCTACACAGTAAATTGGCACGCCACTCTTCGTACACCTTGTCAAGATCTTGGGGGCTTTTCCTTCTAGTGCGAGGCCGAAGAGAGATCGGGATGCGCAGTAGACATAGGAATTACCAGCTGAGAAAGCGGAGGCGAGGACCATAGAGTTTACTATGTCGGGGAGGATGCGGATTTTTAGTCGGTTCATGGCTACGACGTAAGGGGAAGCAGCTGCTCCTGGCAAGCCGCTTTTGAAGGCAGCCTTGAGTTCCGCATCATCGAAGGGTACAAGAATGCCTACTGCCAAGGAACCCAGAATGAAAAAAGCGGTCAGACGATAAAACACACCATTAAATGCTTTTGGCATGACTTTTCTTGGATTCTCGGCTTCACCAGCAGCCATGGAGACGTAGTCTGGCCCGGCGATGGTAAAGGAGGCTTGGATGAGACATTGGAGGAAGCCCAGGAATCTACCTAGGTTGCCCGTTTTGTAGAGTTCTGTGAAGGCTCCAGGAGTATTCCAGTAGCGGAAA
Source organism: Tricladium varicosporioides (assembly GCA_021365295.1). Classification (NCBI taxonomy): domain Eukaryota; kingdom Fungi; phylum Ascomycota; class Leotiomycetes; order Helotiales; family Tricladiaceae; genus Tricladium; species Tricladium varicosporioides. The sequence continues at coordinate 847,035 of JAJTIW010000015.1, read as the reverse complement.
CCGAAGCGGTCGTGGAGGGGGTTGCCGCCGACCATGGTGATGAAAGTGAAGATGATGAGGCCGACAATTAGGAGGACTTTGCCCATTGCTAGCCACTTTTCTTGTGAGATTGTAGTTAAGAGGGCGATCTTATGCTAGACTTACGAATTCGGATTCTCCATACCATTTTACGGCAAAGACATTGATAATACTGAGCGTCAATTTAGTAAAGGTGTGTTAAACTGCTTGAGTTCACTTACCCATAAAGTACAATCACAATTGCAATGATGCCGCCGGCAGGAACTACATCACTCCAATAGTGTATAATGACATTACAAGCCACGATTTCGAATGGCACAAGCGCCGCTTCGAAGATAAAGAAGTTATAACCAGCAGCAACGCCGAAAGCTTCATCGACGTATCGGCCAGCAAATCGGATGAAAGGTGACGAGATTGGCAAGTATGTCACCATTTCAGCCATGCACTACACATGAACATCTGTTAGATTTCGGTGCTTTGGGGAGTTGCTTTGGGTTATAGCGCTTTTGGCTTTCACTAACATTTGTAACTGCCAGAATGAATGTACACCTATCGCAGTTTCATGAGACCACGATCAATGGAGAAGATTTGAATTGAGATGTAATGAGATATACTTAGTCGGTCAAACAAGGGCCTCGAAGTAACTTTCTCCCAAGGGGAACGAAAGCATTACAAAAGTAAGAAGCTCGATAGACCATATCTTTACTCAGTAATTAAGTGAAAGGTTGGAAGACATCATTCAACTCTCGCAATGCTACCAATTCACTTTGGGAGAAGGACCATGAAGAACCTTGCTTGAAACGACATTTGAAGAAGCCCAAGAAAAGATCCTCCGGCCATTTCTATAGAGTATAACATACCAAATTGTGAAAGCCAAGAACAAACTTGCTGGCCCGCCATTGAGCAGCCCGTGGCCAATTTGTACATATAAAGCGGTACCAATTGTCCCTCCAATACCAATCAATTGGATATGTCTAGGTCGAAGTTGTCGATGTGTTGAATCGTATGTTACTTGAACGGAGGCTAAATCAGAGTCGCGTGAGCCGATTTTGGATTCTTCGTGTAGTTTTTCGTTGTAGGAATTCATTTCCTTCTCGCCCGCACCAATTTCGTATTGTGCCATGGCCGAATGTGGCACGTCAATGCCAGAAGATGCCATGTTGTGTAGAGTCGCAGAGCGAGGCTACCAGTACTACAACAAGGCGGGGTGTTGATTTCGTGTGTTCCGTAAATTGAGGGGAGGAGGAAAAGAGCATAGCATGAATGTAGAGTGAAAGGCCACGATTTATGATAAGATCATTTTGCCAATCCAAACGTATGCTTTTCTAAAGTGGCTCAAAATCAAGAGATAGAAAAAAATCTTGAAGGAGCTTGAGCTTCCCCTCCCCCGGTAATTGGAACTTGGTCCATTGGCCTGCCCGCGAATGCCCCGCTAATGCAGCGTTCTTCAGGGTAGTGATAACGCGACAACCCGTCAGCAATAGCACCACTCTTGGCAGCTTCTGGAAGTTGTGAATGGGAAAATACCCAGTTCCATGGTTCTAAAACCTGATGCCTGGCTCGCCTAGATTCTTCATGTTGTGTGAACCCCCAAGAAGTTCTTAGTACAACTTTCATATTGCCTCAAACTTACAGCCTTGCATTATCGACGGAGAGGAGCTACCACAATTCGCGATAAGGGACTGGATTGCCAAAAAGGTCAGCTCTCCACGATTCTACAACGGCTATTGCGTGTGTTTGCCTTGCAGAGCGTGGAGGTCATCCATTTTCTTAGTGTCTTGGCTCGTGTGAATGCGGAGTCGCCGAAGGTAACATGTCGGACTAATTGTCGAGTAACGAGGGTCAAAAATTGTGGTTTCCAAGTAAACCTGGCCTCACCCATGTGCGCTAGCAGCATGGGTCTGGAAGAGGAAGGTCAGAAGTCATGTGAATTAGTGTGAGAACGGAAGCCAAATTTCGCCCCAAAAGCCTCACTGCAAGCCCACATCTCTCTTCAAGTGGTGTTATTTTATATATTGATCAGGTGCTGGACTTCAGAATAGGACGCTAAAGTGAGCTAATACTCAAGAATGGTGCTTTACGGCGGGTTAAGTAAAATTTGTTATTTTGAAGAAGGAAGATCCTGCCCTCGTAATTGTTGTGGCGAAAGTACAATGGGTGTAATAGGTAGTAGAACTTTTCATGGTAGTGACGAAAGGGAATGTGATGTATCTTCTCAAAGCGACTGGATATTGGAACCATAGCTTCGTTTACTACCACTAGGTCTTGCAGGAACTTATTAAGACTAATCGATAGCTAATTAAGAACTGTGCTAGGTGAAGACCTAGCCTTTGCTCATGCTCGCAAAATGCTTCAGAAGCAGACCTGAGTGCGTGTTTTGAGTATGAAAGACTCCTTTTCATTTTTCAATATTTATTTTAAAAACAAGGGTTGTTGACGAACTTTCATCATAATTAACATCTCCCAACTCGATGAGGAAAGCAACTCACTGTTATATTGGACTAGCAACCTAGTAATTTGCTCTTGTGAACCACTTGCAGCACACGTAACCTCACATCAGTGGCACTTGATCTTCATGTGAGTTACCTGCGTAGCCGTAAGTGGCCAAACAAGCCCAATTTCTACTAATGGCTTGAGCCGTCTGTGCTTCTTTACCTTGAGAAAGAATTTATCGTATAGTAGCATAGCCAAACACGCCGAAACTTTCATTGTGCGCTGCCAGGAATATACGTAATTCACCAGAGCTCAAGTGGTCACCGGATCCTGATGGTCTTCTGTATTAGTACGGAAAAAACCTGTGAGAAGTGTAGGACACGGTAAAAAGTAGAGGCTTTTGAGATACAGCAGTTCCTAACTTCGCTTCACAGCTTTGTGTCTTTAATATAGTTGAACAAGTCGATCGTGTCAATTGCTTGAAAATAATTGGTCGAGTAGCGCTCGAATCCCAGATTCCAGTGGCTCATGTGATGAAATTTTAGATTTTGAACATTCTCTGAGAGCTTGTAGACACACGATAAAAAAGGCAAAGAAAACTAATGAAAAGATACAAAATTTGTGTTACACGGTGGCTGTGGAGGAGGTCAACTCAAAAACGCCATCATGTGGGTGTAGCTGCGCCACAGACTAGAGAACTCTTTGCCACATCTCGAATTTAAATTGAATTCCAAGGCTTTGGAACTTCGTCTTTACACTTTTCACACCTCAAGAGGGAAAAAATTACACAAATCGTTAGGATATTAAGAAGAACCACTCATTGACCTTATAATGCCTCTCCCACTCTTCAACTCAGCTGAGAGGTCGTCGAACTCGAACATCGAGCCTAATCCTACAATTGACTCCTCTACTCCATCATCCAGCGCTGCACAGACTTCTTCCAATACACCTGCGGTTCAGCAGAAAACTGAAGCCGAGGAGGCTGCAGACAGACTTTACGAGGAGCGGATCGAGGAAGAATATGCTAAGAGAGAAGGTGGTGCATAATTGAAGTGACTAGTAGCTTCGGAGAATGGAGGATATGACGAGATCATGATGGCTATGTATTGCTAGAAATTTTTTGGCGTTAACAGACATCAGAAAGATTCATTGTGGTACGCATGGATACTTCACGTCTTTGGATGATCGCAATTTATGGAAATGTAACAATGCAACTCAGCCTAACAATATCCCAGAACCGCGATATCAATCCCCTTTGAGCGTGTTATCAAATTATCCCCTACTTTCCCCAGTAACTCCTCCATTTTCCACGTCTTAGTAATCTCGAATTGAACATTTCATTTGTTACGCTTCGGATTTCATCAATCTTCTTTTCACCAAAGTTGTAACCCTTTTCCAATTGTGGGTATTGTATCTGAAGATAACCTAGTTAACCCATCGCGTGTTTAGATTTGAACAAGATGGCGAAAATTACAAAGGCAGGAGAGCAGTGAAAGCACTGTTTGACAAAAGAGCAAGCAATAAGACATCAGATCAATCCCAAGAAGTTCGAAGTTCGCTCAGTGGCAACCTTCCACCATAGAATAAAGAGGGGAGGGGGCTAGACATTGACAATTGAGAGAGGACAAGAATTATTTAATATAACACAGTACTAGAAGATAGCAGCATCCAGATTGAGTACTAGACATACAGCGCCTTTGAAGGTCCACTGGTTCATCTATTGGGTAGCATAAGTATCAAGGATGGCATTGTTGACCGATATGAGGACTAAGCAGAGGGGTTGAGAAAACATGTTGAAGGCATTCAGCAGAACCAATAAACTATCTCTAGCTTCACGCGTTTCGGTCTCTTCCACCCATTTCTTACATTCCGAGAGAACTCCATTGATACCAGATAAAAGCCGTTCCGAAACACAAGACTAGTGGCGTGAGGCTTATTGTACGCCACATAGTTGGTGGCACCGAATTTTCCACCAAGATAGGAATATTTTCTTCGAAGGCAAACATTTCGATATCAACTTTTGGACTAAGTGAACGTTACGTTTTTTGATGATTATTTACAATCAAGGATCGGAGAACAACCTGGTCTCCCCATGCATGGCGGGGCAAATACCCACTTTGTCGCACGATTGGTCCCTGGATTTATATTGACCGCGGCCAACTCCCTTCTTATCAGGCTGCTTATCAGTATATCTCGACCCATAAACTCTACTCAGCTTCATCATAAACGCCCAGTGCCCGAGCTCTCACCTGAGTTATGAACCTCTTTAAACTCTCGGGTCTTGGCCAATTCGTCGTTTTGCGGCTCTCCCACAGCTGGCAAGCCTGCGATTTATTACCCAGGATGCCCAGTTGCTAGGATACTATTTACCCTTCAACACCTGCAATGCAACCAGAGCTTCAAGCTAAAAGTACGTAAATGCAGGACTGGGAATACATGGGTAAGCGGGCACAGCAGGCTTCATGCACCCAGCAGCAGCGGTATGAATACCCGCTGGTCATGATTCGGGCATCAGGAGCGCCTCTGAAGCTTAAGCTGTGAAATCGATCAAATGTCTCATTCTCCTGTTCTAGAAAAGGCTTCACCTGCGCTTACTCCCGCAAGGCAGAATAGCCATTCATAGGCCCTAATCATTTGCTATCTACGGCCAATCGTGGCAGGGGCATATCATGTTATCTGCGATCTAAATGCTCTACCTCCACCGTCTTACTTTACCAAAGCTTCACTTGGCAAGAATGAGTTCTTCTCGGACTACTCTACAATGGGTTAACTTTACCCGTGGGGTGAGTGCCCTATGAGCTTCCTTATCTAGTCGATAATAATCATTGAGCTCATGTATAAGCCTGGCATTCCCACGTTGTGGGCCTGTCTCTTTTTTTTGTTCAGTACAGAGCTTGACTCTCGAAACTCAATTCAAGATGAAGTCTGAAGATTATGGTGTGTCTGAGGACAAATCAAAGCCAGTTTATAACAATGACAAGGACGTTCACTCCTCAGATGCCGAGGTTGGAGATTTCAGCCATGGCGAGACAGTTGAGACGACAAAGAGAGGTCTCAAAGCTCGCCATGCTCAGATGATTGCTCTCGGTGGGACAATTGGTACGTTTTTGAAGTACGAATAGCAATTGAATAACAGCTAATTGTTTTGCAGGAACCGGTCTTTTCGTAGGCTCTGGTGGAACTTTGGCCAAAGGTGGACCACTGTTTATCCTTATGGCTTACTGTTTACTCTCTGTTTTGGTCCTCTTCGTTGTTACAGCTATCACCGAAGTTGCGGCATACCTCCCGGTCAGTGGTGGTACAATGAGTTATTATGGCCACCGAAACGTTTCCAACAGTATGGGGTTTGCCATGGGCTGGCTGTATTTCTACTCGCTTGGTATACTTGTGCCATACGAGATCACTGCAGCTGGTCTTGTTATCGACTACTGGCCTTCGGATATCAACATTGCGGTTTGGATTACAGTGTTTATTGTTGTCATTGTTGGACTCAATATTCTGCCCGTACAATTTTATGGCGAGACTGAATTCTGGTTTGCCTCATTGAAGGTGTTCATGATGATTGGTCTTTTGATTCTCTCTTTTATTCTCTTCTGGGGTGGTGGACGTAAGTGTTTCAAATACTCTTACCTGTATAAAAGACTAACAATATGCCCCAGCAAATCAACACGGCATCTTGGGCTTCCATAACTGGAAAGACCCCGGTGCGACAAACACATGGCTCCGACCAGGTAATACAGGCCGCTTCATTGCCCTCGTTGAAGTCGTCGTCCTCTCCGCCTTCCCCTTCACCTTCGCCCCCGAACTGTTAGTGGTCACAGGTGGGGAAATGAAGTCTCCCCGCCGCAACCTCCCCAAGGCTGCAAAGCGCTACTTCGCACGCCTTGTCTTCTTCTACATTGGCTCTGTCCTCGCCATCGGTATCATTTGCCCCTTCAACGATGCTCGCCTCACGAGCGGCGGTGTAGGCGCAAAATCCTCCGCTTTCGTCGTCGGTATTGCAGACGCTGGAATTCACGGCCTTGGCTCTGTGATTAACGCCATCATCATTACCTCCGCCTGGTCGTCTGGAAACTCATTCCTCTACATGTCCTCCCGCTCCCTTTACTCTCTTGCCGTCGCTGGTAACGCCCCTAAGATCTTCACTCGCTGCACAAAACAAGGTGTTCCTTACATGGCGGTCATCGCCGCGTCGCTCTTTTCTCCCCTCGCTTATCTTAACTGCGCGAACTCTGGCTCCGTCGTGTTCGGATGGTTCGTGAACCTAACTAACACATCCGGCTTCATCTCCTGGATCTGCTGCTGCATTGTCTACCAGCGCTTCCGCAAAGCGACCATCGCCCAAGCTCTCCCTAAGGAGGAAATTCCCTACCACTCGTTCGTCCAGCCTATCGGTGCTTGGATCGCTATGGTCGCTTTCACAATCTTAACTCTCATCAACGGATTCGATGTCTTCTTCCCTGGGAGGTTCAGTGCGAGTTCATTCCTGACGGCTTACGTCGGGATCCCGATCTTCTTGTGCATCTATTTTGCTCATAGATTTTGGCACTGGGATGAGCCGTGGGTGATTCCTAGTGAAGAAGTTGATCTGAAGACGGGGGTTGATGTTGTTATTGCTAATGAGATTCCTGAGGTTCATGCTAAAACTTGGAAGAAGAGGATGCAAGGGTGGTTTACGTAGATGTACTCTATTTTGTGTATGGATGTGGTGTTGTGGGAGTTTGGGTGGAGTTGAGGAGGTGGTGTTGTACATAGATAGACATGGGGAAGGTTAGATGAATATATAAGATATAATTGATCTCAATTTCTCGTTTCGGAGATGGCAGAATGCAATCGGACTTACCTATGCCCATAAACTTGACAATCCGTTTCTTCTCTAGTCCCTACCTCTCTGTCAGGCTCGATTCCCGTCTCGCACTGAATCTCTCAATACAAACATCCGCCCCGCTCATTTCACAACTCTCCTAAAAGCCATGATACTGGGAAATTGTTACTCTTTAATTCTCACCTTTTCCCCCGTCGAGCCGTGCATGTTTCTGAGAGGCAGGTCTTCAGCTGTCATAGATATTCAAACTTGTTTTTTCATCTGAAGCCAACACTTCCCGGGTCAACTATGCCTCACTATAACTCATAGCGGTTTTTCAACTATCATATTTACCTTCTGAGCTTTTGCCATTTTATATATTATCCATCTGTATCCATCTGTATCATATTACTTGGACCGACCCACCTATTTCCTATAACCTTCTCCTCGGCGAATAAGTATGGCTTCGAGTTGAAAGATAGCAATTTCACAACCAGAATCATACGAGAAAAAAAAGTCCAAATTAATGCAGCTCAGCCAAAATGAATTAGGCAGAGTAAAATATATATGTCTTCGCGCCTAATGAGCGTCATGGTATCCTAATCCTGTCCCATACTCTCCAATATCCTTATGTACGGGTCCCACCGTCCAAATCTCATATCAAAGCGCCAGCAGAGACGCGTAAAGGGGTGATACCATCCAGTCTACCATCTTTAACCGCTGTAATAATCCATACCAACAGAAAAACTCCAAGGCCCGTCCAGTCTCAATAATTGTCCTACACCCATAATCTACAAAATTAAGCATCAACTCCTGAGCTCTTACCCTTGGTCTCGTCTACGGAAGTTGGTGCATCCGGTATAATAGTATCAATACTTGACTCAGCCTTTGCGCCCCAACTCCAAGGTAACCAGCTCCCGCTCCCGCTAGTTGTTCTGCGATTTTCGGGGGGGGAAGCTAGAGAATCCTCTGCCCCACTCTCTGCATCGATCTTTTCGAAATCTGCCTCACTCTTTCGACTACTTAACCCACTCATAGAACTCTTTGGTCTCTCGCCAATTTCCTCCTCAGAGCTTCCACTACCATCGAAGAACATGCTTGGGACATGTTTTCGCTTTGGGGATGGTGCAGATTGCAGAGTGTTTGCTTCTTTGTCAAGAGCTGAGAGGAGGATAGAGAGACGTTCGCGTTGAGCGGTGATGAAGGTGAGACGCTCATCACCGGAAACAGTTGGGGGAATGAGAGTTCCAGAGTTTGATAGATCGCGGGGCTGTGTGGAACTTGTACCTGTTGTTCCTGAGATATCTCTAGATGTTGCGGCAGAGACAGCTGAGGCCAGCAGAGCGTAGAAATCAGTCGCTGTGCTTGTTCCACCGCCGACTGGGTTCGTGGGAACTGCTGGCCTTGCAGAGGGAAGGTTAAAACGAGCAATTAAGCTTTGTGTATAGCTGTATGGTGTTGGGGTAGGAGGAGGTGTCGGCTCCTTCGGAGGGAGACCGAACACATGTTGTTTGATAAGTTCGATAGCTTGTTTGAGGTATGTGATTCCAGCCGCCTTGATCCGGTCATGAGCGGATGATATGAAGTCGTCAATAGCGATTTCGTTTTCATGGAGGAAAGGGTGAACGTGTGATTGATATAGTACTCGAGCGCCTTGTGTTTGGGGTAGGATGAGGTAGAGGAGGAAGCCCAGTCGAATCCAGGCATAGAAAGGTATCCTGAAACGCAATGTCAATTAGAGATAGCTCCATATGACGACTTCTTTTAGCATAGCTCACCACACAAGAATAAATCCGGTCCAAGACTCGAACAGTAATGCGCAAGCCAGTACAACCCAGTACATCAACCATGGTGTCAGAAGCGCCGGATCTGAAGTCTTGAGAGCCTTGTACGAGGCGAAAACGGGAAAGAGGAATGTAGGGACAGAGCTGCATCACTATCAGTACTGTTCATGACATTCTGCAGCAATCGGAGGCCATCGGCGTCATTGAGGCGATTCATGATGTTGGCATGCATCACCAGTGCATGGCGGGGTATGCTTACGATAACAGCCTTGCGAATGTGTCAAACATGATGATTTCCAAAGCTCGAAACTCTTTCGAAGATGCGGAAGGACTAGAGGAGGGTCTAGGAAGGACGACGAAGTTACTGTCCTCTTTGAATAGGGGACGATGTTCGAAAGAGGGACAAAGGAAGCGGTAAGCAACGAGTCATTAGCTGAGGGAGGAGGTTGAAGCTGCTCAGCGGGTGTTGAGCGGCTGGTTCCTTATCTGATTATTTTATCAGGTGGGCTCGCCAGAGTTTCAGGGCTTTCGTGCTGATTTTATAGTGCTTATCTACCTAGAAGCGCTATAGTTTATTCTATCACAATCTGGCTTCATCAACAAAGCCACGTAACTATTCACTCTAAGGTTTACGAGTACTTCAAACACCTCAAAAATGCCCTATCTATGAGGAATCCATTCGGGTCAACTTCGCAGTGCTGACTTTGGCAATAGGTCACCTGCAGCCTCACAGCTCTACCACCTGCACCAAAAATCGGTGTCCGAAGCCGCTGGGGCGCACTGAACCGAGGATATCCACAAATCCATCACCGCCTGCCATCAACCGCAAACCCCTGTGGCTAACAGGCACCACAACGCGGGGATTCGGGGGAAGAAGGAGGGGTTCTGGCGGTGGCTGAAAAGCCTGGACTTGAAGCATCCAACAGATCATGTACCGCACTTGAAAAGTCATCACACATTTCGCATTTACATCAGCCCATCATGCGCGCCGTTATCGTGCCTAGACTCACAAGCAGGTAGTACCTGACGGAGAAAATAAAGCAAAACGAAGGTGGCTATCCCTCCTTCCCTTTTAATTCTGAAGTACATGAAGCAAAACACGATCTTGCAGCAAACAGGGTCAAAAAAACAGCAAGCCGCAGATTTTGAATTAAAGAGCCGCAAATATGTGTATCGTTCTTGTAACAACCGCACACCCTTCCTACTCAATCATAATTCTCGACAACCGCGATGAGTTTATTCTTCGTCCTACAAGCCGACCACATTGGTGGTCCTCGCACCACCAGAAGATACTCTCAGCACGAGACCTGCAACGAGCAGAACAGGGCACATGGCTTGGAATCACGAAAACAGGAAACTTTGCTGTCTTGACGAATTATCGAGAAACGGACACCCATGATAAGGATCATCCTATACAAGGAACGAGAAGTAGAGGCGGAATGGTTACCGCATGGTTGACAAGCCCGGAGGATGAGAGTACAGAACATTTTGTACACCGACTTTTGGAAGGTGAGGGTGTGAAAGGTGTTGGTGGGTTCTCGCTTCTCTGTGGGAAGCTGAGGCGGGAGAAGACCACAGGGAATGAATTGGAACCACTAGCAATAATATCGAATCGAGCGGGAAGCCCAGATGATGTTCCCTGGATTGCTGAAAAGCGGGGAGAGGCATATGGTTTGAGTAATACACACTACGATGATCCCGATACTTGGCCAAAGATCAAAATGGGCAAGGAGAAGGTTTTAGAAGTTGTAGGAGAAGCTGTTGAGAAAGGGTTGGGAGAAGAAGATTTGGTAAATAAGCTATATGGCGTTCTGGACATAGATACACTACCTCGCCAAGAGGGAGAAGACTTCGAAGAATACATCTACCAACTTCGGAAGTCTATTTTCATTCCCTCTATCGGCTCAGCCGACCCACCAAAACCCATCCCCAAAGCAGAAGCAATCATCGAAGCCGACAAAGAACTAGAAGCTGAGGAGCGACCCGAGGTTCAACAAGGGCCCGTTATGACGGGAATTTACGGTACACAACGACAAACGATTATTTTGGTTGATTGGGAAGGAAATGTGACCTTTAGAGAAAGAAGTTTGTGGGATGAAAACGGGGAGCCGATAGAGAGGGGGAAAGGAGATATGAAATTTGAGTTTAGGATTGAAGGGTGGAATGGAGAAAGTAAGGGGAATGAAGTGCATCCTCTCGCGTTGTTATAGATGGCTGATTCATAGAGTGGCAGTAGACAGAGAGAAATAAAGGTTAGAGTTGCGTTTACCTAGACTCTGGATTGAGCTAATCCTGGCTTTTGTACAAGCCCTTTGGGGATATATCTATCGTTTAAAGGGTGGGCATACATAATACTAGATTTTTTAACCTTGGTCGCTTGTATCCCTTTTTCGCTTTTCAAGGGGCTTTTCAATCGGGTATGGCGTTGTGGCTGCCAGTGAGCCTTGAACTATGATGAGGTGGCATGTTGAGGTTCTGCATCCATCTGTTATCACATGTCAATCTCTAGTCACATCAGTATAAGATATTAGGACTTTCCTATCATTGATAACATGGCAATTTTTATCAGCCCATCTTTACTATCGTTTTTACAATTACCTCGGGGAAATGCTTCGGCAAGTCTGGAATTGCACTCAACAGGTGTAACTAAGTACATCTGTTCCCGATCTCGGTGCTGTATGATCTGTTCTCGCCATACCGCCAGCGGCTCAAGGTTATTCTCCACAGGCCACCTAGTTTCCATTCTAACTGAAAGGATAAAAAATTCATAAATTCTTCACGGCGCTATCAGTAATTACAATATCCTTTCATCTGATTCCCGTGCTACAACCTTCTGTTATTTACAGGCCATAGCTTTCTACAGAATGATACTGAATTTCGATATATAAATGAAAGAGCATGCTATTTGAATATCCTCCGAAGTTTCAGAGGGAAGTAACCAAGACAGTGGAAGCGAGAATTAAAATCACCGATATGTTTAAACTCAAATGAAAGGAAATGGGATCCCACGGTGTAGATATCCAGGTTTTTTCCGAAGGAAATTGAAAGGAGAGATACCAAAGATAGATAATACATATTAAGGGGAAAGATGGATAGCTACGCAGTTAGGATAAAAGTAGGGAGACACGGGTATGTCCAGGCAGCAAGTATTATCACTCTTTTGGAACACTATATGGCTGTCAATACTCAAGCTAGCCTATAGGAATAAAAAAGATCAATTGTTTCATTAAGGCCAGTGGGTATGTGGTAAGACTTCGGCTTTAATGGATGAGGCTTTGACATGATTCCAATTGGCCTTGAAAATTTCTCTTGACACTAATAACAATTTACTTAGTATGAATATTCGAACGGGTTTTATCTAGAGTTTTGCATGATTTCATTGGAAGAATAAGTGCTCATGCGGTAAGAGAATGGCCACTAGATGTATCAAGCCCTAAGAACATTTCGATTGAATTAAGATCCCTCTTTTCAGGCGAACAATACTTCACCCCAAGTGATTGACATACAATAGAAATATCTTACGCTGAATCTCATATGAGAGACAAATATCTCCCGCTACTATGAATCATCCATGACTGCAATATCAAAATACAGCATCGTTGCTATTAACCAAACCGTAGAATGGCTTACAAGAGCAACCGCATTCCCACCGTGGTATTCCCTCCTCCAACACTGCCAATTCTTCAATCTATGGTTTGCCGAGAGTATTATCGTCTCGTTGTGGAGATCTCCTACGGTGGAAAGAAAGACGCGCTTGTCAACCATAACCTCGTTCCTTCTAAATCGGTCATCGACCCTCGCACCTTCCGTAAGCACGTTCAACATGATATCCAACACTATAATAGCGCAATCAGATTTATCAAATCTTTCAAGAACACTCACAACGCCATGGCGCCCCTTGAACGATACTCTCTCAATATGGCGAGTCCTCCTGCTCTTCAGGCAAAAGTTGATGGTAACAACAACAAACCTTCTCGCGGGATTCGCCATGCAACAGATCCACTATTGACATCGCAGCAAAAGAAAGAGGTATAGAACCAACCTTATAAAGTGTGTTCACACCTTGGAAATGCTAACACTCTACTAGAATATCGCACCAACTGCGGGTCTCCTGCGACCAATCTCTCCTACTCAAACTCGACTTCATACACTTCCAAAGTCTCGTACAATGTCTACTATGCAACGACTTACAAGCACACTTTCAAGGTCGAATCTCAATCTATCACATATCAGTTCTGGTCGCAAGTCTTCGTCCTCTTCTGCTGCCCTCGCCCATATCGGTCTGTCTTCTAGCAGGTCAGCAAACTCACTTGTCACTGCTGCTCCTACTACTGCACTTTCTGATATTACCGTTCAAACTTCGACCACACTTTCAGTCCAAAGGCGTATACCAATTCCAAAGAGCCCCCTAGATCTGTTGGATGTCTATGAAGCTATGCCAAGTACATATTGGTCTGGTCGTCTTCAAAGCTTATACGATAGATACGGCACAGAGATGATCCAAGAGACAATCGACAACCCTGTTATGTTCGCACGATGCGTAGCGCCTACACCAAAAGGTTTCGTCCCACCCTCTCACCTCAAAAGCAAGCCAAAAGAGGGCCCAGCAAAAGTTCCAATCGAAGATACAATCGACACTGAGCGCCTTCAAAGCTCTCTCTTCCTCGACGACCAGTCAGATGAGCGCTACATCAAGGCATTCAGTTTCCTCCGAATATTCTGCAAGACTGATGAAGCAGCACAGAGTCTATGGGATTTCCAGCAGAAGTTTGCTCGGAAAGAGAAGAAGGCCGCTTTACTGCCGCTGGGGGGAACGATGGGTGGATGGCGGGGAATTTTAACGAAGGGAAGGAAGTCAGAGAGGGAGTCGGAGAGGGGAACGAGTTTAGGGATTGGCAGACGAACGGGGTTGAGCCGAACTTTTGCGAAGAGAGCGAATGAGGTTGGACTTGGTGAGACTTTTTAGATGAAAGAAGTTTGGCAGGGTTGTTTATTTATTATAGTGAAGCATAGCGGTCTTAGTATCCGGACGAAGTTTAGGCGATACCCAAGGCTTGGTTCATGTATAGATTTAATAGTCAGCAGTAGACACTTCCGAAATAGAACAAGCTCTCATCATGGAAACAAAACATATTAAAAGAACAGCAAACCTGCACGTGCTGAAGGGATAAAGGCCATCATATACAAGCGAATCGAAAGGAGGCTTTAATGTTTCACGGATATAGAGGGGATCGGAAAGGACCTTGAAACAACACCATCTGAACCTTCGAGTCTATTAATCGAAGTTACGGGATGTTGTTCATGGCTTAAGCTGGATCCAGGCGGCCCGAACCGGTTCCGCGGGCCAGCTTGACAACGAACTTGTACCACTTCACATAGATATTAAACAAAACACTCGAGAAAGGCAGCATAACAACTCAGACAAGCCCTAAATTGATCAGAGCAAAGGTCGTTCAGGGGAAGATCTCAAGGAAGATATTAGCAGGGTTCATTTGTGGCTATCATGCAAGTCATACTTGCTTAAACGAGCGCCAATTATCTCCTAGCGTAGCATTCACAACTTTGTGCACATGGGGCTGAAAACCCCCCCAATAGAATTGATTTGTACAGTTTGCACAATTCTTTGTTGATCCTTGTGGACCCACTCCCTGACGCGACCCTCGCGAAAATAAATATCTACGCCAGGGCTCACGATCCCTTCTTTCTCTTCGCCAGTTGACAGCGCGCCCGTAATTCTTGACTTTCATCAGTCCCGAGTGTATTCGAGTTTCTCGCGCCTTCGATCTTTTCATCTGCTTTCTAAGCACGCCCGTTAAGACAAATTTAAAACTATTTTTGTACTCGCGCACGACTTTATCTACAACACCGCAGTCATGCCACCCAAAAAGGCACAAACTACTGCTGCAAAGAAGGCCGCGATTTCTTCAAAAGCAACGGCTACCAAGAAGGCAAATGTTGCTACTGCTACTCCATCAACCGCCGTCGTGAAAGGCGTCAATGGCACGAAGCGCGCCTCTTCTCGGGCCACAAAGCCTACGAGTACAGCTGCTCCAGCAAAGAAAGCTGACAAGCCAAATGCTGCTACTTCTACGACTGTCCCTAAGGCAAAGCCTGTTCGCAAACCCGCTGCGGCGAAGAAAACAGTTGCACCTGCCAAACCCGCGAAGAAAGCAGTTGCGCCAAAACCTGTTATCGGCAAGCGGAAGGCCGCTGAGGACTTGGAGGACGCGCCGAAGGCGAAGAAGGTGAAGGTTACAAAGGCTGCTGAGGCGCCGAGAAAGATCGCAATGCCGAGAGGCCGACCTGCCAATAATGCTGAGGTTGATGCCGCAAAGGTAAGTTTAGCCCTTTGTTCTACCTATCCCGAGAACATTTTTAACACCACCTTGCAGACTAAGAAACCCGCCGCAAAAAAGGCGCCCATTCCAAAGAAGGCCGCTACTCCCAAGGAACCCGCTGCGCCAAAATCACCAAAAAAGGTCAAGCCTCTTCCAGATATCAACACTGTTCCTACACAAGTCCTCGATATATATGTCTTTGGCGAGGGCTCAGCTGGTGAGCTTGGTCTCGGAGCAAAGAGCGCGGATGGAAAGAAGGTTGTCGATGTTACACGTCCTCGATTGAATCCTAGACTCGCTGCTAGTAGTGTAAGTTGAAATGTCCCTTCTAAGTTACCGACCGCATAACACGTACTAATCACTTTGCAGGTCGGAGTTGTCCAGATAGCTGTAGGGGGAATGCATTGTGCTGCTCTTACAAAAGATAACAAAATTCTTACATGGGGTGTCAATGATCAAGGTGCTCTTGGTCGCACAACTGCTCAAGAGGGCAAGATGAAGGACATTGGCGATGGAGATGATTCAGATTCCGACTCCGATGATGACGACTCTGGTCTGAATCCATCGGAAGCTGAGCCACGTGAAGTTGACATGACACACTTTGAGGAGGGCACAAAAATTGCTTCTCTTTACGCTGGTGACAGCTCAACGTATGCTGTTACCACAACTGGACAAGTCTATGGATGGGGTACATTCCGAGTAAGTGTTTTCCTCTAGCTAGTAATGTAATCAGCTGCTAACAGCTGCAGGGTAATGATGGTATTCTTGGTTTCCGCCAGGGTATTAACACTCAGTGGGCACCAATGCTCATTCCAGAACTCAAGAACATTGTCAAGCTTGCTATCGGTACCAACCACGTTCTTGCCCTTGACAACAAGGGTAAGGTTTTCGCATGGGGCGCCGGTGAACAAAATCAACTTGGACGCCGTGTTGTCTCTCGAACTGCTACTGGAGCTCTCACTCCTCGTGAGTTTGGTTTACAACGCAAGAAGATCGTCGATATCGGATGCGGTGATTACCACAACTTTGCTGTTCAAGACAACGGCAATGTTCATGCATGGGGGCTGAATACTTTTGGCCAGACGGGCGTCGAAAAGAAGGGAGAGGACGACGATACTGTTCTCACTCCAACAGTTGTGAAGGTTTTCAAAGACTATGATATCAAGCAAATCACTGGTGGTGCTCATCACTCAATCGCTTGCACCAAAGACGGAAAGGTCCTCACAATTGGCAAGGCAGACACCAACCAAAGTGGTGTCAAGTTCGAGGACATTCCGAAAGAGTACCTATACGTGGACGAGCAAGGCCGTCCTCGATATCTTTCCAAGCCCCTTGTTGTCCCTAACATCAAGGGTATTTACGTTGCAACCGCAACGGATACCAGCCTTGTTGTCGATGCGGACGGAAAAGCTCACTCGTGGGGTTTCTCTGGAAACTACCAAACAGGGCAAGGCTCGGACGACGATGTTCGTCAAGCTACTTGGATTGATAACACCGCCGTCCGTGGCAAGAAACTCGTGGTTGCTGGCGTGGGTGGCCAGTTTGGTGTGCTTGGTGGTCTTGCGGGAGATTCTGTTGCCGCGTGATAGGCACACCTTAAGGATCGAGGGGTAGTATATGTGTTCGAGGAGCAGGAGAGGTCTTCACGGTTTATCTCCTGGGTTAAGACTCGCTGGGTTGAGAACCTCTTCACAGAGGTGACTCTCCATGTTTGAGACACGCTGGGAGGCGGGCTTGGTAGATCTTGGGATTGGAGAGGAGGCAGGGTACGGGGTTTCATTTCTGCATACTACTTCCGGCTTGGTCTTTATGGAGTTGGGGAGTTTCAAAATTGGATGTGTTTTTGTTTGATTGTAGAAGTAGAAAGATAGAATGACTATAGATACTAATTTTGCAAGCCCCCGGTATTGCCGGCGCGGGTTTTTCGGAATTCAAGGCTTTTCATCTACCCTCAGACGTAACATGATTTTCTCGCAAGGTGTTACTACCTCAGGAGGTTTCTTGTCCTTCAAGTATATATCCGAATTCATCGTAAGCGGTTCAAGAAGGTGCCCCTACCCCTACAATCCTCTGGATTCCTCGTCTCTGCTTTCCGCATCTAGTTCTTCCCGTACATGACGTTTGCACTTTCATATCAGAGACTCAGGATTAATCTAAAATTATTATCAACTTTATCTTCATCTCAGTCTCTACCAATGCCAACACTCCTAGAAAACTTATGACAGTGAAACCCCTTGGATTCCAAGCATTTCTAGGAAGTTTATATATTTTTATTTCTTACACTTTTAATATGAGGGTTATCTTTCCGTTTTTATGATTGTAGGTGAAGGTGACAAGTAAAAAAAGTGAATACTAAATCCGGGAGAGAAAGAAACAGGAGAGTTCTCTATAGTCACCTAGTGACACTAGTATAGAGATGAACCTCCCTCCTTCAAGCTCACCTCTTGTCCAATAGCAAAATAATAACACTATCCTCTGCATTGAGCTAGCTCCATTCTTCGGTGCCTGTCCCGCATCCAGTTGCATCGTAGTGTGATACACGCAAATTTCCTTGCAAAGTGCGGTTGATGAACATCTGGATCCAATCATGGCAGCAAAATGATACTGGACAAACATATATGATGTTTCTGATCTAGCAAGCACTCCTCTTTGTACAGTGTCTGGACCTTCCGTGCTAGAACGACACCTACTACATATTAAAGGAGAAGGACTATGAAGAAAGCAACAGCGAGGGTTTTCTTCCTCTCTAGCTAAGAAGCTCGGATATTGCATATCGCTTGAGGTATACTCTTTTGGAAGTTTTGCCCTAGATGTACTTTAGGAGTCGGCTTTTATATAGGTATAGAAAGGTTTGAAAATAAATAGGGAAGCATCAAGCAGCCTGGTTTCGGTACACACTCTGAAGTTTCACTAGCAGCACGTCACTACCCCTTCTAAATTGATACAGATTTAAGTAAATTTCTCCTAGAATTTTCCGTAATTCAATCAGATGAAAAGCATATGTGCCTAAAATTTCAGAACGCCAGTCAGCTACTTGCTACTATGATCCCTCAGGACTTAGTGGAACTCGCTAGTTTCGCTACATTTTAAAACCCGAAGAGTACATAAACTCCCTGCAGCATACAACAGCCTAAGTTCATGCCTTGCGTGTTGTTATTGAAATCGCAATAATGAGTCATCACCAGCTGCATACTGCATCTAGGACTAAACGGGATTGCCAATCAAAGCAAGTTTCTCGTAAGATGGACAAAGGAGCTTATTGACCCCGCAGGAATTTATCAATCAAGCAGGATTTGTGAGACTAACTTCGAGGTAGTTGCATAGGCATCAGGTTTGTAGCCTTCTTTAAGTCCTCAGTCTTTAAGATGCTCAATTCATACTCATCCCTCATACTATATCCAATTTAATACATAACAGATTTACAAACCTTGCATTATAGGGAGAGATGTCGATATCCGATTGCTGTCTGAAAGGTTTTACTTGGAACGGAACCCCCATAGGTCGTGTTTCAAAACTTGCCAACAACGATGCCTATGTAGCTGGTGACAATCCCAACCGCGCTAGTAAGCTATCAATTCCCTTTCCTAAGTTCCTTTTTCTTTCAATCCCAGGCGTCGCGTGAAACTTCCTATTTTCTCGCTTCCTCCTTGTCTCCCCTCCCGATCTGCCTCCCTAATATCCCTAGTCCTCCTAATCCACGATCTCTTCGGCTGGACCTTTCCCAACATCCGCCTCCTAGCTGACCACTACGCCGCCGAAACATCATCCACAGTCTACGTACCTGACTTCTTCGGGGGCGAAGTCCCACCTTCTCTTATAGTACAAGATCCCTCAACCTGGCTTTCACTTGGCTTCGATGTCTATTCATTCATAGCTAAACACTCCCGTGCTATCCGAGAGCCAGAAATTTTCGCTTGTGCTCGAGAATTGAAAGGCAAGTATAAAAAAGTTGGAGCGGTGGGGTTCTGTTACGGAGGTTGGGCATGTCTGCGTCTCGCATCATCTGAACATAGTCCCCCTCTCGTCGATGCTATTTCAATCGGCCATCCTTCAATGATGGTGGAAGCGGATTTCGATAATGTGAGCGTACCGATTCAAGTTCTTGCTCCGGAAAAGGATCTGGCGTTTACGCGAGAGTTAAAGGCATACGCTTTTGAGAAGTTGGCTTTAGATGGGAAGGTAAAGTGTGAGTGGAGGCATTTTCCGGGAGTAGAACATGCGTGTTTTGTTAGGGGAAGTGAGGAGAATGAAGGGGAGAGGAATGCGCTTGTTAGGGGGAAAGAGGCGGTTGTGCAGTGGATGGTGGAGAATTTGGAGGTTGAGAAGTAGAAGGATGAGGCTATGGTCGCTGGAAACTTGGCGTATTCAGAGGTTTCAGGGATATTGGTACCTGGGGAACGTAGCTACCTTTATCTTCCTTCTCCAATTTCCTATTTACATTAATGCTGGCTTTTTCCATATTTATAGTTTGATAAATCAATATGCAGCACAAAATTTGGTGTTTCTTGAGCGCTTGTTATTTTGGTATTTATAACAGGTAGAACCTGGTCATGAGTAGTTTTGTCAAATTTATATGTATCCCTTCTTTCCTCTGATATTACATATTCATAATATAGCTAGAGGAAAGGCCCTACAGCTCGCTCACTTGTATCCTAAACGGAGCAGAGCAAGGTCAAGAAAATACTAGGAGAAAAATTCTTTTAGTGAGTAACTAGTATGGGTAGAATTTGGGGCTGGATGGCCCATATTACATCCAAACGAGATTTAGGCACTGACTATATCCCGATTTGGTGGCAAGAAATAGTCCTCTAAATCTATTAAGTCAAAAACCCTCCACAGCTATCAATAGTAGAACAAGACTAGACCCTCGATCAGATACCTATCCTCAGTAGGTTGTAACACAGCCTTTGAGAATTAGCTTTGAAAATCAAAATAAATATAACGGTATTGTGTGGGACTATATTGATCTTTAATATCATAAGCAGAATAGTTCTATAAGCACAAATAAATAGAATCCCTTATGATCTTGGAAATCTTTTCTAGAAAGCATACTTACTAACTTGCCACAAGCCGCTCTTTTATTTGCCTGGAAAAAGTGTTACTTCCACTGAGGTAGAATTGCAATATTTACGGATATCCAATATGAAGATGAGTTCCTAATATAACCTCCCAGACTAACCATAGAAATCTAGCTAGGCCGTGTGTACTAAATATGGGCTGCCTTCCAACCCCTCCTGCCTCAAGATTTGTTTTATAGCTTAAGCGTGAAAGATGAAAAGATGGGTAGGGAACAACATTAGGAATGACTGTGTCATAGTGTCACGACCAGCTAAAACCCACGTTTACCTAGGCAATCGAGTATCACTGAGTTCTTCAATATAACGTAGGCCTTTCGCCAGTGAAATAATAGTATTATTATTCGATAAAACTAATCGCTAAGGAAGGAAAGGAAGAGCTTGAATTTGAGTGGGGTGGTGATAACCCCTCCACCATGATAGAATATACAGCGTGACACAGGTTACTCCTATGCCAAACCCTTACACATAGGAAATGAAATGCATTAGTGTCACATCTAGCTAGTGTCTTAAGCTCTAGGAGATAATCTCCCATGGTTTTTTTTGTAGGAATAAACAGAAGATTCAAAATTTGCCGAGATACCCATTGGCAGGCAAGCACATGACCTTGCTGATGTGGAAGCTAGCCACGCCCCGGGATATGGGCCAAGATACTCTCTTGCAGAAAAAGGAGGTAGATAGCGATGGAGCTTTTTATATTTATTAAAGTTCGTTTTACATACCTCGATACTAGACTGCAGATACAGAACAGAGAAGAAAATTAGCAAAGTGAATAGAAAAAAGGTGTTCGGAGACCAATCAACTTGCAAATTGCTAGACACTTGGGTATTTATATTGTAGCGTTAGGATAGGAAATGATTGCATAGGAGATCCGCCAAGTCTCAGGAAGGTTAGGAAAGCGAGGGCTAACACCACTGAAAAGATTAATAATATGAGGTGTCCAGAAGCACTTTACTGAAACTGAACGTGGCGTTGATGCTCTATAAGATTTGGTGATTGATCGTAGTGAGACAGGAAATTAGGAGAGTGGAATAATATAGTGGCAAGTTGCTGCCGGGCTGGATAAAAATATGAATGATTGCAGAGTTCCTGGGTATATTTTTCTAGAGTAGGAAATGTAGACTTCAGATACTTGCAGTTTGGTTACTGAATAGATTGTGTCACCTTCAGGTCAATATCTCTACTATTTCACACTAGTTTGTACTACTTTATATATCGATGACTCGCAACACCGGTCCAATAGGAAAGAAATATTTTAGATCTGAAATCGAGTTTAGAATATTATACTTGAGAAGAATTTAGCGAACAAGTTGAAAGAGACTTGTACAGGAAACTTGACTATACGGCCTCAGCATATTCAGGGCGAGAAACGGCACTACAGACAATCTTTCCCAGTTAAGACTACTACTTTTAAGAAGATCATCTGTCGTAACAACAAATAGATAACACAAACAAAAAAATTTATGTATATGCAGTATGTCCTAATGTAGAGGGCCCAGTTTACCCATTGTTGGGGTTGGCCTTGTTCATTTAGTGCCCACCCCGCTATATTTATAGCGTTTAACATTGTGAACTTTAGCGACCACATTGCCAATCCTTGTGTTAGAAGCTTTTATGACTCTAGCGTTGATGGGGGATTAAAACAAGCTTCAAAGTTCCTGAACGTCACTTCGTTGTATGTATGAGATTTTTGTAGAAAATTGAGATTTGAAGTTGAGTATTTTTTACGAATTTGGCATTTACTTGTGTTTCTGATAGGCTATATGACTTGTTGGCCGCTAAGTTGCTGTACTAGCCATTGAGCAAGCCATAGTGCACAAATCGGCTTGGGGAAACAACCTAGGAGAACCAGTTGCAGCAAATCGGCTTAGGTGACACTAAATGGTTACTTGTATGGCCGCGGCATTTTAAAAGGATTATCGCAAGTTTCTGTAGATCGATTTTGCGAAGTACCAAACATGAGGATCAGGCAGGGTGCCAAGGATGTAGATTAAGCTTAGGCAGGATGTGGCACAGCAAGGCAGAACACCAATATCATATCTAATCTTATATATAAAAAACCCCACCCCCGCTCCCCGAAAATCGTTATACTTAATTCTTTAAGTCTAAACTTCACGTTCTAGTGATACAACAATAATAAAAGCACTGTATCTTTCACAGAGCCTTTCATCAGAGAGCACACCCAGCGTCAACCGCCATCATGACACGATCAGAGCTACAGCGGGCGGGAATCTCATACATTACCATCATCGCCATCAGCATGGTAGTATTCCATGAGGCTGGTCGTAATGCGTATGACCACGTCTGGGAAGACCCGGTTCTCAAAAACTTCACCACAGCTCTCAACAGGATGCCAATAAACAAAACCGCAGCTGACAATAGCACTTTAATAACTCTGCTCCACATTTCAGACAATGCTACTGTCGGCACGGTTTATAAAGAGAATGCCGAGCACTTCTACCGCAGCTATTTTCCACGGAATTTATTCGTTTACGGCTTGCTCTTTCCGCTTTCATACTACTGGCAAATCTACCTCGAGCGCTTCTTCCCCGCCCGGCCACGCAGTATCGAGACGAATGAGAAAGTGGAGTTTAACGTGAATGAAGGACAGGAGGAGGAAGTCGTGAAGCGGTGGATTGCGCAGGGGAAGATTAAACGTGCATCGGTTAGTTGGTGGAATACGTTTGTGAAATGGGTGCTGGATTTGACAGTGGGGAGACTGTGGTTCTATAGTCTGGGGTACCTGATGGATAAGTTTATCATGTGGAAGACTGTAGAGGTGATTTTAGGGCGTTTCAAGTCGGTACGTGAGGTCATTCTCTATCTCTTTGCATTTTGAAGTGATCTTTTCTGGACCGGCTATTTCATATTCGATCCGCATCTAACTTGGAGACTAATTAAGAGCGCTAGGCTGTACTTCTCCAGTTATTCTCTTCATTCCTGAGCATCACGCCCTTTACATCTCTCATTGGCTTTGTTATCATACCCGCAACAAAACGGGTTGTGTTCCGCGCAGCTGTTAACACAGTCGAGGGTGTTTTCGTTGAATATTTCTATCGCGTAGCCATACCATGGGTTGTGCACACAGATTTTGCACAGAAGGCCATGATCAATGCTACTGAGGTGCTGGTGGAAACTTATCCTCGGGGTGGAATCAATGGTACACACCTTCTTGATGAGCTGTAAACATTCTCTAAGGAGTGATATTGCTCTTGTTTATTATAAAAGCGAAAATGTTGCTAAAAGTTTGTTGAAAGAGAAGGGAAAGGAGAATAATTTATACCCCGTTTGTAATCTTAGCTGCTTAAACTTATGACACTTGAGACGATAGACCTTCCCATATTTGATCATTTAAGATCGTGAACATCAACCTTGATTTTAATAGCCACAGGTGTCAATAGATTTGAAATATAAATGTCCTAGTAAGCTTTCACGTATAGAATCACTTACACAAGATGGTATTGAGAGTGTGTCTGCGTATTAGTGCCCATGAGCCCTCTAGCTTCACATGTAGCAATGTCCTCAAAAGATACCTGTTGAATGAGCGATGAGCGTGGATCTGCTATTCCAGGCCTAGCGCTACAATCAGGCCTAGACCTACCACTTTTCTCCAAAAACACTCTTTTATATAGACAGATCAACCAATAGATATTCCAACCCAACTCTCAAGTGCAATTAGCATGCAATAGCTCCAATCCTTCTGATTTAGCAATACCTCTAAGAAAAAAACCCTTTAGGCCTCCTTTTCCTTGACCAAAGAGATGTGAATGACAATTGCTAATGAAAGGATTCTCAAGTGATAGCGTCAAGACCACACTAATTAGATGACCTTGCTGACAACTCTGCCCCATCTTCTAATAAGAGCTGAGACTAAAATAACTCCCTAGGAATCCTGTAGGACAAAAAATCCAAGAATACTCCACAAACCTTCTTAGAATACTCTCCATTCGAAGCGAAGCGCTCAACCTCGTATAGCACCGTCCTGAAGAAGTCCCTGTAGTTTCTACTATGTATGGAAGGCGGAAATGACTTGGGAATAGCATTTTTACGTGTGTTAGGGGCTAAAAAGCTGTGGGTATGCGGGTGGAGAGAGGTTGTTGTGGTTCACCGAAACTGGATGAGTGAGAAAATGTTATCCATGACACAACGAGGAAGGGGAGAATATTTCTTGAAAATTTCTGACGATCGGCCCCTTCCAGTTGTCTGCATGGCTCCTACCATCTGTAGAACCTGAAATTCTAATGGGAACTCATAAGCAAGCAAACTGAGGGCCTCTGAGTTCCAGTATCAGAAAAGAACCGGGTGTGGTAAATAAAAGAGTGTGATTCCTTCCTGGCCTTGTTATGATCCCCCTTTGAAGCGTTTGTTAGTTTTTGAAAGAACCAGATGTGTGAGTATATGAAAAAGCTGACTGTACTCTGGGATTGAACGATTATCGATAGCGACAGCGTTTTGAAAGCCAAAGAGTGTATTTAGGGGGGTAGAGGGGGATAGAAAAGATTCGTAATATATTCAACGGGATTATGGAACCAAGATACAGGTTCTGATATTTCATCCTCATTCTGATGAATCAGACACTAGAAGGCATTATAACAGCAGATTTGGCTCTATGGTATTATAATGCCATTGATTCAATGATAGAGCACTTGAGTTTACAATACCCGTGCTATTGAGGAGATGGAAGCAAAGAAATTGATCGCAGTAACTAGTGATATAATTCCGTTTTTCAGAAGTGGAATAGCGCTATTGTTGGTCATGATCATTTGAGATTGTCACGGTAGGAAGTGTGTTGGTAAAATCCATGAATGACTACAATTTCCAGTCTAAATTGGGGTTGTTTTTTAAATGGGAGGACTTTAGGGGATAATTCAGGTTGAGTAAACAATTTTGAAGAGGTAAGAGGTATTCTCTGGAACCCTAACTTCGAAACCCCAAGACTACTCTGTTGCACACTTGAATCAAACACATGCAATTCAAACAATCTCCCCTGCAATAGCTGCGCCTCCTTCCAAGCTAAAGCAAGATGATGTGATTTGCAATATTTGACTTCGAAGAAGTTCGAATGGGAGAGCGGTGAAGCGGGTACATGCAGTGCCTGACTCGGATCACATGATATTGAGGTATTTTGATATCAAACAATTTGAGAGACTAGGGTTATCAGGGTAGAGATGTGAAAGATGCAGGTTCCGGTGGGCTGTGCATCTTGGTCTACAGATTGTGATACGGCCGAGCTCGTGTTATTTGGTGTAAATGTACGGATTAGGAAGTTTAGGTGGTACAAGATCCAGGGGAAGATATCAAGTCCGGAAGAGGCGGCAAGAATATTGGGAGACGAAAATTGTGATGGTATGAAAGAGTTGCAGAAACGAAGAAAGATGGAGAAGGAGGCTGTGTACTTTAGCTTGCTGCTTCCTGCTTGTGATTTCTTAAGCTGCCGGAAGACAAGTCCGTGTTTTGTATATGGTAGACGAGGTGAAGCCCCTAAGTGGTTAGAGATCAACAGCAACACTAGAGTGCATTTTTGCACGAGGACGGAGTTGACAATGCGTGTGAGATTATGTGGAATTGGAAATCGGGGAAGATTAAAAAGCGGGGTGGGATTTGAGGAGGTAGGCGCAGCAGTGTAGTGAAGTGGAGCTGTGGTATGACCTATTGAGAAGCCAATAGTTATGCAAAGCATGCGACGGTGACAGTTTGCGTGTGATTTTCATCTCCAGATGCTTTCAGAAGAAGGGGGAACGGTGAAAGCAAAATTTTGCCTGAACAACGAAGCATTTGCAGAAACGGGAATGGAGGTAAAGAGGTAGGCGCAGCTGAGAAGAGGGAAGAATAGTCTGAGGGCCTCCCTTCAACAATGAGCCAACACCCAAATCCGTCCACTTTGCAATTTGGAGCAAGATGACGCCTCTTACGGCCAAGGCAGATGAGACCATTTCTTAGATGTTGAAAAGAGTGCCAACTTGCAATTTTGAGGCTCAGAGAATGACTCCAAAGCATAATTTGAGTTCAGTGATAGCCTCGTCTAATTTGACACCTTACGAGCCAAGCGCTGGCTTACCGCAAGGCTGCGAGACTGTCTTTACCGTGAATATGGTATTGGATTACGCTTCCAAGCGCCCACAAGTAAGAAGGGCGCAAGGCATTTGTTGTCGATGTTGTATTACATTTCTAGGCGCTTTCAGAGTTTCATTCTTGGTGAAGCCACAAAAGCATACGTGAGATTACGGTGTCTGCAACCGTAAGCTTGTTATAAGATATGGGAAATTTGCGGGGTGAGTGAGAGGCTTGTGTGCTATATTGCCAAGTCAGTGCCCTCTGGGACAAGAAAATTCAAATCTTGAGTTCCCCGTGAGTTGCGGTACGAACGTCAGCAGGAGCTCTCAAGTGCCAATGGCTTGGTGCTGAACATTGTCGCCATCGTACATCCAGACATGTGACACGATGCATTCTTTACCGCGAATCTGGTACCGAAATTTGCCTCGTCTCGTGAGGTGTTGTATTTGACGCTCAAAAGGCCAAATTCGCCTCATCTAGTACGGTTGACACCGGTAAAAGAGACTTCCGCGACTCAGCCTCCAACAAGCTCCTGAATGATTTGTTGTCACGATCCGTGGTGCTCCGAGGGTTATGGAATCCCCGATACTGAAATCCATACTTTCTGCGTTTGACTTCTTCACTTGTCACTTGACAAGTACCGGTAGAGGAGGCCATTGATCTTGACACGCAAGATACTCAGCCCCTTTTCGCCACGACAAATCAACTCGTGTGGCGAGACCCCCTTTTTCAGAAGCGAGGCCGGTTCGAGGCGGTCAAGCGGCGTCTTTCTGCCGGACCCTCACCTCGCGTATCGGGTCTGCTGAGATCTAGGCTGATTATGGTTAGTTTAGACTTTTGTCTCAGCCAAGCCTCTGAAACATGTTTTGATAAAGGTCGAGATCATTGGTGACTGGTTAGAAATCTCAAACTTTCAATTTGTGATTTCTGGGCCCTTTTTTTTTAAGATACGGAGTTCCATGCTTTAGGGATGAAGTGCAAGGAGTTGACTCGGGGAATGGGAACGCCTGCAAATTTTGATGTTTGATTGAGCCAAGCTATGCCAATGATGCCAAGGGGGGCATTGCTGATATCGAAGAACCTTTCAGAAAAGGGAGGTGTGACAGGAGGGCAGCTCTAACAAGGAAGCGGCGCTTCTTGGATGATCAACACCAAAGAGGTAATGACATCGTAATCGTAAAAGAGGAGGAGTGAGAATGAATCCTGTGGCGATTTTATGGAATGTTGGAGTATGGAAGAAGAGAGAGGGATGTTGGATTCGCAATCATTGTTGCTCAGCCTCGTGCCTCACGCCTCGTCTGAAATTGCTTGATGCCCAGGGATGGGGAATGCTCGGCGCTTTGCGTGACAAGAACAAGTGCCGAATCACAGCTGCTGGTTGAACGAATGAGATTGAGCTGTTAGTGGTCCTTGATAGTCAGATAGCTTCGATCGTCTCCAAGCGCATCTCTTGAACTGTGGAGAAATCGATGACGGTGGGGCGCTAGAAAAACCATCTACATCATGAAGGTCTGGAATATGAAGACCATCTGATACTGCGATTGACCTTGGTATGCTTCACATGGTTGGCTGACGAGTGAACAGACTTTGCACGTTGTCAGGAGCCAAGACAATCTCAAGACCACTGCGCTGTCTCGTAGTTGCTGACCGGTGGTTGATTCCGTGAATGGAGCGGTAGTTTCGGGCAGCGATCAAAGAAATCGGCTGGTGATGAGCAAGCAACATGCATCGCGGGAGCCCGGCGAGTGGGTTCTACGGTCCGTTTTCTGGATGGAGAAGCTGCAAATGGAGGGGGGTCTCCTTGGACTTGGAAGAGATGTGGGAGAGACGTGAGAAAGACTTGGAAGTTATCCTTGCTGAAAGAAACACCATTAGGCCAAGAAGACAATAGCAGGGAAAGTGAGCAATGGCAGAATAAGAGTCGTAGTGAGTTTTACCACAGTGCGGTAACCTGGGCGGGTTGAGACGTAAGATGGATTCAGGAGAAGCCGGGAGAAGCGGGCGAAGAGCGTGTTTGTTGGTATTTTCAAGGAGTGGACGAGAGGTCCCAAAATTGATGCTCCGAAGAGGTTTGTGTGACGACGCACTGGAGAGATGCGGATATGAGTGTGTTGGGACCCATTTGGTGGTGTGAAGGGGGTGATTGAAGTGCAGTAAAGCGGCAGAGGAAACAGACATGTAAATAGTGGGTCGAATACTAATAATTGTCTTTATGGGCGCAAACTTGAGCACATATCAACCAATAGGCGGATTTAGCACCGTAAAATATGTATTGCCTCTACACTTGATAGGAATGCAATGATGTGTCTTGCTCTTATTTGATTCTCTCTACGTATAGATCTCCCTTGGAATGCTGCTTTTGACAATCTGCCCTTCACCATGAGATGTAACCCCAGTCAACCGCGGGACAGCGGTAACCAGTCTTTTTTAGGGTAAATCGCTAGGAATAGTCTCGCTACCAACAACAAAACAATCGTCAACCTTACGGTCGCGGGGGAGGTCTCAAGGCGAAAGAGGCGAATATTATCTATCAAGGTTCATCAAGGTCTGTCTCTGCTCTCTCTCTACTGCAGAACACAGCGGTAACAAGATCAGCGAGAAACATGTTTGTTTGAGCTTTTTGTTTCTCGTGGCGTTCATAGGCGCTCTTGGGTCTCGGAGCACAGCCTCCTTCGCTAGGGCCCTGTACCCCTGTTAGTGCTTTCCACTGGGTTCGAGAGTTACGGTAGCCATTTCAACTGCAACTCCGGGAGGAGAAGGAGAGAATCTGGTGAATTACTCTGCCAGCTTCAATCCTCAATGCTACGGGGTGATCCAAGTTCTGGCATATTTTTGAGAAAGGCTACCCATCTTCGCGATTGTGTCGATCTGGTATGCGACACCCGCGCTCCTACATTCTGAATTCTTCCTCAACAACCACTCCTCGTAGATACATCACCGGGATTTGAATCCATCCTCCAGTAGCACGGTTAGACTCCAGCCCCCCAGCGGTTGTTTGTTGAGCAGAGCAACAGAGGTGAGTTCAGAGCTGCTGCTCCTATCCCCTCTTCTCGCGAAAACGACGTGGTCGGCGTCGCAGATGCCTCACCTCACAGCACGTACTTGATTTTGCGCGAGGAGCAATCAGCCAAGGCCTTGTGAGCAGAATATGCCGCAGTCCGGCAGCTTGGCCTTCCTTGTTCCAAGTCTTTCAAAGTCGGGATAGATCTCGAAGAAAGAACCTTTACTTATATCAAAAGCCGCCTAGATCATCCTCCTCTCTTCGAATACCGAATACTCAGCCTCTTTCAGATGCCTACGACGAATCTCGAAATTCAGCTGCTACTTACTCGCCAAGGCACTGCGCCTCGGGCTGTAAGAAACGATATTCAATAGAACTTCCCGAACCCAAGAGAAATACGCAGCTGGGTAATCATGACGGGTTCGGAGAGCGTCTCACCCTCGCCAAGTCCAGGTGGACGGCGGCAAAGAGCGTACGTCTTGTTGATTTCTCTAGGCTCTCTCTACATATTACTCGGTGTATCTTTTGGAATGTTGACCAAACTCGCTGACCCATATGAGCAGACCTACGATCACCATCGATACTTCTGCTGTCAGTAACATGAGTCCACCACAAGATATGGAGAGCGATGCGGTCGCTCTGAAGGCCTTTCCTAACTCACCATCAACTATACAGGGAGACCCGTCCAACCCTTCGAATACTGATGGAGCTGGAAACTCCATGAGCAACCGACCACATCACGCCAGTCACCAGAGTGGCGCGAGTCGAATATCGATACCAGAGCTTCGAGCATCTACATCTTTCGAAAGCGGAAATAGAGATAGCCGGCCCACATCACCACATAATGTATCATCACCAACATCAAGGGGAGGGGACAAAGCGAGTGGGTTTTTGGCAGTCCCGGGACTGAGGTCGAGACAGAACTCGATTGAGTCGGATGATGGGAACCATTCGAGTACAAATTACAGCGGAGACACTTTTTCAGGAAGCAATCAAGGAGATAAAGATAAAGTCGGGAAAGTTCCTGGAAACGATGATGTTATGAATGACTTGGAGGCCTTGACACCAGATCCGGGGACGGAGGCTGACTTCCAACCGGAAGATAACAATTTTGCATTTTCTCAAGGCCAATTGAACAAACTGATAAATCCAAAAAGTTTGGCGGCTTTCTATGCTGTTGGAGGGCTGGCAGGGTTGGAGAAAGGACTGCGAACGGATCGAAGATCGGGACTAAGTTTGGATGAGGGCGATCTGGACGGAACGGTTTCTTTTGATGAAGCACTCGCGGCCGCTCGAAAGGCTTCCCCTGCATCTAGTGATGACAAGAAGGCACCAATTACAAGAGTGGATTCGAAAGAATCGAGAAGTTCGCTTGCACGAAGAACTCCGCCAGCAGATTCCGCTTTCTACGACAGGAAACGCATCTTTAGTGACAATCGACTACCCGTGAAGAAGGGCAAGAGTCTTTTAGAACTTATGTGGATCACCTACAACGATAAGGTTTTGATTCTCCTGTCTATAGCCGCCGCTATATCACTCGCAGTTGGTCTCTATCAAACATTTGGCACGAAACATGACCCGGAGCACCCGAAAATCGAGTGGGTCGAAGGTGTCGCTATTATCGTGGCCATTGTTATCGTCGTAGTCGTGGGCTCTCTGAACGACTACCAGAAGGAGAGGCAGTTCGTAAAGCTCAACAAAAAGAAACAGGATCGAGATGTCAACGTTATCCGTTCAGGTCGTACTCGGGAGATATCTGTATTCGACGTTCTGGTCGGAGATGTTATGCACTTGGAACCTGGGGATATGATTCCAGTCGATGGGATTTTCATCGAAGGTCATAATGTCAAATGCGACGAGTCCCAGACAACCGGGGAATCCGATTTGATACGAAAGCACCCTGCCG
Source organism: Tricladium varicosporioides (assembly GCA_021365295.1). Classification (NCBI taxonomy): domain Eukaryota; kingdom Fungi; phylum Ascomycota; class Leotiomycetes; order Helotiales; family Tricladiaceae; genus Tricladium; species Tricladium varicosporioides. The sequence continues at coordinate 815,622 of JAJTIW010000015.1, read as the reverse complement.
ATGCGGTTTATGCCGCAATTGAGGATCACCAGAGCCTACGAAAACTGGATCCATTCATTTTGTCTGGAGCACAGGTCACTGAGGGTGTTGGTACATTCCTCGTCACATCTACCGGTGTTAATTCGAGTTATGGTAAAACTATGATGTCTCTCCGCGAAGATCCAGAGGTCACCCCTTTGCAATCAAAATTGAATACCTTGGCCGAGTATATTGCTAAGCTGGGTGGAGCTGCCGGTCTTCTTCTTTTCATCGTCCTCTTCATCGAATTTTTGGTCCGCCTTCCTCACGACAACTCTACGCCAACAGAAAAGGGGCAGGCATTCTTGAACATTTTCATCGTCACTGTTACTATCATCGTCGTAGCGGTTCCTGAGGGTTTACCGTTGGCTGTCACTCTCGCATTGGCTTTCGCAACGACAAGAATGTTGAAGGATAACAACCTCGTCCGCCACCTAAAAGCTTGCGAGGTCATGGGTAACGCGACTACTATTTGCTCCGATAAAACGGGGACCTTGACACAAAACAAGATGTTAGTCGTTGCTGGGACTATTGGCACAAGCTCAAGATTTGGTGGAACCACTGAACCAGTAGACACGGACTCGAGTAGCATCAATGGCAAGCAACCTCAGCCACCTCAAACCGTGGAGAATGTTCCGGCACAAGAGGTCATATCTTCCCTTAGCGATCCCGTCAAAACAATGCTGAAGCAATCTATTGTTCTCAACTCTACTGCCTTCGAGGGCGAGGTTGAAGGAGTGAAGACCTTCGTTGGATCTAAGACCGAGACTGCACTTCTGATATTTGCCAAGGATTTGCTCGGTATGGGACCTGTGGACGAGGAGCGGTCAAACACGCCTATTATACAACTTTTCCCTTTCGACTCGGGCCGCAAATGCATGGGCGTCGTCGTACAGTTGGACAATGGCAAATATCGACTTTATGTGAAAGGTGCTTCTGAAATTCTTCTGGACAAATGCTCGAGCATTATTCGGGATCCCACCAGGGAGACCACCACCTCCACAATGACCAAGGATAACAAGGAAACCCTTCTCAACCTGATTGACAATTACGCCAGCCGTTCCTTGCGAACTATTGCTATGTTGTATCGCGACTTCGATAAATGGCCTGCCAAGGGCGCGCGACTTATCGAAGGCGAGAAGACCGATGTCGTGTTTGACGATATTTTTCAGCAAATGGTTCTTCTGGGCATTGTCGGTATTCAAGACCCCCTCCGTGACGGTGTTCCCGAAGCTGTTGCAACATGCCAGAAAGCCGGAGTTGTTGTTCGCATGGTTACTGGAGATAATCTAATCACTGCCCGAGCCATTGCCACCGAATGTGGAATCTTCACCCAAGGCGGCATTGTCATGGAGGGACCTACTTTCCGAAAGTTGGGCAAGACTCAAATGGATCAAATTATCCCGCGCCTGCAGGTGCTTGCACGATCTAGCCCCGAGGACAAACGCATTCTTGTCAAGCGATTGAAAGAATTAGGCGAGACTGTTGCAGTCACTGGTGATGGTACTAATGATGCTCCTGCGCTCAAGACAGCTGATGTCGGATTCTCCATGGGCATTGCTGGCACCGAAGTCGCAAAAGAGGCATCTGCTATCATCTTGATGGATGACAACTTTAACTCTATCGTCAAGGCTATGATGTGGGGACGAGCAGTCAACGACGCAGTCAAGAAGTTCTTGCAATTTCAGGTCACAGTTAACATCACGGCCGTGTTGCTTACCTTCATTTCTGCTGTATCCAGCGATTCCGAGACTTCCGTCTTGACAGCAGTACAACTACTTTGGGTCAACCTCATTATGGACACTATGGCTGCTTTGGCATTGGCCACCGACCCGCCTACCCCAAGTATCCTCGATCGCAAGCCGGATCCAAAGTCTGCTCCTCTTATCAGTATCACTATGTGGAAGATGATCATCGGAGAGGCTATTTATCAACTTGCCATTACCTTGTTGCTCTACTTTGGTGCCGAGAAGATTCTTTCCTACGAATCACCACGTGAGATTGACCAGATTCCGACATTGGTTTTCAATACCTTCGTCTGGATGCAAATCTTTAACCAATGGAAGTAAGTCTTTCGAATCTCTATGTATATTCCATTTTACTAACCATGGCTTTAGCAACCGTCGTCTTGACAACAAGTTCAACATTTTCGAGGGTGTTTCCCGTAACTGGTTCTTCATAGGCATTAATGTTATCATGGTTGGTGGCCAAGTCATGATCATCTTCGTTGGTGGAAAAGCCTTCAATGTCGTACGCATTAACGGTGCCCAATGGGCATACTCAATTGTTCTCGGTGCCTTGTCGATTCCCGTTGGTGCTTGTATTCGTCTTGTACCTGACGAGCTCATTCTCAAGCTTATTCCCGATTACATCAAAAACCGACCCAAGGGACCAGAGGTTACCATTTCTGACGAAGAGGAGCAATTCCGATTCCCCAAGCCATTGGCCGATGTCAAAGAAGAGCTTAGCTTCCTCAAGAAAGTCAAGGGTGGAAGGCTCAACAATCTTAAATTCGCAATGCAACAGACTCGCGACCAATGGCTACCACGATCCAGAAGCGGCTCTCGGTCTCGAACCAACTCTATCCCTCAAACGCCCAACGGCGAAAACCAGCAGGAGGACACCTTCGGAACTCCGCAACCGACTCCAGAGTCACGCAAGCGTGGACGAAGTAACAGGTCCCGCTCTAACTCCGCATTGGGCGCTACCACTGTCATGGCTGGTATCATTGCTGGTAGTGTTGCCGGATGGTCGCCAATTGAGCGCAACTACGACACAGATTCTGTAAGATTCCCACGTAATGGTCGCCAAGAACTCGAAAACCGAGACGATGTTGTGGTCCATCCTGCCACTGCTCCTTCAGATCCCGTTGTTACAGAAAACCCTCGATCATATGACCTCCCTCCTTCCCAGGTCGAAGAAATAACTACAGCGCCAGGAAATGGCAGCTTGAGTCCTCCATCACCGCCACGAGAAGCGGGAAATTCTAAATCATGATGACCACTTTCTTTCCTCACCAGCAATCATCTCAACACTGTACTACTACCACAGCCTTTCCTATTTTTTCTTTTGTACATAATCATACCACGTCGTCGTAGGTGCTAAGGCGTTTTCGGCACAGCTCGCGCACTCAATCTCGCAAGCAAAGCAAGCATTATCAAGGCGTTCTCTGAGGTGGTGTTTCTTGCGCGTGCTCTTTTATACAGCACGCTTGTTTTAAAACCAAAATCGGATTCGAAGAGAATCGAAATGAAATGGATATATTAGTTTATTGCTTCGCTTGAAAGCTATATTGTATTGTTTTTTGTGTTGTGAATAATTGGTAGGCAGTGATAGAGGATATATATTACACGAAAAACCTTGATATGAAGAAGAGTCTGCAGAGGGTATTGGGGGGGTGTGGAGGGTGAGGAGCGACGAGGGGGGAAGTGATTAGTTAGAAGACGATGTTGATGAGTGATGGCAGTACATAAATAGAGGTTCTGGATTGCGCTGGATTCTTGGTTGCAAGTGATAGGACCGTGGTCGATAGGTCTTAGTATAGTGTGCCTGAAAGGAAGGGTTGGGAATTCTAAAAGTTACCAAAATTAGGGGTTTTGATGTTGTGATCTGTTTTTGTGAAGTCGACTTGTGAATGTCTTGTTATTGGTCGTTTTATGCTGATGGAAGTATTGATCAATTCTCATCTAATGATCCATAGTTTCCTTCACCAAACCCTTGCCTCCTCACGACTTTACAATTCCTAACATATTAAAACACTTGCCTGTTATAACTCAAATACTTGGATACTTTCCACAAACACTTATCTAAACAACTAGCTTTCTATATTCCAGTAACTTACAGGCCACGCAAAGATGGTTAACGAAGCACTACTAGCAACACATCCTTAGTCTGAGAAAGGGTTTGAAGTTATTTAGAGAGAGGTACAGATTTAAGTACTGCTCTCCCCAACATCCCCTGCGAGAGTCAAAGGGCAAAAGAGTTGCGGGACAAGGTCGATGTCATGGACCGTAGAATAGTATATGAAGATATAAGGAATATGACCAAATCCGGCCTAATCTAAGACTGCAAATACGGCTTACCGCATAGCTTGAGTGCGAACAAGACTGGTTAGAAAACTGGCAGTGTTGTTGTGGGGGGGGCGGGGGGGGGCAAAGGAGTTGTGGGGATTTCATGGTGAAGAAATCGCTTACGGGGTGTGAGCGGAAGCGGAATAGAGGATAGAGGTGCGAGTAGGAGAATTCACAATAACAGTTTTTGGTATCGTATTAAAATTAAAGATAAGAGAGCAAGAAGAGCGTGTCGTAATGACAAAGTGAATGTCAAATGCTTCCAATCGCGGGACAGAATAGAGAATAAAATAATCTGTAGGTGACTTATGGTGAGAAAGTTGTTTATGAACGTTTGTGGCCGGGAAGGCGTCGTGTAATGAGAAGACAGGAAGAGTGTTTCAGAAAATAAACATAAGGCGCTTTAAGTTACTGGGAGACAGAGGAATAAATTCTGCCTATAAGTCTCCCATAGCGAGATGGTTAATAAAATTCAACTCTTCCTGAAGGAACATAAAAGTAAAATTTGATGAACGTTTTAAGTGTCATTGAACATGAAAATTTATCTACTACACTTACTAGTTAAATCGCAACCATTGCTCACAATACAAGCAAACTCTACCATGAAACTTCTTCACGTTCACTCACCCCTCAACGTGACTTAGGTCACGAATCAAGCATAGATTCCTTCTCATCCATCTTCTTCTACAAACAACATATAACATCATAGCCACTTCACCACCAAAGGCAACAAACTCACACAAAGCACCAAATGAATCGAGTAAGCAATAATGGGAAGCAAGCAATCCAAAGTCTCTTCGAAGAAAAAGAAACCATCAGGTGTGACGATACCATTGAATATGGTCGTGTCATCAGATATAAAGGATGAGCCGAAAGTTGCGGGTCTTTCGAATGAGAACAACGCCGCAATAGCCATCTCAGAACCTGCTGCTGTGCCAACTACTCTAATTCATGAAGTCATCACACCAGCACGCGCTCCCTCCCCTCCCGCCATCTCGCCTCCTGCCGCACAGTTGCCCCCTGGCTTTATTTCGCCCGGCCCACTCATCATGATCCGGGATCACTACAAACAGAACCTGGAGATCTTTGCCTCGGGTGTCATGACGCGCGCTGAAAGAGGCGAAGCACCGATTTTGAGGAGAACAGTGGATGGAATTGAGTGTAGGATTGTGAAGGTTTGGTATAATCCGACTGGGGAAAAGCCACAGAGAGTAGTGGTTATTGAGAAGGGTGATGTGGAGGGGTATGGTGGGAGGAAGGAGTGGGAGGTTGTGTTTTTGGACGGTGAGCAAGCTCGTGAGGCAGAGCGAGAAACAGAGGTAGGATGGAACTTAGAGTAGATCGGATTGATGGGTTGACGAATTTGTGAATGATGGGCGGAATGAGATATGACATGAACTTGTGGGGGTGCTTGGGAGTTACGGACAGAATTACGGTTCAACACCACTCAATGACCATGCGATGAAGAGGATATGATTAGATGAGACAGCCTGAAATATGAGGATTGTTCTATTCATCTAGGATGAATGATATTCGGACATTACGGTTGTATGGTTTGAGACAAGACGAGATGACAGAATATATCCTTGTAAGAGTGTCAGCCTGTGGAAATGGTTCATTTAGAAGGGAAATAATACCTATGTGGACAGTTACTACTCTTCAATGAACCCTCAACTAAAATTCAACCCTGGAAGCCTCGTACTATTTGTCTCACACGTGGACCGCTAAAATGAAGTGCCTAGCTGAAAGCATCACAACTAAGAGGAATGCTATCATGATGGTGGAAGTGGCGCATCTTATGCTGTAGCTAAAGTTTGATAGATCGAGTGATGGAAAGATTCTGCATGCTTATCTCTTGATCGTTGAAGAAGAAAATATTGAGCCCATATCGTTCTGATACCATAACGGCTTATCAGAGACATCCCAGGTAACATTGGTTGAAGCAGGATTAGGACGGCTGAGAGTACAATTCATCTAGAAGGTCAATAGGGTACGTAAGAGTAGCTCGTTGATCCTATGTGATGTTGATATAGAATATAAAACAGATAATAATCTTGGTTCTGTAGCAGAAAACTTATAGTGAGGAGGGTTCTTTGTACCCAGATCTGAGCAAAGATATGTTGTGGTCAAGATAACACACACCACAAAAGCAAAAAACAACTCACATCTCGTGGTGGTTGCTACCACACCCCCAAAACCTACCGGACAACCACAGCGTGAATGCGCTCCAATCCCCTCCTTCCCCTCATCCGTCTAGTCATCCACAAACCTCACCAGACACGGCAAGAAGGATATGCACGAATCCCTCTCATACCATTTGCCACTGAACAAACTCTCTTCGATTACACTCAATACAGTGATGGGCGCTTGCTTTTCCGCACGCAGGAAAACGTATCTTGGGGAGGATCATCAAGCCCGGAAGGAAGAGAGGAAAGTCGCTGAACCTGTAGATCCGAGGGCAGAGGTTATTGAGTTGGGGTTTTTGAACCCAGAGACTGGCAGACAACTGACAAATCCCGGACTTCCACAGCCGCCGAAGCAAGCTCATACATCAAGCTAAAAGGTTTTGGTAGTATTATAGGTGAGTACGTATTGCATGAGCGAAAAGAGTGGGAGTTGAGGGAGAAATGCTGTACTTCGGGTTGCGGGTAGATGGGCGCTAATAAATCGGGGTGTGGAGCTAGCGCACTAGTGAGCTTGAACCTCAGGACTCCACTCTCAAACGAACGACGAACGACAGACAACGACCACATCAAGGCTCTCAACCACCACGACATCCAGGTCCCCTCACTACTGGACCTCTCCCTACCATCAATCGCCTCAGTTGAATCGCAAATTCAATACACTACAATGCGTGTCCTTCCGCAAGCGCTCGCCGCCGCGCGCGCAATCCGCTCTTCACAGATCCAACTACAGTCATCTCAACAATGCACACGAGCTTTCTCGACGGGAAACAGATTGAGGTCGGGGGCACATGAGGAACACTATGACCCGCCGAGTGGATGGCTGTTTGGTGTTAAGCCGGGTGAGAAGGCGGAGAAGGAGGGGTGGGAGAACCTCTGGGTTTATGGGTTTTTTGGGAGTCTTGGATTGGGGGTTGTAGGATATGCTTTTAAGCCGGATACTTCGTGAGTCCTTCTAAAGTTTTAAGCAAATTCTGTCGTCAATTGCTATTGTGGAAGAAGTGGTTTGTTTTGACTGGGATGAGGGGTCAGGGGAAAGGTGGGATGTGTTGAGGGCTTTGAGGACGTAAATCGTGGCGAATACAAGCTAATTGAGCCTCTAGGATACAAACTTGGGCCCTCGAGGAAGCACGACGGAGGTTAGAAGTAGAGGGGATCCTGAAGGAGCCAGAGAGCAAACCATAGGTTCTGCTCGCTGCTTGCTTTTGAGTTTTCTTCTACGCTGGACAAATCGAACAGGGTGTACATATGTCGAAAGGTTTTTTGCTTTGATTTTGCTGCAGTGGTTCGAACGGACGCTGCGATGCATTGGAATGGAGGGGTGGGCTCTAGAGTTCTGGCCCACTCTGCACGGTAGGGGAGGGTCACATAGACGTAGATGACAAACGTACAGACGTTGAGAATGGAGATTTCTTTGGGTTTTGACATTGCTTCTTGCTTGTGCTGATGAGATTTGTTTCATGGGTAGGGTTTTTAAGGTCCTGACTATAGCTGTCGATCGTAGTTCTACAAGGCAAAAGTAAGCCACCTAATTGCGGTATAAGATGTGCTCACTCTACCCTTTTAACCTCAATTGCAAGTTATCGTCATAATTGGTACCGAAGACAATCTATTCTATCTCTCAGTACTCAAGGTTATCTATATCCGCTCCTAGAACCTTAGATCCAGTATCTAAGTATGGGAACCCCGTAAAACAGGTGGCTTTTTGGTAGTAGATTGTTTAAAGCTACGAACGGGAACTCCGTCGCTATATCATATATATCTATACAAGTATACAGAACAACCTTTTCGTTTCACTTGAGCAATTGAGATATAAACTGTTCGTCAATCCATCCTTTTTTGAAGCCCCATCTCTATATTTGGTATTTATCGTACAATAAGCACTACTTCAACCTACTGCGGCACAGCATAACTCCACTCATGCTCCTCATCACCATACTGTCTCGCCTCAATCCACTCTTTCATTTTCAACGCAATTTCACCCGCTTCTATCTCAGGCCGTAACCCACAGTCCACCAATTCGCCCTTCCAGCTGATATTTCTCACTGGGCTGACAATTGCTGCAGTTCCAGCACCGAAAGCCTCTATTAGTCTACCTTCTTTCGAGGCGTCTGAGAGCTCTTGCATGGTATACTTTCGCTCAATGATCTTCCATCCTTCTGGGACAAGTTTCTCTCGTGCCAGCGAAAGTACAGAGTCTCTTGTTACACCTTCCAGAATGGTTCCATCAAGAGGTGCTGTGAGAAGCTCCTTCTGACCAGTCTCCTTGTTCTTAATTGCAACGAACATATTCATGGTTCCGACCTCAGTCACAAACTCCTCGTCACCAAATAACCACAAGTTCTGGTGGAAGCCTCTCTTAGCCGCCTCCAACTGAGGAAGAATACATGGTGCGTAGTTTGCGCCCAGCTTCTTGTCACCGACGCCTCCTGGCCATGCACGTACAGCATAGTCTGTTGCTTCCAGCGAGACCGCTTTGAAGCCTGTCGGGTAGTATGGACCCACAGGTGAAGCAATCACGTACAGCAGCGCAGATCCAGGAGGTCCAACGCCCAATGTTCGCTGTGTACCAATCATTGTTGGTCTCAAGTATAACGAGTATCCTCTTGTAGATGGGATGAAGCGCTCCTCCAAAGCGACAAACTTGGCAATTAACTCAATCATAGCCGCGCTATCGAAAGTTGGCAACGCAATTCTAGCAGATGATTTATTCATTCTCTCCATGTTCTTAGAAGGTCGGAACAGCCTTATTTTTCCATTGCTATCTTTGTATGCCTTCATGCCCTCAAAACACTCAAATGCGTAATGGAAGACGCAGCTTGCCGGGTCGAGGGAGAGATTTTGGTATGGAGTTATGCGTGCTGGAAGCCATCCATCTGCTGCAGTCCATTCGAGACTGAGCATATGATCTAGAATTGGTCAGTCCAAGAAGTAGAATCTCAAGAGTGGGCAATTAACCAGTGAATGTCCTCCCAAAGATTAATTCATTTGGAGGAACAAGCTCTTTTGGAGTTGTAGTCTTTGTAATAGATAGTTTAGACGGATCGATATCTTGAGGCTTGATCGTTGAAGCAGAATCAGCTTTGATACTATACGATCTTGACGATTCCCGAGCAGCAATAGCTAATAACCTAGAGGTCGATTGCTTGAAAGCAGTCCGCGGTCGCAATTGACGAAGCATTTTGACTAGTTGACACCTAGGTCAGAAGGAGAAAGGATTGAGAGGAGGCCTTTTGTCCTTCGACAGGCGACTTTATTGGTGACGGTCTCCGAGAATAACAAATGTGTTGTTCTCAATTCCCGCTCGAAATATTTATTTGGAGTGCTCCGAAGGCGGCGCGGGAGCTGATGCTGATTCCCGGCCTTGGCGGGTAACGTCGGCGGAGCCTTGCCTGAGCGCTGACACCCATTGACGAGGCTTTAATGTTTCGAATAGACCAATCAAAACCATTGCAGTATTTATTTCCTAACATCTCGTTGGGGATCACAGCACTCGAATCCTACAGTGTTTTGCATTTTCTTGTTATTCCATTATTTCTGCGAAGCCCCGAGCCCGCCCGAGATACAAGCTTCCATGCTGCAACAGCGACTGCGTAATCGAGGAGGCAGATTGACAGGTGGAGAGACTCTACAAAGATGTTCAGCTCAGCGTTGAAATCGTTCACCTCCAACATAAATTCGAATTACACTGTATCTACATCGCCAAATTCTACGTCTGGACCTTGGAAAATATACGATGGAAAGAAGAAATCTACAGGGAAGGCTGTCTCCATATTTGTCCTCGATCGCAAGTCTTTAGACTCCCATTCCGGCTCACTTGGGCGATCAAGCGCTTCCTCGATCAAGCGCGCAACTGAGGAGGTGGTGGAACGATTGAAGAAGGAAGCCTCTTCTCTAGCTAGGTTACGGCATCCCAATATCTTGGAGCTTGCAGAGCCAGTGGAAGACACCAGAAACGGTGGATTACAATTTGCAACAGAGCCAGTGACAGCTTCGTTATCTGGCTTACTCGCAGAAAAAGATGACCAGGAGAGAGCAGGAGGGGTAGGAGGACGATCAAGTCGATATGTCACAGAGGACCCCGAGGGTGGGCGGCGGCGGCGTGAGCTCGAGATTGATGAATTGGAAATACAAAAGGGCTTATTGCAAGTCAGCAAAGGTTTGGAATTCTTGCATGATATGGCAGGTTTAGTACATGGCAACTTAACGCCTGATGCTATATTTGTGAATGCCAAGGTGAGCTCTGAATTATACCCTGCAAAGCAATAACTAATTATTTACAGTCTGATTGGAAAATAAGTGGACTTGGCTTTTCTAGTCCACCTGATAACTCTACAAAACCTACCTCAGTACAGCCCATAAGTCTCTCAGAAGTTCTCAATGTCGACCCAAGACTGCCAAAATCTGTACAGATAAACCTCGACTATAGTTCGCCGGATTTCGTCCTTGATACCAACTTGAACGTAGGCGCAGACATGTTCTCTCTTGGGCTTTTAATAATTGCTCTTTACAACTCACCTCATACCTCTCCTATACAAGCGAACTCAAGCCTATCAACATATAAGCGAATATTTGCATCATCATCTACAATCCCTTCAGCTAGCAATAGCTTCCTCTCTTCTCGTCCTATTCCGAGAGATTTGACAGCATCAGTATTACCCCGCCTTATTACAAGTCGACCAGCAAATCGGATGACCGCAAAGGAGTTTCAACAGAGTGATTATTTTGACAACATTTTGATGTCTACAATTCGATTTCTGGATTCTCTGCCAGCAAAGACTCCTGGAGAGAAGGCACAATTTATGCGTGGATTATCAAGAGTATTACCATCCTTCCCCAAATCAGTCCTTGACAAGAAACTTCTTCCTGCATTGCTCGAAGAAATGAAAGATCGTGAACTTTTATCCTTGATATTGCAAAATATCTTCAAGATCATTGAGCTGCTACCATCTGGGCGACGGCCTTTTACAGAGAAGATAATGCCACGGCTATCAGAAATATTCATACCGCCGGCAACCGCGAAGGGACCACACGAACGAGATCCGGCAAAAGAGGCCGGTCTCATGGTACTTTTGGAGCATATAAAGGAGATCACCACGAACTGTTCAGGCAAGGAGTTCAAAGATAGTAAGTAGATCTATCTTCCATGAATTACTAATTCGCTAACCTAACAGACATTTTACCAATCATACACCTCGCGATCGAGTCCCCAACGCACAGCATTGTTGATGCTGCGTTACGAACCTTGCCAGTAGTTCTGCCAGCATTAGACTTCTCAACCATAAAGAATGAACTGTTCCCGGTTATTGCCTCTGTCTTCGCAAAAACTAGCAGTCTTGGCATTAAGGTTCGTGGCCTAGAAGCATTCGTTATACTCTGTGGTGGTTCAAACGATCCAGACGCGAGCAATGATGGTTTGAATGGTATTATGAATTCAACCGCGAGCAAAAAGAGCTCGTCCACTGCTCTCGATAAATATACAATGCAAGAAAAGATTGTTCCTCTCATCAGGGCAATCAAGACAAAAGAGCCAGCAGTTGCAATGGCATCACTCAACGTGCTTCGACAAGTTGGTGGTATCGCTGATGCTGATTTTGTTGCTATGGATATTTTACCCGTGTTGTGGAGCATGTCTCTTGGTCCTCTATTAGACTTGAAACAATTCCAGGCATTTATGGAACTAATCAAGAGTCTCTCAACCCGTGTTGAAGCGGAGCAGACGAAAAAGCTCCAAGAGTTGTCTGGATCTAATGGTACAGCTGCTGCACGGAATGATGATTTCATGTCCTTTGGTGGGGTGAGCGCAGCATTCCCCAGTAATGGTGGTGATGGCGGAGAAGTCGACTTCGAACGCCTTGTAAAGGGCAATGCTGGGATCTCAGAATCTTCAAATCCTTTAGATTCTGGTTGGGACGCCACACCATCAAATGGAACTGGGCAACCTCCTCGTTCTTCCAATACCCCGAAGGCAGCTACCTTCTCCTGGTCAACTCCAAGTCCAACTGCTGCCACGGGAGGCTCCATGACAGGCTCGATGAATAGTCTCAAGCCACACCAACCTGGCCCAGGCTCCCGGACGATCACTCCAGATCTTGCACGCTTTGAAGCATTAAGTCCAACTGCGACACAATTCTCAAAACCTCTCCAGCCACAAAGCAGCTTCGGCACACCATTACAACCGTCGACTCCTTCCTACAACTCAGCACCTCTACAACCACAACCGATGTCCAATTTCCAGGCTCCTCCAACAACTACAGTTAATTGGGGAGCCGCAACAACAAATCCATGGTCGAGTAATAGTTCACACCAAGCACCATCTCTATCTACCATGAGCAGCCTCGGCAACTCGATGTCCAATATGTCCATGAGTCAACAAAGGCCAGTAGTGAGCGCTCAATCTCCATTCTCTCTCCCTCCCCCACCAGGAGCAAATGCATTCGGTTCTCAACAGAAATCATCCTTCCCTCCTCCTCCGGCGTTTAATGCACCACAGCAGTCGGCTTTTCCGTCTGCCTTTGCAACACCACTGCAGGCTAATAAACCATCGGCGCAAAAATCGGGCCTGGATGCTTATGAGAGTTTGTTGTAGGATATGGGAGGAAAGGTATCAGGTATATAACGTGATAGCGAGGCATAGAGCAAGGCATGGCGTTGAAGGTGTGCTTATAGATGGCGAATACCAGAATTTAAATGCTTGAATGAAAAATCTGCAACTTCTTTATAACAAGCTCTTCATTTAGGCAGTGCTGTTCATATTCTTTTCTTTTATTGCAGTGTATTATTGAAGCTTAGTTCTTTTATCCCAGGTGGGTGCCCTCTTTCACCCTTTTGATCAATAAATTCACATCATTGGTGTACTCCATTGAAGCGGAAAACTTGAAGGTGCTTGCAGAACGCTTTAAAACCCAAGGTTGTTTGGACACAATTCAATTGTATTTCTAGATCGAAATAAAAAATGTGTGCTTTTGTTTAGTATATTGAATTTCCAAGTGCATCCCCAAGCCTACCAAGAGGCCTTTCATCTAAAGCCATGTTCCTGGATAGGTTCTTCAAGCCAGTCGGCTTTACTCCTAAACGCCAATCAAACTCCTAGAGATGTCACAGCACTCACAAAATGATCAAGGTGAATATGACCAAACTAAATTTTGTCAGCTTCTAACAATCATTGTTATATCCGAAAACATGGAAGTCCAGATGCGAGTTACAACCCACGCGCGAAGCACTACTTCCAATTAGGCGTACATGCATAGGATTTAGGGCACCATGGATAGCTTGTCAGAAATGGATGGCCGAAGAAGCGTAAAGACTAGCGCAGAAAGATACTCTTAAAGGCGTCGCCTAGTATGGTCGTATCCCATCGTCCAGACGCAGAGGCGAACTTTAAAGAAAAGGCTCGACATCTACAAGGAGAATCGACAATCTATCAGGAGGCCTATATGTGGCCGTACAGAAACCAATAAGATATTTCTGAAGGGGAGCATAACTCCTCCAAAGGTTGGGGTTGAAACTGAAAGCATCGCCTAATCAACTATAGAACTAGACATATCCACAAACGCAACAAAACTAAGTACCGGCGTTGATCCTCAATCGATCTTAAAATCAACAAAGATACTCTTGAATGATTCTCAACTCTTTTCTACAACTCAAGCCATACAGATTTTTCTGACAAAACTCTATTGAAGGGCCTTCCTACCCCATGGAAGCCATTAACTTTGGATCAGAAACAGCAAGGATCCGTTTGGCAGTTCACACCAACCTACTTGCACCCAAACCAGGGCATTATGTTACATAATCCTCGCCGTCATGGGAAAGTGCCTTTTACCATGGTGAGATATATTGGCCGATAGCCGATGAGAAATTATTGGTGGTAAAGGGGATTTTTCGGCTGGAGTAAGCGAGGTGACTCAGAAGTGTGTGCCTTGTTCAGTAGAGATCTTGTATGGTTTCGAAGATAGTTACTGGCCTTCCCTAGATATCACGGCACCATAAAATGAATGGGTATGCTTGTGAAATCCTTGATCTTTTCTCTTACCCTAGAAATGGGTGGTCTGACCAAGGATATGTGAGGAATATGGGATCCTACAAGGATATTTAAGCCGAAGACAATGCTCTTACATACCTAAGTTGTAAACGACTCAAAGAAAAAAAATGGTTCATGAAATCTTATCAGATTTATATTTCTGTAAAGGATTAAAATAGGAAGAAATATTATTTTGATGTATTATCTTCAAATGGTAAATGCGAAAAAGTGCTATCTGTCTATATTACGATCGATCAAACCACGCTAAACAAGAAAAGATATCATCATAAAATAGTAGTCTTATTTGCTCAATGTAAAAACCAACCCACCGAACCTGGACAAGAGAGATCTCGTAAGGAATACATATGTAGACAAGCAACAAAAGCCAAGCCAGCATTGAAAATGAATACGAATGAATCATGCACTCGGTCTAGTCATGCCGTTTCCTTTGCCTTTTCTTCCTCAAACCGATCCGGAACGCCATGCACAGCAGCAAGCAACAGTGTAAGGAAAATATTTTGTCTACAGTTGGAACTCCATCGCTGGGAATAAGCAGGGAAGGAACGAGGAGGTTTACGAACACGTTTACTCCTTCTTGATCTCGTGGAATCTATGCCTATGTGGCGCATTTTCCGGGTCTTGGCACACCACGTTCACTACTTGGTCTTTTGGGATCATAGGGTGTCGCAAATCCCAGCCAGCGCGACGACATATCTCGGAGACGACAATATCGCAGTCACCGAGCATGTCGATGTCGAAATTGACATGCGAAACTGTTTCGCGAGAGATGTAGATTTGAGGGATATCAGAGGGTAGATAAGGGACGACTTCTGAGACTGGTGCGACTTTTAGGGAAGTTCCGATCACAATGACAAGATCGACTTTATCCTTGTCATGATTGGTTAACCTTTCGGAAAACTTGTCTGGAAGTGCTTCGCCAAAGAAGGTGATATCTGGCTTCATGACGCCTGCCGCGGGTATATCATAATCTTCTTCTTCCTCCGAATCCGAGTTGGTGTCGAATCGGCGCTTCTTCTTGTCTTGACCATTCTGAGATCTTTTCCGCTTCATGGCAGCTGGAGCCTTGAGTTGACGGAGAGCAGCGATACACCTGTCACACCGTGGGATTCGACCCGCTCGGATGTCTGGGAAGATCAACTCTCCGGGAACATTATACTTGCATTGAATACAAGAAGCCGTTGCAAATGAGCCATGGCACTGAATGAGCTTCTCAGGCAGTATTCCAGCCGTCGACTCAATGTTGTCGATATTTTGCGAGTAGTTGGTGAGAAGTTTGCCTTTCTGCTGCAAAAGGTAAATGAAAGCATGTGTAGGCGTGGTGCGCTCGGTATCAGGTAAGATATCGCGAGCGACTGAGTAGAAAATGGTAGGATCCTGTCTGAACAATTCAATATCGAAGACTTCTTGAGGATCACTAAGACCAAGATGTTCAAGCTTGGAATAGAGACCGATATCTTTCGATCTGAAGTCTGGAATGCCAAGAGATGTTGAGATGCCTGCGCCCGTGAGTACAATGATATTCCTTGACTTCTTGATGAGATCCACCGCATCATCTATACTGTTCCAATGAGGGAGCTTGATCCGTTTGGATAGTTCGCGGCTGATGGCCAAGCTTAAGAGTGAGTAATATGCTTCATCTGGTGCCCCCTCCAAGTAAGGTGGAGGTCGAATGTTGAAGGCTGTGAGCAATTTCTTGGCCGTGATGGCCCCCGACTCAATGGTAACATTACAGAACTCTGTTGGACCTATGTCTCGCAGCTTCTTCCGTAGAGCAAGCCCTTCTTCCGGCGTGACTTTCTCATAAGTATATCCTTCTGGGTCTGTAGGTAAGCTATTTTTAGCTCATGATAGGTTTCAGAATGCAGTCACCCACCTTCCTCGTGTAACAGATCATCGAGTTCCTGGATGGTGTCATCAAAAAGTGATTCGACAGACACCTCACTCCCCTCTTCATCGTCCTCATCATCATCATCATCAGCATCGTCATCGCCGTTGGTTGAGCCATCGTCCGAGAGATCTTGAGGGTGAGATACCGCGCCGTTGACACGTGGAAGGGCGGCAGCGACCAGCGCATCATCGAACTCTGAGTCTGGGTCAGAGCCAAAGCTAGTAACAGAAGTATAGGCAGCTTCTTTACCAGAGGCTGTAGAGCTCAGCGGCGTCAACTCACTCAAATCCATAGCCATCGCGTGTGATGCGGCGGGCTCTTTCCCCAACATGGAGTGTGGAGTTGAGAAAGGAGGGTTCTAAGGAGACGCGACACGAAAGAAATTACTCGTGTACCAGAGTGTCCAATTGCCACATTTTAGTCCCGGCTAGAACGAACTTTTTTATCGGCAGCCAAAGTGAGCTCACGCCGAGTGGTCGGAGGCTGAGCCGAGGACACAATTCACTAAGGCCAAAGCGGGTAAGTGGACAACTTTATTTGCTAGCGTTGAGATATCGGAACTTAGATTGCGGATAGGCGGATAGGTGGATAGATAGGTGGATAAGAATAACCTGACGACACAGTTTTCTCTTCACTCAACGTTAACGGTATCCTCAATCGCGCTCAACTCCTTAATGCATGGTGGAATGGAGTGTGAGGTTGAGTATACTTGCAATTGGTTGAGGAGTGCTGGTTATGCCGCATCCCGGTAACGTGCAGTGTAAACGGCCACGGCAATGGCATCTTCGGCAGATCAAAGCGAGGTCTCACAGACGCCGCAAGTTATCTTCTCGGCTTCAGCAATCGGCTCGACGCAACAAACATCGGGAAGTTCTTCTAAACCCTCAGCTTCAGGAGTCCAGCGTCGTAGGCTTTCTAAGAGTAAACCTCGGGATGTCAGGCGTGTTCGACTGCAGGCACCTGAAGGCGCGTCCGCGTCCCCCGCTTCATCTATCTACATGGGATCGTATGGTCACAATGCTCGTCAATCAAAATCATCTATTGCCAGTGCCAGAAGTGCATCCCTCCCCCCAGCATCCCCTCGGGTGAGCATAAGCCATAGCCACCTTGAAAGCTTGCTGCAAGATGTTGACCAAGATCTCGACACTTATGGTGTTGAAGAGCTAAGAGATGGCTTTTTTGACGCCTCATTTTTTAAACCAGCAAAGGTGGACCACGAGGAGCTCATGAAGGATGCAGAGGAAACCCTCCCAATAGCTTTTCAAAAGAAGCATCCTCTTTCACCTAAACATTTTTTGCCCCGGCAATGGCACGGAATCAAGGACTTCATCCACGCAGTAACCACTACTCGAGCTGGTGTGAAGTTGGCTAAGTCATTCCTGGCTTTCTTCATTGCTTACATCTTATGCCTCGTACCTGTTATCGCGAATTGGCTTGGCCGTTATGACTACATCATGGTCATTTCTACCCTTATCAGTCACCCGGGAAGGACAATTGGAGCACAAATCGATGGAGCCTTTCTCACAATTACTGGAACAGCCACTGGTCTTGGTTGGGGAGCATTTGCACTTTGGCTCTCGGATTCTACAGCAGTAGCAAGCAGGGGCTATGGAGGTATTCTCGCGGCATTTCTCGTCCTCTTCATGGGGACAATTGCTGCATTGAGATCTTACTATGTGAGACTATACCAGCTTGTCCTTTGTGCTGGAATTGCTGCGCTCTACACGTTGCTTGCAGATACTTCCCAAGAGGTTAATTGGAGGAAGCTTTTCAGCTACGGGATTCCGTGGCTCTTTGGACAAGCTCTTTCTATGATCATCTGTTGCACATTCTTTCCAGATGCTGGGTCAAGGCCACTTGCTGTCAACCTTCACAACGCCTTTAGTGTAATGCAAGATGGATTAATCCTTCCGCAAAAACATAGTATTATGTTACATAGGCAGCTGGCATGGACATTTGTCAACTTATCAGAAGTCTATCGAGATCTTGTTTTGGACATTTCCATTACGAGATTTCGCCCAAAAGATGTGATGTCACTGCGCAATCTCATGCAAGCCGTCATCAGATCACTGCTATCTTTGAAAATGGAGTCACATTTGTTCGATAACTTTGAGAGGACAAGGAGTAGGAATAGCGCTTTCGATCAGTTACGTAATACTCAATCTAACAGTCAAACTATTAGGGAAGGTTCAGAGTCTAGAGAGGATGAAACTATCATTAGTATTGACGAAACTCCCAAACGTCCAACGATCCAAAGAACGGATTCAGAGGAACGAGCAGTCGCCTTGGTTGCGGACAGATTATCAGAGCCTACTTCGAATCTCCTCTCATGCATGCGAAGCTCCTTAGCAAGATGCGACGCTGTTTTGATGGACATGTCAGGGTACCGGAAATATATTGGGCCTCCGAAAGAAACATCAAATGATATTCTTGGCTCGCTCACCAAGATTCGAAAAGTGATGATCAGATATGATGAAGCAGAGGATTCTCTGATGCACAACCCAGATCTACCGCCGACATACTCGAATCACCCAGAAGTCGTCGAACTCTTCCTTTTCGTTCACCCAATTCGGCAAGCTGCTCACAGTGTGGAAGCTCTACTAGTCAAAGTCAACGAGATGCAGCAGCGACATCCAGGCTGGCGACCTTATCTTCCATCATACCCATGGAGAAAGAGTTTCCAAAGGACAAATGCTCAAGTTCGGCATGATCGAGGAGGTGTCACTGCAGGCTTTTACTTCAAGAGCCAATCCCAGCTAGCACGAACAATGCGCGGCATGGCAAATATCTACAAACCATTGCCGAGGCATCATGACACCCCCATAGAGAAGGAAGAGGATCTTACGGCCACCAGAATGGATACTATGGGAAAATATGAAGAAGAAGCGGAGAGCGCAAGAGACCGAAACTCAGGTGCCTCAAGTAAAAAGCGATTTCGATATAGATTATGGGTGGTGCTCCACCGTCTACAGGGTTTCGAGACAAGATTTGCACTCAAGGTTGCTATCTCGACTTCGCTGCTGGCTGTCCCAGCTTGGTTGAGTCAAAGCCGAGGCTGGTGGAATCAACACGAGAGTTGGTGGGCTGTGGTTATGGTGTGGATTATGTCTCACCCAAGAGTCGGCGGCAACATTCAGGATCTTGTCACTCGCTCTCTTTGCGGGGTCCTAGGTGCTATATGGGGAGGGCTAGCATATGGTGCGCGGGATGGCAACCCCTATGTGATGGCTGTGTTTGCTGCCATTTACATGATCCCAATGATCTACCGCTTCACACAGAGTTCCCATCCACGTTCTGGAATTGTTGGATGCATATCCTTTGTTGTTGTATCGCTAGCTGCAAAGGCGAATGAGGATATATCATCAGTCGCAATGATCGCATGGACTAGGGGCGTAGCGATCGTCGTTGGCGTTGTTGCAGCTGTTGTGATTAATTGGATTCTTTGGCCATTTGTTGCCCGACATGAGCTTCGGAAAGCCCTTGCCTCCATGATGATTTACTCAAGTATCATCTACCGTGGTGTAGTCGCAAAGTATGTCTATTACGAAAAAGGCGAAGAGCCAACGAAAGAAGACATCGAACGCTCCGAAATGCTCGAAGGTCGCCTTCGTGAAGGCTTCGTCCGGATCCGCCAACTAATGGTAATCCACTTCCTCCTCCCTCCTCGCTTCACTCTTCCAAACCATTATTGACACCCTACAGGCCCTAACCCGCCACGAAATCCGCCTCCGCGGCCCCTTCGACCCCCTCCCCTATTCCGCCTTAATAGCCGCTTGTGAGCGCTTCTTCGAATACCTAGTCTCCGTCAGGCAATCCTCTCTCTTCTTCCATCCGCATTACCTATCCTCTTCATCCGACGCCTCCACCGCATTACTCTCTTATCGCCGCGATGCCGTCGCCACGATCCTCATGAATCTTTACATCCTTGCCGGCGCGTTACGAAACGGGAGGAAAGTGCCGAGGTATTTACCAAGTGCGGCGTTGGCGAGGAGTAGGCTGTTGAGAAAGATGGCGCAGGTAGAAGAGGAGGCGGAGGAGAGGAGGATAGAAAGGATAAGAAGTGGGGAGAGTGAAGAAGAAAGTAAAAAGTGGAGCCAGATTTACAGTTATAGCTATAGCCAGAGTTTGACGGGATGTGTTAAGGAGTTGGATATGCTGGTGGTTTTCACCAAGGAGATTTGTGGGGAGATGGGGTAAGTAGCTTTATTGGTTATTGAGTTGAATGTGAGAGTGTAGAGTGCTAAGAGGAATGATTTATAGGTTCGGCTTGGCGGATAATATGATGCTTGAGGACGAAGACCAGCCTCCTGAACCACCACAGCCTTCGAAAGTGAAGGACAAACAGAGTGCCTGATATACTAACCAACTACCACATGCATATATTGTATATAAAATTAGCATTTAAGGTTCAGCAATTAAGCAGCGTTAAATATCAAATGATCACTTCACCAGAGCCTCTATTATTGTGATTTAAATGTCTCAACTTCTACGGCGAAGAGAATATCCAGTTGAGAGGCTTGTCCAGGGACAGCCTTCCTTGGATTCCACCTAGAACCCACACACTAGTTAGTCAGCGACACCTACCTTATGTGGGTTCCACTTGTAAGCCTAGCAAATACATAGCTTTGTCTCTCACTCCGTGCATCATCACAAGGCTCGTCTTAAGCTCGGTATAGGATGGTTCAAAACAGGATGAACCTCTATTTTGTGTGGTTATTGCCCCGTGCTAGATATGCGACGCTCAAATGCCGGAGGAGATGCCTAAGCACAGCCCCTTGACCAGCCTGATTCTTGTCATATAGCCTTTTCTTCTTGTAACTATACACACTCAACTCTTTTACCGTTTTGAAGATTTTAACTTCTTTCACTTCCCGTCCCCTTGCCCATTGTATAAGATCAACAATATTAACATGTCTACCCCTTACCGCCTATAAATGTAAGGTAAGCTGGTGAGGAATAGAACACAAGGGTTATGTAAAAGTCGATCACTTACTTTTCGGCACAGCTTACAGGTCGCAGGAAGCGGATGTATTGCGACTGCACGACATAAAGAATGCCAAGACCCAATATCATCCTCTGTTCCAAACCAAAGATTGAATTCTTTAGTGAGTGCAGCCTGATACCGTGTATCAATATCTTCCTCGTAATCTTCCCAGGTACTGGGGGAGTAGCCATCCCAATCATTCCATCTCTTCAGACCTCGCTTGAAGGAACGGAAAGACTCTGCCGGTGAAACGGAGGGATCATACTTGTAGCCAGAGAAGGAGAGGAAGAAAGAGTCAAGCGGGCTAGCAGGAGGGACAGGAGTGAGTTGGGGATATAGGCAAGAGTGCATAGTGTCGTTACCGCCGATAAGGACCGCCTTACAGTCTGGACAAGTTGGAACACTTGTCCCTCGTTTGGATCTTCGATTTATTTGAGTCGCTAACCCGGGTGACGAATTTATGGCTGAAAATCCGGCAATCGCCTCTCTGTATGGAGGTTGGTTTGGCAGATACGCAGTCAATGCCCCAACCCCCAAAACCGCATCCTAATCATATGTATTAGCCTGAATTTAGTAATAGAAGATCCATCATACCTGATAGTCCAAATTTTCTTCCTCTCCAAGGCTATTATCAGTCATCCGCAGTTGTGGCTGCGATATTGCCATACAAGTGACCCTAATTGATTCTAGCAGTTTTTGTACATGGTCAATACTTGACAGATGTAATTGCCATAAAGATTGTGGCACGTAACAACCGCACGTCGTACACTGCCAGACCATGGCGGCTAAGGCACCATGAACTACAGTCATATCCAAAATTGTGAATATTGTGTCCTCAGTTATTCCACTCACCCCAGAAGTTGCCGGGAGGATTTGAGTTGTCGCTGATGAAGAGCTTGCGGTGTTGTTAGACTCTGAGAGATCTTCTTGAGATTGAACATTCATCGCATGTCGTTTTCCAGAGAGGTGTGAATCTCGACTTTGCAAGTTCATCTTGGTATTGCAAATGGTACAATTCCATTGTTTCCCCGCTTCTCGCGTCCTCGTTACCCGAGGAATTCTCTCCTGATATTTCTCGGCCGCCGCCGCATGTCGCTTGCCAGATAGATGCTGGTCACGACTTTGCCACTGCATCTCGATATTACAAACCATACATGTCCAATACCCCATGATAAGTCGTAGGCTTCCTTTCTTCTTCTTCGGTACTGGTCCTGGTGTAGGATGAGGAAAGGGCTTTCTGGAAGTTGAATGTTGGTTGCATGCTGTGTAACCCATTCTCCACTCTGCATGTTGGCAGGAAAAACATTTCGCCGCCATACCTCGACTGAAGCAGGGTTATTACTGGTTTCTGTGTAGCGGTTAGCGGGATGCTCAAAACAACAACTTTTAGTATTATTTTTAGGGGCCAGTTACCCGATTCTTTTGTAATCCCAAAGCTTCAACCCACACACCCAGCACATTCTTAGGCAACAGAGCTACCTGGATCCTCTAGCTCTCAATTTGTTTAACTCTTTATCTCTTGGTTGATGACAGTCACCACTCTTGGTCCGTAGCAACGTTCTTGCTTTGCCCAACCAACTAACTTCCGTTCAATACCAACATTAGATGCGAGCCGACGTTATATTCAACTGTATGTTTTCTAGTGAGTAAAATTAAGTTATTTATTACTCTTTGCAAAAGCTTTTAATATATTTTTGTGGATGATTTATCTCGATAATTTGCAGTGATCTGCTTTAGTTGCTCGAGGTGTTACTCAGCTTCAGGTAGACTTTATCCAGTTAGTCCTCCTAAAGAGGACTCTCTGTCCACTTGAATCATAAATGAGTGGCAGATGTTGCAAAAAGAAGGGAGAGAACCCTGGGCTGGGAGAAACATCAATATATTTCGAAATCACAGTCAAACGCATTGTTTAGGTGCGATGGCCGCCAAGCCCAGCGAGTTTGGTCGTTGTTTTATTTAACGATTATCGACTCATATAATTTTGGCCAGTGCATCCCACCTAGCCAGCAGCAACGACATTATTCTCTGCTATTTACAGACATTTGTCACAGACCCAGAGTATCTGCCACGTGACTATACAATACCACGTGATACTATCCTCCATTAGCGGCTCATATGGATCACCCCTAGAATCAAGTGTAAAACTCCTGATTCTAGGGAAGATGCCAGCAAAATTGAGTTGAGGCCTGGAGTTTTGGTCTCGGGCTTATGAGGTAAAAGGATATCCCTGATCTTTATGACCTTAATGCTAGTCGGTTAGCGATTGTGATGATGCAGATTGAGCACAGATACAGCTGCTAGTCTGAGATCTATAGAGCAGGGAAGCATGATTTTCTACAGAAGGATTTAGCGTGCCCAAGTACCTAGAGAGCTCTTCGCAGGGGTTGAGATCGTATATATGATGATATCAGTGTTATAGAAACGGGTGGTAGTCCTAGTCTAACTGTTAAATTTGAGGTTGCACACGATTATCACTTCATTCCGAGATTATCTGCTTTTTCTCGCTTACTACCAGCGGAACGACAGCCACATGCTTCAGTAACCGCCATTCAGATTCAGCCTCACGGAATAGGGGCTCAACGTAAATGGAATTGAGCCATGCTTTTGGACCTCATCTACAAACTACTAACAAATGTCATCACCTAGTGCACAATTAGGCCTGCGGACTAATGGACGACGGTTCATTCATCCCGCCACCGCCTTTAGGTACTGCCGGGCCGGTCGTGAGCAGCATCTCTCAGTATACGGGAATCCCGCCGCCTCCTCTAGGTACTGCCGTGCCGGTCGTGAGTAACACCTATCAGTTTACGAGAATCCCACTACATAGTCTTCGTCTTCTTCTACTACATCATGGAAGCGGGGTTGATCAAATCGAGTGCTCTCTTCATCAAACATCTTTCACTTCTCAGGTACCATACGAGGCACTTTCATACTGGTGGGGTGAAGCAAACGAAGCAGCAACTCACCAGCTCCTTATCCATGACCAAGAAGTTTCTGGTGCTGCTTTCCCAAAAACGTTCTATGTGAAGTCAAATCTACACTCGGCTCTTCTCCGATTCCGGGACCCAGAATTAGATGTGCTTCTGTGGATTGACGCGATCTGTATCGATCAGTCAAATATCGAAGAGAAGAATGAGCAGGTTGCAAGAATGGCAGAAATATATCATCACGCAAAGCACGTGCGAGTGTGGCTCGGGGAGGCCGCTGACGATAGTGATGTCGCCATGAACTGGATTCGGAAAGTTGTAGATTTGTCATCTTTCGATGCGCTTGCTACGAATCCTGAAAACCTCCATAAGTGGTCAGCACTAGCAGAGTTGATGGCAAGAGTATGGTTTAGCCGTCGCTGGGTTGTGCAAGAATTGGCTCTTGCCAGGGAGGCCACATTGTATTGCGGCGGGGAGAGCGTGGGCTGGACTCAATTTGCCGGTGCCGTTGCTCTTTACACTGCTGGAATCGGGACGATTCGCAAAGCATGGTTAGATCAGGGGTTAAATCTGGGGCGAGAATTTTCATATGTGTGGTATCTAGATAAAGCTGCAGTGGAAGCAACTGGTGCAAGCCTTTTGGTAAACGTTACCAGTAATCTGTTTCGGAGATCAGACGATGGGAGAATCATCAAGCGCCTTGCGAATCTGGAAAGCCTTGTGGCAGGCCTAGTTGCCTTCAATGCTTCGGATCCTAAGGATATCGTGTACGCTTTTCTATCGATCGCAAATCATGTTCCTCCGGAGCCTTCTATCAGGATCTATCAAACAGAAATATCATCTCTATCGCACATTACAATGGAGGCGGACTACAAAAAGAGCATTGTTGAAACTTACATTGATTTCGTTGCTCTATGTATTAGATACTCTGGTTCATTAGATGTAATGTGTCGACATTGGGCCCCAATGAAACACAAGGACCATGTTCCAGAACCGACTTCAACAGAAATTCAAGACTTCCTAGACCTATCACGCCATGATGTTCCTTCTCAGATCTACGATCTTTTCGGGATGCCAAAGCGTGAAGACATTGCGTTTCCAGAGGAAATTGTGAGATCAACAAGATTCAATTCGACTGGCATGTTATATTCCCCAGAGACATATATTGCAGGAGGTCGCAGCACTGGGACTACCTTTGCTTCCTCTATTCAACAGCCCCCACAAGAGATTCGAGGGTCGACCCTTTCTTACTCTGGCCGGCCAAAAAGAAACAGAATGTTATCTCGATTGACTAAGATAATAAAGCGCCCAGATGACCAAACTACAGATGCCGTTCAGTCACAAAAGATCGGCGAAGGACAAGCGGTAACAACCCCCCAATTTCAAAGAGTATACGAGGCGAGCTTGTCATCTTACGGCAATGATCATATGCCACAAGACCCATATCCCACACTTGAGACTCGTAACCCGAATCTTGGGTCATACACAAGTCCATTTATATCAAGTACAGAATTTGAAGGCGACCCAGCCTTTCACCGCTATGCTCACACTGGAGAAAGGAATCATGGAGGCAGTTTCATCCCTTACATAGATTCAGGACAACGACATGGCGGTGACTTTATGGCGCCAAGCGACGTGGACAAACCAATACCCTCTTGGATTCCTATCCTCTCGGATTCAGCGTGGGGGAACGATTTTGATACTAGAGCCCGTCAAAATGCGGATTTTCTTGTGGGACCACCGTCTCAACGACCATATAATGCAGCGGGAGGCTTGATTGCGGAAGTGATATTTGGAAGGAGCAGTGCTTATACCTCATTTGCCAATGAGGGACAAAGGGCGCTCCGCTCGACCTTACTCGATGGTTACCAAGAAAGGGTCGCAGTAAAGGGATTCCCCATCGGCATCATCAATGAGCTTTCTTTATCAGCCATAAATGGGTCAGTACCCAAGGATGCGTTGGTAATGGGTGGGTTTGATCCATGGTATGATGCAGGGGCACCACTGCCAGCGATCCCAGATAGACTTTGGCGCACGCTTGTAGCCGATCGAGACAAAAGCGGACACAAGCCACCATATTGGTATTACCTAGCCGCCGTCTATTGTTTGTCAGCTGTTGTGAAAACAAATGCGCCCTACTTTGATACTACAATCCTTCCTTCAGATTCAAGGTCAGATTCCGTGCTTCACTTTTTAGAGAGAGTCCAGAGTGTCGTCTGGGGAAGAAGATTTTTCAAATCTGCCTACAACAACTTGTTTGGTCTTGTACCTGGGGCCGCAAGAACCGGTGATCTAGTATGCATTCTATACGGCTGTAGTGTACCGGTCGTGTTAAGAAGGAACCAGAATATTAGCACCTTTACCTTTGTAGGTGAGGCTTACGTAGATGGCATGATGGATGGGGAAGCTCTGCAGGGTAACAAGAGAGAAGATACCGAGGCTATAAGTAATTGGTTTGTTTTGTGGTAGTCTTGAATCAGGGGGAGCAAAGGATACCTAATTTGAGATGTGGCAGATGTAAAAAGCGTGGGCTGGAGGTTCACCCGAACAAATGATTAAAGGATACTTGGTAGTATCTTCTCGATAAAACGTCAACAATGCATAATACTAAATAATATACTTAGCGATGTAGATCGTAGATGAAGATATGAAGAAAAAGAAGTGATGGCGAAGGTTACCCCCCTACCCCCGGACTATGTTAACAACATGAAGTGTCACGACCAGCTAAAACCCACGTTTATCTAGGCAATCGAGTATCACTGAATTCTTCAATATAACGTAGGCCTTTCGCCAATGAAATAATCGTATTGTCATTCGATAAGCTAATCGCTAAGGAAAGGAAAGAAAGAGCTTGAGTTTGAGTGGGGTGATGATAACTCCTCCACCGGGATAGAATATACAGCGTGACACAGGCTGCTCCTATGCTAAACCCGACAAGGCCGCAAGCCGCTCCTACTTAACTCGCCTATCTTCTATTTTCTCACTCGCCCTGGAAGGACTTTCTTATATACAAAATTGCATACAATGAGCACTAAACTAGAACTAAATTGGAAGGGACTAAATCTAGATGAGTAGATATTTGCAGCCCTAGAGAAAGCAATTTCTAAGGATAGATCATATGTTAATATTGATCCTGTTTGTAGAGGCCTTAACGAAGACAGTAGTCAACTATCGTATAATAAGATGTAGGCATTTTGACTAGCGTATGTTTCGATTATACATGTGGCCCCTTGCAACTATTCCCCATTCCTATACTCATGGGCCATATACATAATATACGTAGAAGTTATATTGCCTCCCCTCCTAGACTCTTGTCCTTAAGAGCAACCCTATTGTGACGAGCATATGTATTACGTGTGTTGCAGGTGAGTAAAAATGGGGAACAGTTGCGATGGGCCACGTGTATACCCGAAACGTACTCTAAACAGTCACTACTGTGTCCCTAGTGGAGGCCTGTCAAGCTCCAAGAGGGTATATGGATAGTTGGAGAGGATGGTCTGGAGCAGGGCATCAATTAATTTTTGTACTTGTCTTGGAGTTATTAATATTTCAATACTAATCAAGTCGTATTCTTATAATTGTCTTGCACCCTGCTATTTGGGCTTTCGATATGAAAATCCAGTTGTTGAAAAGGACTCAACGACCCACCCCTTGCTAAATCTTTGACGAAGAGATCTTGCTGGGGGTTCTTTTCTTCTGAAGGCTTTCCCTGAAAATATTCAACTTACACGGTAGCCAGGGAGTCATTGCTAGCGGGCTTCAAAACTTCTACTGCATGCTCTTATATTGAAAGTATGACTTCCATGAAGGACAGCTTTTTTATGCCTCTAGTTCGCCTACAGAATATCAGAAAAAGTAGATTGCCTTCAATCTCTTATTCGTAAATCTCTAAGAGTTTGTGAAAACCAACCATCAAGGAAGTGGAACCATGGAGGTGACAAAATGAATAGGCAGAATAAAGGTTTGAAATTTTTTTAACTAAATTCCTTGTTTACATTAGCTATATAAACGGTCAGGATGAACTATGTCAAAATCCTTAAGTATCGGTCCTCCATGAGAACCATATACTGACCCATCTGACCTCCGTTCTATTCCTCTTAATGACGGCAATAGTAGCGCCCGCGAGCTGGATATGCTATGCTCTGGTGTAGCACGACAATGTGCGGATGATGCTGCTGCTTCCCTCTGTGCCAATGGCCAAGTAGCAGAGGAAGAAACATGAACTGTCTCTTCCTCAGATGTAGGCCAATAGTCTTCTTCAAGTGAGTTTTTATTTTCGTAGAAGACTATTTCCACGCGGGCTGGTGAAGTAGTTTCAGGTTCTTCCTCTTCTAGGTTTCTTCTTCTCACTACACGAACCTTAGCAACTTGAGCAAAAGTTCTCTTGCATTTGATTCCTGTTGAAGTATTTCTTAGCACTGAATGGGCAGGGCCAGAGTTCTGTGCGAGTGTCACCAATTCTGTTATCGTGTCCCAGCATCCTGATGACTGACGTTTAGAAATGAGCCAAAAGGTGTGAGCCAGTGCGAGTATAATATGGCCGACGAGAACAGATATAGAGAGGTAGTCTGTTGAGGAACTGGCTTTATACGAAAAGCCTTTGATAATTATGCGCCAGTCAAAAGTAGTGATGTTTGGGGCAGAAGGCTTCTTCAAAGCTTGTCCAGTTGTAAGTATTTGATTTTCAAAATCGGGTTGTGGGCTGTAGTCTAATAGACTCCATCTATGCATGCTACCAGAGGTGTTGAGAGCTCTTGAACTCCCCTGTCGTACTAACCCATCTGTGACCAACAATGAAAGGATCCACTCCAAGTATATTGTTCTGTTGGGGCCACCGACTTGTACATTATTCCATGTTTCCGTCTGATCTACTGAATTGATCAGTGTGGCATCAACAATAGCCGAATTTGTCAAGATATTCTCAAGTGTGTTAAGACTCGAATCATTGTTTAGAGTGCTCTGCGCTATTTTATGTGGTGTGAGAAGATCAAGCCAACTTTTTTCAAGGGAAATTTCAGTCCATGAGGAATTTGCATGTGGTCGGAACTCTGTAGATGTTTCTGATGGTCGACCACCCCACAGCTCCTGGTCTGCTTGATCAGCCAAAAGACCGATACTTTTATCGACATTTCCGTTACTCCATCTTGCATCAACTGAGCATCCCACAACCACTCTTGAATTCTGGTCTTGGGTCCAAGGTGCCTCAAATACGATTCCACTGCTGACAGTTCCAAAATCGGATGATAGAGGGACCCAGGTTGTTCGAATTTGGTTTGTGCCGGTGTTATTTAACTGGACGCTCTTTGAAAGTTCATTTCCTTGCCAACAAGAATACCTAGAAAGGACGGGAAATCTGACTTTCTGTACACCGGCTGATTTGTTTTGGCCTTCAGAGCAAGCTACTCTAACGACCGGAACTCGCGTTGCTGTTCTCAAGCTGTCGCCGTTATTCCATCTGTACTCAGCTGCTGAGGCCGATGAAACTTTGCCGGTCCATGGCAAATTTCCGACCAAAGCATACCAGTCTTCTCGCAACTTGTTCTGGTACATTGCGACTGGAAGATATGGGCCACTAGCCGATGTCTGGCAAACGACTCCTCGGATAAGTCCAGTAAGTTGATGGCCTGGAACAACTCTCATGGTACTGGCCATCTTGAGCTTTTGGGTTGCCCACAATCCGAAGACAGAGATTGGTTTTGATTGTAAATTTACCGAGTTTTGAATCATTGGGAGAAATGACGAGTAGGCCCGTAAGGCGTGAAATCCACCACTTGGGCACACAGCATAGTTGATCCCCTCTGCGTCGGCACAGAACGATTCTGGCTCTATCGATGCAGACATGAAGGTGGGGTGTAGTTCGTTAGCAAGCCCTCTCAGATAGAATTTGCTACCCCCAGCATTCCATTCCTGTTCTCTTGGTATCAAAAGTACAGCGCATGATGGACCTGCGGTTGCCGCTATTAGTCCTGAAACAAGAAGCAGTGTCGCTAGGAACAACTTTTGACGTAGATCAATGCGTGCTCCAAGAGCGCCCCAGAAATCCGGCGACCAAAAATAGCTGATTTGAGAGAACATAAATCCCGATCCGAGGAAGCCTAAAGGAACCCCATCGCCAGATATCAGGAAGCCACGAACAACTTCAAAGACAATTGTAGCTAGGCTGGCGATGATGAGGAGTTCTTGCAGCTTTGCGAGGACCTGAAAAATTGCAATACTGACAGAATTGTCTGTCACTGCACCAGGAATCGTGGTGCCAAGATAGAGACCGCCAAGATTGAGCGATATGACGGTGATAGAAACTAGGACTGGAAGTATATGTACACAGCATCTAGTAAGAGCAATGGACAAGGAAGTCTGGATGACGGGTTTCGTGGGTTCATCTGTGCCGTCCTGTCTCCCCCTTTGGGTCTGAAGAAGAGACAGCAATTCCAGACCCATAGCTCGGAGAAAATGATTATTTTGAATTGTTTGGCTCATTAGAATACGGCCAGTTCTGCGTGCTTTCCCGTCAGTTTCGTTCGTTTGGTTGTCGATGGCAATCATAGCGCACAACGTGGAAGATTACCTTTCCAAAATCCCAAGAATAAAACAGAGTATATTCTAGTCTATAATGCGAGCAAGACGAAAAGGGAGAAAGAGGGATAGAAATGATTACCAAAATAAAGCGGCCCATGATGGCGCACCATAATGTTGTACGACTTTTCGAGCTCCAATGAACCAAATCGCCAATATTTTCTATTTTCGCTAATGGGCTTCCTTTAAAATGAGATGTGGACCCAATCATAGCAATAGAGAGTCTGTAGCTGAGCCTGCCAAGATCGCCACCAAGCCTCATGGTACGTACAGAGAGGTACTGAAAGGGTTTGGCATAGGAGCAGCCCGTGTCACGCTGTATATTCTATCCTGATGGAGGGGTTATTACCACCCCACCCAAACTCAAGCTCTTTCCTTCCTTTCCTTAATGATTAGTTGATCGAATGACAATACGATTATTTCACTGGTGAAGAACCTCTGGTGTATTAGAGAGTTTAGTCGTATTCAATTGCCTAGGTAAACGTGGGTTTTAGCTGGTCGTGACATAAACATTCTTCGAGGACCATCATTTCGGCTTGCAAATGTAACAAGTTCCGAGTATAAAGGGTACCAAAGTA
This sequence comes from Tricladium varicosporioides, assembly GCA_021365295.1. Classification (NCBI taxonomy): domain Eukaryota; kingdom Fungi; phylum Ascomycota; class Leotiomycetes; order Helotiales; family Tricladiaceae; genus Tricladium; species Tricladium varicosporioides. Next base: position 784,360 of record JAJTIW010000015.1, on the reverse strand, counting down.
GCGGAATATGACACTGTCGTTAATATTCATGGAGGCGGCAAGTCTTGTGTATTTGTTAGGGCATGCTCCAACTCTATTTAAGTTGTAGTAACTTCATATATCACTTAGAGAATTCATACTTGCGCTGCTCGCGAACAATCCTGGAATGCCCAGCATTCACTATTTCTGACCCAGCGCCTCCAAATATTCCTTTCATGCTTTTCTCTATTTTGCCTCATCAATTCAAAGTTTATGTATTGGATATACGTTGGAGGTCGTAATAATAGGAAATCAGGATAGACGCTCTTGCAAAGGACATGCTGCTTGATTTCATAAACTCTTGCTGTGTTCTGCCAGAACCGGTACTTTGAAAACTTCGATATAAGGGGCGAGGTGGAATAAGTGGACTAGTGGCTATTTGAGAGGGGTAAACATGTAGGTTTTAATTTACAGAGACAGGTGCTCTGAATATCGATGACAATGAACAGTAGCGGATATCCCCTCCTTGGGCTTCGATATTCATATCAGGGGCTACAAAACCCAGCCGCCGTAGTGCATATTATATTTTAATCTAGAAAGATTTACATATTGTTTTAATGCCAAAACTTTTAGGCATACAAGGGCCATGTTTGAATCTAATGCATATATCATTCATCACGTCAATTGCTGGGATAATAAAGGCTCGGTGGAGAGAAGAGTTTCTTGCAATGATATGACCATAGAGAGCACCAGATGCTGCATCAAGAACCCAAGCCCCACAATCACCAGGTACTAAACGGCGATTTAGATTAGTAATGAGCAACACAATAGATAAGTAATAGATCTCACCAATATCTCTTTCGAGCTGCACCGGCTACATTTTTGATATCCTTTCGACCCTGCCATTTTAATAAATTAGGGTTCTTCATGATAGTCCCTTTCATAAGCCCGCTCTTGCCAGCTGCAACCCACACATCTCCCTTAACAACCTTGGTTGCTATAGTCTGAGTATATAAAAATTCTTGTTGACCTTTTGGGGGCTGGGGTAATGATACTCAATTTGGGACCTGAAATTCTGGATTTTCTATGCGAAATATATCGTAATCAAGATTGCTTTGGTTATCTGCCTCCTGAACTCCCCCGATCCGACAAAAGCTTGTGCCAAGGCTCTCGACTTGCAACGATTTCTGTATTGGCTTGGATTTGCTTTGGGACTTACCAGCGGGTAGAACTGAGGTCCGTAGAGGAGCGGTGGAAAGATAGATTTACAGAGGTAGGTTGCAGTGACCGTAAGGATGGTGTTCCTCTTGAGTGAGGTTAAAAAGTCTATTCGGAATTGTTCAGAACTATTTGAGGCCTTACTTGTGCTTGTAGTATTGCTATCCTCATCAAAGGCCCATGACCCATCGTCTTCAATTCAACTTTCAAGACTGTTGTTTCCATCTTGACGGACGTATAAAGGGGTAATACCGTAGTAAGTGCCGTTGATGAGTAAACTCCCACCCAAAGTCACCCCGTGAATACTCCCTACACGAATAGAAGCGCTGCAAACTCCTGGGCTTTCTTCTCGAATGTAGATGATCTTCTCTTCCAGCGTTACTGGATTGATATCACACTGAGAGTCGGATGGATTTCTGCTACTACCCATTGGCTCCGCAGGCTATCTCTCTATACTCCTTAGAGACATCCCTGGCAAATCTGCCAATAAATTGTTCTTCATAAGGATTCGTGTCGCCTTATACAATATCCAGAGCTCTTGCAAATGCAGATAATAGTAGGACGAGCACCTTGAGTCTCTCGGCCAACCATCCATAAGTGGAAGCTGACCGTTCGAGACACTTTCTTGTCAGATTCAAGTTCCTCTTTGTGTGCGTTCAGAAGCTGCTTGATAATGTCGGAGAGTTTGGATTCGAATATCTCAACATCTGAGCCGGTAGCCTCCCAAACAATTTTGCCTTTGATTAAGTCAACCTCCCGTCCAATTGATTTCTCGGAATCCTCCTAGGGAGTATGCTTTGCCCTCAGCATTGGGAGACGACATAGAAAACAAGAAAACAACAAGATTTTTGTTTCTGCTCCAAGGTGAAACTCATCGTGCTCACTTTGAGGCGACTGTAATGTGATAGTTTAGGATGTAGAGTGTAAGGTGTTTTGCCTTGATGGTATAAGAGTGTGTTGGCGCGCATAATATTAAGCCACTGCAGGTATATTGGTGATGTGTCAGATTCAAATAGCGCAGGCTCTATCTGCAGGCAGATTCCTTGCCTGAGGGAGTAACTGGTTATTATGAGCTTGAGCTGCTGCTGTGCCAATATGCATCACTACCTCCACATTTCAGCCAATAAAAACATCTCTTCCTGTCGGACCTCTTGGTGGGCTTGAGGTATCTTAGCAAGGAGGGAAGAAGGATGTTCAAATTTAAATACTCCAAGTAATTAATTTGTACTTTCAACGCAATTTTACCTTCTATCCGTGAGGACTACAATGGCACTGCCAGATCCAGGGTCGCTACAACCAAGGATTCCCAACTCTCCGCTACCATCAAACACGCGGTTAGCAATTCTGAATAAAATGTTCAACAATCAATTGACAGAAGACAATTATAAGAAAATAGAGGCAGGGTTTGCATTATATTTCATACAGTAATAATAGGGGACGTCAGACTATATAGTATAAAGGGAGGATAGTAGGCATGGAGACTAGAGGAAGGTTATATAGTTAGATAAAGCTATATTTGAGACAGGAAAGACTAGAAGTACCTGAGTAATATAGAGTATAGATGAAAAATAATACCTAGGTTTTATATAGTCTGTTTATAGGCTAGGGTGTGAATCCGTTATAGATATAGCTCGACTTCTACGACTATAATATAGTATTTATAACCTTAATTGGCTACCTTCTTCACCTGATTTAAATCTTATTGAGAATATCTAGCGATAGATAAAGAGCTTAAAAAATTACCTTATTAAAAATAAGGAGGATATATATAGAGAGCTAAAAACGCTTTGGGATTAGGTGTACTCACGTGACTTTCGACACTATACTGAGTAATCAACTTGTAAATTAAAGATATAATTGAAGTAAGTGAATTAGCTAATATTAATTAATATGTTACTTATATTTAGATAAAAATTATTTATTAATTAATTAATAATCAATATTTAAAGAGCAAGTGTTGATTTTTATGTTCTCGCTTAGGTGGGCAGTGTGTGGTGGCACCCAAACCCCTGATAACATGAGAAGTCTCCAGAAACATAGACTTCAGCGAAAAGAGATTGGTTTATTTAACACTATCAAGAAATGTTTGAAACACTTTCGCTAGTTCGTCTGCCGGTCCGATCCCGTCTCGACCGGAAGGATATATCGAGCCAACTTCGGGATCAGCATTATGCTGATACCTCTAACCCCAAGATCAATCGTAGCTCAGAGGCCAACTAGAATGAATGAGCACGATATTGCGTATTGGGAGACTTTGGATTCCACTTCTCCAGGCATTTTTGACACTGCTCAGGGTGCTGTATGGGTAGCTGGGGTAGACCAAGAAGATATGTACAAATTATCCCAGGCCTGCTAATCTACGTAATGAGCAAATCAGCACAGGTGACACTCCCGAAGGATCTGTACCTGATCCCGTCCTGGCACTAAAGCAAACCCTGGGGCTGGTAGTCATCCCCGGTTCAGATGCAGGTTCAGACACTTCTAACAGCTGTCCTTCGTGTAATGGGATTACAAATTGTGTTTGCTTCTAAGCACCATTTTTCATTAGAATTATAACTCGGAATCTTTCACTGAAGTTGATCTGATTTTGATTGGATTTGCAAGTTGATATCAGAATCCTGGGTGTAAAGGTTGAATAGATTCAATATTCAAGTGCTTGAATGAATTTAATATCCAAGTCTTTGAACGCGCGATAATAAGGGAAGTATCCGCGCCAGTTTTTCCTAACCTTCTCAACCACCGGAAGCTTTGGAAATGGACAATCCCCTCGCTCATCATAAATCACGAACCAGCGACCAGTATTGCTGTCCCTAATTAGTGGCCAGTCATATCCCAGCCCCTCCGCTGGACAAGGGCAGTTTTTATTGCAATCAGATCGATTCCCTGCCTCTCGTTGTTGGTTTTCATCCTGAGGAATTGAGCGTGGGGTCTCCACAATATACAGCTTCTTAACCTTAGGGAAAAGGGAAATGAAGTGAGGAAGGGGTTCTCTGATGCACCTATCCCCGCATTCATTCGTCGTACATCTACTCCTATCATTAAAGCGTCTCTCATAATACCACGTCCTATACGGCGGCAAAATCTGCTCCCGTCCCTTGAAGGCCATCAATCGCTCGGTGTCCAAGCCCACATGCTGAATGTTGCGGAAGAAATCATGTGGAGAGCCCTTTAATCGAGAAATCTGAACGGCGTAAGCCTGGCATGTCCATGATGCATTGAAAACAATAATATCCCGAGCACCATTGAAGCGTAGGACATGATCCGGGAAGGGGGTCCCATCAGGATTATCCCATTTGCGCCAAGTTTCATATCCAATGTACCCCCAAACTTTTGGAAAGATGCGAAACGTGAGGGTATCCGGAAACATTTCGAGAACGACTTGACGAGACTGGACACAGGTCATAGAGGCAATGTAGCGGGTATTTGTTGATTTTCTGATAGATTGCAAGCAAGCTCTCTCCGACTGTGCTTCTCCTTGCACGCTGTAGTCATTGGTGCTGTTATAAGGCTGAAGAAAGAGTTGGTCAATCGGTTGTATCATTTCAACCTCATATTTCTGATGGCTTGGTCTTCTCGGATAGCGAAGGGTAAATCGGTACATTTGTGGTGTTGCGTCTTCAAGGTAGTGCGACCAGATTTTCAGCTGGAGCTCAGGTGGGAGTTTAGGGAACAGGTAAAAGGCGCCATGGGAGAAACTTGTCAGGTGCTCGGAGTCGTAAGCTATTAGGCACGGTGTAGGGTAACTTTCTATCGATTCTTTTTTCTTGAGGTGGATCATCTTGAATAATTCGACTATCTTTTCAAAAGCCATGTGCACAAGATGACAAGAGTGTTTACAATGCAAGAATGTATACAGCATAAATAATTGGAGGCGCTTTCTGGATGCAACTGCGAGTTTTATCTTGACAACTTTTGGTTGTTGGCGGAGCGGGACAATGCGAGGGTTTCGTACGTAGGGCGAACCTCTTTATGTTGCCTGCTCTACGCGCCGGGCGCCCTGGCAGGGCGAAACTTCCAACTCGTCTAAACCACTGGCCAAAACTCCTTCTCAACCTTGAGAATTCTTCCCCACAGGTCTTCTACCTTTTTCTTCGTCTCATTCTTTTCTCCTGCAGGTATCCTCTGCCATACTTCCTCCAACAAAACCTCAATACGATCCACGAACTCGGAGAATTCGGCCGACGACCAGTTGGGAATGAATTCTTGCGTTAACGCGAGGTTGTATGGTGCGTTGGATGATGAGGTAGAGGTTGAGAGGGAGGTACGTGCATGCGACCAGGCTGTTAGATAGCACTTGTGGTCTTGTGTCAGTTCGTACTTTAAGAGAACATAATGTAATAGAGATAAGATAGTTAGGAAGGAATCGAATGTTAGAGAAGACAGAACCATTGAAACCATTAGTTTTATTTCCTCCCGTTGCAGAAAGAACAATACCCTTGTGCCTTCCCTAAAATAACTTTGATATTTTGGGGGAAGTTGACCTCCCAGCAGCCTGACAAGAATGATGGAGTATGAAAAAAAAAGAGATGTGGAACCAAGGACGTACCTTCTCAGTCCCCCAAAGTAAGACCATAGCCTCCATCATCGTAGTCCTCTCCACTACCCTTGAGCACTCAACAAACAGCTCCCGGTATTTCTTCACCCCAACGCTCTCTTCATCTGCTAGTAGATTTAGTCCATACCGCAATGCAACATCCTCGAAGAACTTGAGTTCTCGCCGGACGTTTACGAGAGCATCGAGGAAAAGGTCAAGCAACCTAATACAAGTTTGTCAGTGTCGTGAAATTTTCATAATGAAAAAGAATTTGATACAAGAGGAAGAGAGGGTGTTAGGGGCAAGCAGGCTGGTGGACAAAAGGACCTCAGAAGAAACTGTTTTCCTGTGCCTTTGTCTATTTCTTGGAAGTCAAAAACACTCCCAGTACCTTCCCTTCAGTCCCAAATCCATCTCCAGCTAGAGATCTTAATCCCGTATGATAAAGTGGAGGGCACTCGCAAGGAGTCAATTCAAATGCATACAAATATACACGGACACATTCATGAATGCAAGAAAGTCTAGAGTGAACATACCGTTCGTCTAAACTATTACTGTTGATTTCTCGACCAAGGTCAATACCGTTGATAACCTGTGCAGCATACTTGACATACGCCTGTGCGTAGAGTCTATCCTGACTTAACCACGCTTCAAGTATGTTTTGCTTTAAATCACCAGTCCCTGCTTGTTCTAGAAATGGCGCCTCGGTTGCTGCTATGAACGCTGCTTCATTGAGTTTGAGAAGATGTTGGGCGAGAGATGCCATCGTCACAGCGATTGGGTGGGCGTGCCAATAGTATATGGTGTTGGGGGACAGCGAATGAAGAATTTGCTAAAGGGGAGGCAGCTGATAGAGGCGTATATAGTGACCGGCGAGTGTAGGAGGTGCTGCAGTCGAATGGGGCTAGCAAGGGGCTTAGTCTGTAGCAGTTATGAATGTTTTCAAGATGTAGAGGTGAATGTTGGCACGAGAGTTTCAAAGTATGAATCTAACTGTGTTCACTTATTTTGCGCAGGCCATAGATAACACAATATGAAGATGGGACCTAAATAGTAATAAAAGTGGCAAATCACAAATGTAATCTTGCTAAGAGTCTCCGTATGAAAATGAGAAATTGAGGTAAAGCTAGCCCCACGCTCCGAAATCGCAGGCGTGTTTAGGTGCCACACCAATATCTCGTATCGTGATGCATGTCACCACACAAAACTTCGTTCCTCTAGAGCCTCAGCCAGTGGTTTAGTACACTACATAGCCACATGCAAAATCAGTTTCGTCCTACTCTATGTAATAAAACTGTGAACAAAGCCACCTCAACTGCTTTCAGTTGACTGTGTCTTGTTCATCATTTTGTGTATTTTTCGTACCTGCCACCACTGTAAACAGCTGTTCCATGACTTTCAGCTACTGTGTTCTCTGCACTTAAAATCTAGGGGGCTCACCGGGGAAGTATAGTAACACTTCTCTGAATTTTCCATTCTTGTATTACTTGGAGAGTAGCGACATCGAATCACGATTGCCACCATACCTGGATAATCTGATTCCACCCCAACCCTTTTAAATATCAACTAGTGTCCTTGAAGAGCTTCATGCCTTTGAAGAAGTGCCATTACTCCCTTTCCACTCTTCGAATTCGTTGAAGCAGCTTCCACTACGTCCTTTGTGATCTTGACTTCGTCCCCTCGTCTTTCAAGAAGACATGCTACCACTTCTGTTCCACTGTCCCAGTTTCCTGCCGCAGCTTTTAACACATCCTCTGTGATCTTGACTTCGCCTCCTCGTTCCTCAAGAAGAAGCACTATGACTTCTGTTCCACTCTCCCAATTCCCTGCTGCGGCTTTTAACACGTCCTCTGTGATCTTGAATTCACCTCCTCGTCTCTCAAGAAGGAATGCTATGACTTCCTTTCCACTCTTCCAATTCCTTGCCGCAGCTTCCACCACGGCCTCTGTGATCTTGACTTCTCCCCCTCGTCTTTCAAGAAAGTCAGCTACCTCTCTCGCACTTTCCCATTTTGCAACTCTGCTAATATATTCTATATTCAAAGAGGTGATATTGCATAAGAATTCTGACATTGTACGATAATCAAGGTTGGTCTGGCCAAATAAGAACAAACTGACATCGCGGATAACTTGCTGGGTGTCCTTTGTATAATCCGCACGCAGATGATTACTGTCGCACACATCAGAAGTTATGCCAAGGAGTGCGTATATCATGTCCCGTGGATCACTTGCTTTGCAGCCGTTGAACTTTACCAAGAGAGTGTAAAGATCTCGCTTCTGGCTCCACCAAGAATCTTTCGATAGACCTGGCATGATATCCAAGACAGCTTGAGAATGGGGATTTGGTTGTACTCCTGTTAGCAACGGAGCAAGAGCGAAGATGCGTGCTAGGACAGATTTGGTGCCACAACAGACTACTGCGGTTGTTGCGTTTGCGACTTCTTGCAAGATCCAAACCCGCTGGAACCAAGGTCGTTCTAAGAGCAGCTCTACCCCTCTACGCTGAAGCCTTTCTAGATCTAAATGTTGTCTTCGTAGGATAGTGTTCACAGCTAACCAAAGATTTACCCAGCGTCCGTCTGAGGGTTTCCAGTCGTTATGCGCATGGTTCAAACACTCTTTCTGCAGCTGCATTAGAGAATCCATGATGACGTCTGTTGCAAATGTCGCTGGGCCCAACCAGATAATGACTCGATCAGCCTGAGAGTATATATTCCCCATTTGGCGAACATGTTGTCCTCGTTCTTCATTGTTGCTTTGGTTAATGCAAACCGCATCAATCCAAAGTATCCTATCTGTATCTTGGGAACGCAGATGCCAAAGCGCCCAGTATAGGTTCTCAGTGATACCAAATCGTTTTCCTTCTATCTTTATGTATTTAGTCATTTCCGTGCCGCCCCATGTATATGACAAAGCCTCATAGGGGATAGTCGCGCAATCTTCGTAGAGCCAGGCTTGAAAGAGCTCGCACTCAATGTCAACCTCTCGACCCTTAATAAGTCGTAGCAGCCGAAATGCAGGCACTTCAAGATCAGCTGGTTCGTATTTGAAAACATCCATTTTTGTTACACGGGGGAGTTAGCTGGGTAATAAGTCGTAATGGTGAAATACCGAGAAGGCTGGCTATTAGGCAGGTGGTCACAAAAGTATCAACGACATAAAACTCATCAGAGCAGAGATCAACGGTTGACGCGTAAAGTTAAAGCCTTCCTGACGAGAATAGGTAGTAACTATCCATACGTAGAACCTAAGGACATGACTTGGAGCCATTCACTGAGGGGTAGAGCTTGTAGTTATTTGGAAAAGCATGGGGCTTAGGCGCAAAAAATGCAATGTTAGGGGTCAGCCTAGGAAGATGGCGCAGCAGAGGCAGAATTAGCACTGGACTTGACACCGCAGAGATAACTGCAGCTGCCACAGCAAGAAATATCGTGTGACCTTGGGAAACGGTTCCAAGTAAATTTATCTGGGCGCTTTTTAAGTCTTAGTGAAGATGTTAGGTGTAACGGATGCACATGGAGGCCCTACCTTCTTCCTAGCAAAATTGATGCCTTTGATCCTCCTGCCCACATGATAAGGATTTTAATTAGGAAGAAGGTAGAAAGGCAGTGAGGTGACGGTCACAAAATAGAGAACTGAGAAGTAAGTTTTGAGAGCGACCGTGGTGGTGTTTGGGGAGAGGTTGGCAGAGCCTCAAAGTGGCAAACACGAACTATGTCAACTGGCAAAAATAGTTGATGTGATCTCTGCTCAGAATTTATTTTGAGGTGAAGGGCACGAAGTTAGTTTTGCAGGTGACTGCACCACCCAGATACAAGGGCTCACTGCTTGCTGTTTGAAGACCGTAAGACGGAACAAGACTTGTCCTTTGTTTGGAGTGACCTAGGTAGATAAGTTGTCCACATGTTCATGCCACAAACTAAACTCGGAAGGAGGCGTCAGCACAGGTATGCAGCTCAATGTAAGAGGGACAAGGGACAGGAGCAATCAAGGTCACAATGTTTGGCACAGAAGGTAAAGATCAACGAGTTTAATTCCACTACTGACTATGGAAACCATGAAAAGCTATCAAGGTCGGGTCACCATCCCAGAGGGGAGACACCGAGACCAACACTGTTGAGACACACCAAGGAAATGTAGGAAGCTCAGTCAAACCATCCATCCGAAAAGAGCAGCGAGATTCCTTAGAATCTCTACCATAAAAACTGAAACCGGTCGCTGAGAGGCCGCTGTGTAAAGAAATGGTACATGAAACTTTTGATCAAATCCACGGTCAATAGCGTCCTTGCTGTGCCCCTCGCCAGCTGCTACTATTGCCTCCGAGAGTCAAGAGCCTGTGCTCTTCCCCCCAATCCATGAGGTGCCGGCGACTATGACATCGTGTCATTCAGCCTGATTGTCCACCAGTCCTCCGCAAAGCAATATTCTTCCAGTGGTCGCGTTCTGCTTCCAACTTGGCAATTTGATCCTCAAGTTCTTCCATCTTCTGCATTTTACGTTGTCGAGACTTACGAGCTGCAAGAGTATTGCGCGCTCGCTTCATAGCAACAGTGTCATTTGGGTCATCGACAATGATAGGTGGGAGAGGCTTGTCGCGCTTTCGAGAGTTGACACCAGCGATAGATGCGTGAGTCCCAGAAGGAGATGTACCAGTACCGGATCGACGACGGCCAGTAGAGTTGCGAAGGTGCTCAGAAACCTCGAATTCCTCCTCGGGGAGTAGAGGCGACTGTTCTACCTTGGCTGGCTGTTCCGTTTGGTCATCCTGAGGGAAAAGAGGATACCATGGGTCGCCTGCAAGGGCTTGGCCATCAAGATCATGGCCGTTGCCGACGAACGGAGAAACATCAAAGTTGTCTGTATATTCGGGTGACTCGTTGTACGTCGATGGAGAGGTCAAGTTGGTGAACGCAGTAGAATTTGGCGCAGACGCGAAAGGATCGCGCACAAGCAAGTCTTGAGGAGAAACAGTACCCATGTTGGTGGAGCTCGATGATGACAAGTTCATAGTTGGATCGTAGATCGTTGGAACGGCAGGAGAGGAGTATGCCGAGTTGAAGTTATTGTTATTGGTCGAGGCTCCACCTTCAAAGGCAGTGAATTCGTCAAAGAGGTCCATGTCTGCGTAGTCTCGTGAGTCACGGATCGTTGCAGTGTCGGATGAACTATAATTACCTTGCATAGCCATGTTTGGTGTTTGTGGAATATTGCCTGTTGATTGCGAAAACAGAGGGACTGGAGGTCGAGTCGCGCGCTGTTGATGCAAAGCAGCGGAAGAAGAGGGCGCAGAAGAAGCGTAGAACTGATGGGGACTCTGCGCAGGAGTGAACCGATTTGTGAGGGCCGAAGTAGAGATAGAATGTCCAGTAGATTGTATGATCGCAGCGACTCTCTGATTCTGCAAAGAAGCGGCAGAGGCTAGATGAGCAGAGTGACGACGATTTTGGCCCGATTGGGCGCTGTGCTGGGACAGACTAGGGGTACTGCGAACGCTGGGAGACCGCTCGAACAGAACAAAGTCCTGATGTGTTTGCGAGGGAGCGGATTGGTGATCCTGATGAGAGTGCGGTGACTGGTGCGGTGATTGTGCCGGCAGGCTCGATGAACTGGAGGGAAGCCATGATGATTGAGAATCCGTGGTGAAGACTGGAAAGTCTTGTGAAGGTATGTTGGCGGTTTGGAGACTTGAACTAAAGCGTGAAGCTGTGCTGAAAGTCAGATTTTCCTGGGAGGGAAAAGCTGAAGTGGGGGGAGGTTGAGGGGAGTTGTGGACTGTTTTGAGATGGGACGGAATGGTGACTGAGGTTGGCAAAGGCGTCGCGGAGACGGGTAATTTAGAACATCGTGAGAGCTTCTTCGATGTTCTTGTGTATTATGTGTCAGAGTGATGTGGATGAAAAGAAGAGTCAGAGGAATATGCCTGAGGTGGGAGAGTCGAAGTTCTTATGGGCAATCTCGCGAAACCGCAGCCAGGAAAACAGCCCGTGCTTACGAATGAGTCACAGGCAGACACACGAGGATTGGACAAGGAAGCGAGACGCCAACCCGAAGTGAACTGGCGGGAGTGCTGGCGCAGTTTGGGCGAGAACGGCCAGGGCTTAGAGGGAGGGTTTGGTAGGGGAGTGCGTTGGACAGTTTGTGTGCTGGAAGAATGGTTTCGAGGACAATAAGCTCACTATCTCCAGCCTCGACCTCTGTGATTATTTTCTGTTTTGTTTACATCGAATAGCTCTTTCCTTACAAGTTTCCCTTCCCTCTTTACGTTCTGTGCACTTCTCTCTCATTCTCCTCCTCTCTCTCTCTCTCCCTCTTTTTCTCACCATCAGCCCCGGCGCACTTCGCCCTCCACCCTGCAAAAAAGCCCGTCCAATTTTAGGCTATTGGTACGCCGCTCTTGCACCGCCAAACTGGATGAGATGCGATCTTGTCGCCTACAGATGCTTGCAACGCGTGTTGGAGATAACACACTGCCCGATGCTTCAGGACTGGTACCCGCTGAACTTTACGACTTGAGTGTTTCAACGGCTTAGCCAACTGAAGAGTTATCCTCGAGAACAGGACACTTCTATCCTCTTCACTGGAAGTCCTCCATCGAGTCCTACGAAACACTGCGACGCGGCCTAGGCACAGGAATCTGTCCAGTTGACCGCAGCGCCGCTTAGAACAGCGCCCTATTCTGAGATAGATACGAGACCGGGATACACTTCCAACAGACCGACTACAAAACCACAAAATGCTTTTTGGGCTCGCCGTGCTCTGTTGATCTAAAAGTCCTTGGCCGAACCCAATTTTAATTTCAACAGTGCAAGTTCAGCAAGCCATCGCTGCCTTTACCTGATCCTATGGCCGAAAGCCAATCTACGGTGTACGTATGGCGATCAGGTCCCCACCATACCATTGACACCTACGCCCTTTGGCGGAACAAATCGCATCTCAACGACATCCAGAGTTGCAATTGCATCCAAAAATTGCAGCGAGGAAAAAGCGAAAGTAAGAACTACCATCACGAGTCTCTGGACTTGCAACCTGCAATGCAAGCGTGCACCTGAGCCCTTCAGTCCGGCCAATACCCCACAATCCCCTCGTTCTGTCAAAACCAAATCCCGTGTGAGTCACAGAACTTGCATACAAAGTCCATCGGCCAGCCAGAAACAGCATACGGCACCAGAGTGCTGCTTCTGAGGGCTCCGGGTTGTGATTGGTGGTGGTGTTTCTGGAAGGCTGATGTGCAAGTGCTGCGGCCTGTGGCTGCCGCAGGCCTGCATGAAGCGTACTTTCTTGCTTACGTGACGTTACGTTGCACTTGTCCTTTCTCAAAAGAGATTCCAGGAACGAGAAAATACAGTACACAAATTTCTGGAGACGAGGTTCAGGAGACGAGGAAGCCCTCTTATTCGGCACGAAATGGCTGGATTCTGAACTGTAATTTGGCACGTGATGTTATTCACGTGACCATATTCCCCTTTCTATCGCTCGTCAAAGGGGCAGTATTTTTACTTCTATTTGCAAAGTTCCTAGCCGATTTTGTTTTTCTATATGTTTTCGATGACATATATTCTTCCTAGTGCTTTGAATGGCAAAATTGTTGTCATCACAAGGCATTAAAGGGGTCGTCATCTTCTAGTGAATGCCATGCTCTTTATTTTAATCTTGCTTTCGCTCGGCTTATAATAGTGTACAAAAATGAGTCGCAATTTTCGAGCTAGCAAGATTAATACTATTATCTTTAGGTCATCTCAACAATACTTCCAGAATATAGATTTGTAGAGGATTCTTTTTTTAGTTTCGTGGCTTCTACGGCCCCGAATCTCTGATTGGGATACTTTTTGAAGGCTTTGCCTGAACTAGAAATAAGCGAGTGCTAGTAGTATGTCCCAAAAAGCACAATAATTTAGATCGAGTATTCAGCTTTGTTTCAGCAGTCTCACCAGGCATCCAAGTTTCAACAAGAGTAAATCAAACAGTCAGCCCCACTTCAGCGAACGAAGGAGGCATCCAGCCCACATAACATCAGATGATGCAGGCATCCAAGGAGTCCACGAGCCCCCATTTAGGCAGTAACTATTCGTGAGAAGTTAGATAGATCTTTCCCAAGAGAGAATACCAAACCATCATTACCAACACGCTTTTTCAGCACTAGCAAATCATTTCATCAAGAGAACTTCCACAATCGGGGTACAATCAAGAATTGCATTTCAGATCCCCCGATGCACATACCATATGTCAGTTCAGGGCATGACGCCTTACCTATTGTAGTTTAGCGTAGAACAGCTGGAGAGATTACCATCTCTCAACACCACTCCTTATAATTAATTAATCAGTTATTCCAATATATTCAGTACTGGCACAAGGTCCAATTGCATCAATTGCATCAATTGTAGAAGAGCCCTCTGATCCAACACCATAGACTTCCATAGAGTTGACACAAGGAGCTATGTCGTAACTGAAAAGTTACTATCAAGGAATTCCTAAATAAAGAATCCCATAAACCGATATGTACTCGGTATTTGTCGTGTTAATGTACGCATGCGCAAATTAGAGGTCTGGCGTTTCCAACTCCGAATACATTCTACAAATACGGAGCACAGCGCCACAATAACACTCTGATAGCAATAGGTAAGAGCACGATATCGAAGCAAACGGTACGGAGCAAAATGGCCACCAAAAAAAGCTAGGTATCAATCTAAGACAAGCATATAATTAGAAGGCAAGATAAACCAACTACCAAGAAAACACAATCCATATTACGACCCTGGCCATATTAGTCTTTTCCCTTAATTAATCGCTTCTGAACTTTGGGTTTTGACCTGCCCTTTCAGAACAAGGGTTGCTCCCATCCAAACGTATATCGTGCAGCAGTCCTAGTCCCTTCTCCGTCTAAGACTATCTTCTACACAAAATCAAATATAATCCTCATTCACGGCTTCAGACCGTCGCTATTAGAGTGTTTTAACTGACACCCCCTTTACGATTTATGAATTTGCCAGCAGAGTCTTGAACATCCACTCCTAGAGAGAGCTTGTGTACCCTATTGGCCCAGGTTGTCAGCATCTACAAGTCTCTACTTCATGGACATGGGCCTTGCAAAAACGGAAACGCAGCGTTTCTGCCTAAGCACGATGCTATATCAGACATGGCCTGCGAAACGCCACCTCCGTCTCTCTATCTAAAGGAGTTTCAGTGTTTCCGCTACACTCTAAAAGAGGGATGTGTTAGGAGGCAAAAACTACCTACTCTTATCCAAGATCTAATCTATGCTTACCATTAATTATGATACTCATATACTAGTTGTATTCTTCTTCCAGAAGTGTGAAAGCTAACTAGAGGGCTAAGATATCATAGGAGCCAACTTGTTCGTAGTCCCCACATCATAGTTCTGACCAGTCCAGCGGAATTATGACCATGCACGTACTGTTTGGCGGTGCAAGTACAATAAGCAGTGATCTCATCCCAAGACTTCGCGGCATCCGTTTTACATACTTGATCCCGTTATAGCTGACGGATGAAGGATTGGGCTGTGTTGTAATGCATGGTTTTTTTTTTGGTTGCACTGGTGGTTGGAGATTTATGGGGTGCGTTTCCATTTGGAATAAAACGCATTTCTGGTATCAATGGAGTGGAGGGTGCTGGACCCGCCGCTATTATTGGGAGTGGAACTATTGGATGCCAGTATATCAATCCCCTTCATTACTGGAAGAAATGTAAGGTCCGTCAACAAACTTACTATGAAACCCCCCAGAAACCCAAGCGCTTTTCACAGTAGAATATAGCCATGATTAGGTATTTCACTGGAGTTAACTCGCTTATGGCATCTGGAGAAGCTCTGTTGATCTGTAGGAGATCTTTCCCTAGCGAGCGAAGATATGGTATGGCTACAATTTTAATTGATGTTATTGATTCCTGTACCCACGAGGAGATTTAGGATCTCGCTGCGGGAATTTCAGTGACCGCATCCTTGACCGTATCTTACATGACACGCTCATATACCTTCGCAATATTGCTATTCGGACCCCAAAAGCAGCAAAAATGACCACAGTGGTCGCAAGATCAGGCGTTGGTCGACTTTTCCCTTAGTGCTCTGGATTGCGTGTTGTTCCCCACTGCCGACCAAATTTCCTCATTAAGGCCCAGCGGCCTGACCTTGGATCGAAGTTCGAGAACATTTCGAACACTAGTAGTCTATATTCGCGGAACTAATTGATAAAACATGACCCAAATATTTGGAGACTTATCACGATTTTCTTTGAACTAATGGCTTAGTGGCTACTACATACCTGTAAGGCATTAGGTAGTCATCCAGTTACTTACCTTTTCTGCTGTATCAGCCAGAGGGATCCCGGCTTCATAAGCTGTCTCCACTGCAATCTCACAATAAGGAGTTTGGCCGGTCCTAAATGACATACTTACAGAGGAGCCTTTCCATCCTTCGGATTAACTTATTTGTGAGAGTTAATTCCAAATTGTGGCACCCTTGCTAAGTCCAACTCAAGGGATTCTTTTTAACTCACTATGCTATATAGTCATGATGCCCAAGCTCAGCAGATATATAAAGACCTCTAGAAATTTAGGCTCAAGTGTGTCGATATACCCCACCCAATTTCAAACCCTGTGACTGTGTAGGGCGTATTTAAGACCTTGATATTAACTATAAGTTCCTAGGCAGCATTTTTGAATCACAACTCGGGCGACTCAGAATTTCTCATTTACATGAGAATTTCAAATAGCCATATATATGTTAACTTACGTTTATCCCGTGACTCTTTACATCCGAGTAGATGAATACAGAATCTAATTGTAAATGGTAGGAATTGTGAGCCCCGGGTTTATGAAGAGACTTGAAGTCTTTGAAGACTGGATACTGGCTTGGAAGAAATGTGCTTCGAGCGTCTGTTCTGGCTTGAGTACGACAATATGTTCATCCTCGATATACCTGAGATTTTGCGACCGATAATATAGTGAGGTGGTGCGAATAAAGAGGCGTGGAAGGTTGAGCTTAGACATAGTCTTGTGTAGTCTTCTTGTTACTTTGGGGCATTTCAAGTAGTCAAATTTGATATTAGAACTTGCTAGGAAAGGATGGATATTGTCTGCGTACGATGACCAGACATAGAATACCTTGCCGTCCATTTAGATTCCTTTTTCAGTTTTGAGATTCGTTTTAGTAGTACAAGTACGATCATCACCACTTTTTAGGGCTCCCACCACCGCTACTAAAGTCTTCTCCCTTCCTCTCCCTCTCAACCCTAGCATCGAACTCCTTCTGCGCCTCCTCTCTCGCATAATTATTCTCCGCTTCGCTCTTCGAAAAAGAAAAAGTGTTACTTTCACCTTGTTGATTCCTCCGCGCTTGCCATCCACCTTGGCCCTGTGTAGGCGCTTGAGCTGGTGTTCTTGTCGGTGGAGGGGGAGGTTTCTCCCCGCGACGTATGCGATCCCATGCTGATCCCGAAGCAGCTTGTGGTCTTGACGATGTATCTGCAGCCATGCCTTGCTCACTGGTGGGAGAAGCGTCATCAAAATAATCGAACGCCTGCCCTTGGGATTGCTGCTCAGTAAATGGCAT
The DNA here is from genome assembly GCA_021365295.1 of Tricladium varicosporioides. NCBI lineage: Eukaryota > Fungi > Ascomycota > Leotiomycetes > Helotiales > Tricladiaceae > Tricladium > Tricladium varicosporioides. Next base: position 767,087 of record JAJTIW010000015.1, on the reverse strand, counting down.
TTGTGTCGTTGGTTTCGGCGCGGCTGGGGCAGACCATTGTGTTTGTGACTCCTCAACGGGCTGTTTACCTTCTTCCGACATATACATTCCTCCTGTTGGACTGGCATCATCGACCCCTGATTGTTGTGGTGGTGGCGGAGGGACACGATTCCTGGGCTGCGGCAGCGCGCCCCGATTCTGCTGTGCTTGTTTCCTCAAGGCATCAGTGAATTCTTTCAACCGTGGGTCACTCATCTCTCCAACCGCCGTAACGCTCATGCTGTAGCTCCCAAAGAAGATCTGCCCAAGGATAATCCCCATAGAGCTGTATGCGACACCTCTCATTATATGCCAAGCTAATATAGCTCTAGAACCTCTGGCTATTGCCATTTTAGGATGTGGGAATATTTCAAAATTCGTCGTTTCGGCTTTCGGCTGGAAGAAGGGAATTCGCATTGATGCTCTTGTGTTGTAGGTACGCCATAGACCACCAGCAACGCCAATAGGTGTGCCATAAGATATGATACTAACTTGGCGTGCTGTCCAGAAACTGAATGCGTCTACTTCGGCTTGGTTTACTGGTCTTTTCAGGACAGAGGTGGCGTGTTGGACTCTAGCTTGGGTAAGCTTCCGCCAGCTTTCCGGCCAACCTTGGAGAGTTCCAATTATAGGAAAGGGTTCTGCATAGATAGAGAATTAGCTATTGAGATTCACCATGTACCATGCTGAATTAGTTGAAAAGAAAGAGGCTTGGAGGCTGGCTCTAGCTAGGCATTCTTGATCGGGGATATACCCCATTCGAGTTGACTGATCCAACCGCTCTAAGATATCTGACAACTATAAGAAAACGTACGTGGGAGACCGTCCATTGTTTCTGGTATTCTCGCGCCCCCAGCGCCCCCGGCACCGCCATCTGATCCAGAATACGGATCAAAGTCCGATGGAGGGGCAACATCAGAGAAGGAGTCTTGGTTCACTGTATCGGAGGCATTTTCGAGAACCATCGTGTTTGATGGTTGCAGACTATGAAGCCGCGCATCAATTGAGTGTTGAAATTGTCGTGTGATCAAGTTGCTTGAAGCTCTGGAAGCTCCGGGATTTCACTTAGAGCTCCTTTGGTGACGTCCATAAAGCTCCCTCGGTGGCACGACTTTGATGGGGAAGCTGAAGCGAGGGAGCTTAGACCGACAGGCGACCCCTGCGCACTTTTGACATCAGGAGGACTTCCTTCCAACCTTCCACTTCGTTTCTGAGACATCAACAAGCTCATGATCTTTCTTTCGAGAGGAAAATACTACTTTACGAGCGATAATGACCCTCATGATCGATGTCCTCGACTTCGCAAAAGGCGACATACGACGATCTTTCTTCAAAGTTTCAGCGTGATCATTTGTCCACCACACCCTCAAGAATCAAGTCTTCATCGTCGCCTCTTCGTATCACAGCATATACCAAGTAGCTGGGTGAAGCCACTCATCCCGAAGCCCGAATACAGGTCTTGAGAGAAGAGTTTCTCCCCCTGCGCTGGCTCTTCTACACCTAGAGATTATCTTCCTATTTGTTATCGATGTTCAGCTCTCTTCGACTTTGAAATGCGGTATGATCATAGGCTTTCGTCCGAGTGGACCATTGTTTGAGCTCTTCTGCATCATCGAATCGCTATCGCGACGTACCTTGCACCTGAAAATGGTTGGGCTCCTATCTTGGGCGAGCCCAATAGCGATTTGCAACACTACACATGATCCCACCACCCACCCCTTCTTGATTGGCCCATGCACCATCCTTGATCCGTGGGTCATGTACGCCCTCACGAAGGTAAGAGCTTCAACAACGCCCTGAATACGTTGCTTGAAACAAGCTCGAGAGCCTCCCGAAGCTATCTATTCAAGCTGATGGTGTGCGGGGAAATGATGGACTGCTGCCACGTACTTTGGAATCTGACTGGCTGCATCTTCCTGTCCTGTTTCCGAGATGTTTATATTCCGCATGGCTCCCAAGCATGATAGCTTTGAGTTAGTGTGGCGTAGCGATTATCAGATGGCGTCTTATGCTCCTGTCTAGCAGCCTTCAATCTTCGATCGCAGTGTCAGATGTTTTGTTTTGTTATATCATGCCGGGGATCCCGCAGTAAACATTTAAGAGGTTTCGACACTACCTGTTTCCTCAGCCTTATACCCCAACGTACTTCCAATGTCAAGTATCCTAAGCTTCGGCATGCCGTCCTCAACGAAGGAAAAGCACTACGCCAACCGTTCTCGACGTCGCAGCAGTGAAGTAATTGTCTCACAAACTAAGAAGTCAAAGAAAGAGAAGGATAAGAAGAAGGACAAAGGCAAGGACACGGACACTGAATCTGTCTCCTCCACAGCCTCGTCAGAAGACGCTACCGTTGTCCCACCTCCACCAGAGCCAAAGAAATGTCCGCTTCGATTCATTCTCACTGGCATGCTCGACACCAAGAATGGGGATAGTGAAAGCAAGAGCTCCGGTTGCCCGTTAAGAAGAGTTCAGTTATGGCATACTATTCCGCTAGTATTGTTGGCGATCATCAATCTGCTGCTCGTCATTATCGCCCTACTTGGGCTGGCAATATACCGGATTGCGACAGGTATCATGGACTTCCGAGTGGTAGTTGAGAAGGCGGACTTTGATGCGAAACCTCATATGGAAAATCTCATCGATACAGAAGTGGATGGTGGTGTTACGGACGTGTCGAGCAAGGCTTCGAGCAAAAGTTCAAACAACAAAACTTCTAACAAGGCTTGAGTGCTGGGTATACGCCTTACCTCTAGTTTTATGGTTCTTATATCATCATTGGGTCGGGACGGGGCGGGCTGGCGTCTGGTTCGAAAGGAGGAGCAATCGTTCCCACCGTGGGGTTTGGAGTAGTCGGCACAACTTGAGATTTTGGCGGCGGAAATACCAAATGGGAAAATACTTTTGCACTCTTGGGATTTCAAGTACATTATTTAATTAAGGATGACCGGGGAGTGTTCTCTGGGCTCAATTTAGTTGTTTTGAGTGGGCTGTTCTTAGAATTGCCAGATTCTAAACCTTACCTTGACCAAGTTTCGGGATAGAAAAGCAGATGATAACAGTAGAAAAGTCTTCAAAAGTGTGCGATCGCTTACAAATACTTCCTTGAGTACATGTTCAAACTTCCTACCATTTTAAATTCTTTACTGAATTTTCTGGCAAACGGTAGGTGGGGTGGTTGCTCATCCCCTTACAAGCATCTTCACAGCTGAAGCGAATTCTCTGGCGCTAAAACTTCCTAGCTTTCTCTCAAAATTTTCTAGGATAACTAGGGCACGGAAAGCATTTATAAGGTGGAGTGTTTCCCTTTTTGCTGTTAAATCATCTTGCCTCTCCTTTACGAGGTGATGAAGTCGACCGTCTCATTGTCCAGCTGTTACTCGCTCTCGCTGTGTCTAAGTCCAGTGGTTCTCAATGCGTCCAGCATACAGCAACACAGTGAGTAATTCCCTCCCAATAAACAATTCTGTAATAACTTTGATAGAATGTCATTGTCATGGTGAACAACGGGAGTAGATTCCCATAGATAGGCAAGGAAGCAAGACCAGATGAGATTAACGCTATAACGCGTAAAAGCCCTCCAAGCGCTGTTATTGGTGAGAACTCTCTAAGGCTGGAAATCGGTGTGCTAATAGTTACAAGGAATTTCTGGGGTGACCAAATCTTCAAAGAATGGCTTTGGAGTTCCACTCGAAGTCTTTGAATTACTCGATTTCGTTGTCCGGAGGATCCCAAAGCCACAACTCCCCGGAAGATCTACGGCATCCGAGGCTTCACTTTCCAGATCTTGAAACCCTTCAAGGACATAATCATTCCTAAAGCTATCAGTACTGCTTTCTAATACCTCTGGGAAATATTCACGCACCTCTCATTACCCACACATAGTGCGACCTCAATAGCGCTCGCAGGATCGTTGATAATTGACTGGAATTCAATCGCGAATTTCCCCATCGCCTCTACTAATTTTTGGTGAAGTTCTATGCTTCCAATTCGTGGAGAAGTGATTCCTCCAAACACCGTTTTAAAATTCCTGATGCTGCTCTCTTGCATAGTGATCATTTCTTTCGCAATATCAATGATGGTTGTGGTTTGTTCGGCTAGGTTCTGAACAATGGTTGTCGTTGCATCGCTGGGGTCGTCGCCCATATCGATGAGAATATTCAGATCGTTTGAGATTGAGAATTCTGTGCTTTTCAGACTTCTCATTGCCTCAAGCACTTCAGATGCTTTGGGTGTGGTGGTGGTTGGTTGGATTGGGATAGCCATAGTTAAGACAGTAGTTGCCAACATCAGGATGAAAAAGTAGAAATACATTCTAGCAAAAAGTTTGGGCTACCTTAAGCCACAGGGTGAGCGGGAGTGAGATAGTTCCGATAACATTTGTGACGAGCTGGTTGATTCCCGGAAGGCGGTAGTTTATAGAGTGCTCGACAATTGGTTTAGTTAGATAGCGCCTGAATGTTAATAGTTCGATATAGTTTCCGAAAGTGGTTTCCTAGGATCACTCAAACATGTTTGTTCCACTACTATATTTATATCACAAGCTTCTCTTTATTGTGTTCACGAGATTAGTTGCCGTAGGTATATTGCACTATGCTAGGATTCTCGTTTTCCAAATCTGTCAGTGTTGGTGCCCCTAGGTAGTTGAAAATAGGCACCCAAGACCAGAATTAGTGTTGTTCTCTGTTGTTGGCAGGCACAGGTATTGCGATGTGGTGTTGGTGAAGGTCGTAGGCCGGGCCAACTGATTAAGCGACCTATTTTGAGACCTCCTAAGCCACGGGTTGAGTGAACACCAACATTGCACTCTCAAAGCGCAAAGGAAAGTCAAATACCCGCGCGTTACAATACTCGGGCTTTCACAGCCTGATTCGCGGAATCTAAGAAATCCAGTCTGCCTGAGTAGTCCCAACAAAGTACAAGTTTACAAGCATTTCCCGGCTTTGTTGTTAGCATTCAGCCCCATTAGGACATGTTGGACATCACTATGGTCTTCCAAGTTCTCCATTCTTTAGTTTTTCAGAAAATTCCATACAGTGCACTAAAAAAAAAATCCAGTTACTAGGATCATGGGGCCTGATGCTATTGGTTCAAGGGCACCTCGCTGCGGCAATTTCAACGACTATAACTTGGAGAGAGTCAAAGTATTTGAAGTAAAGCTTATACTTCAATTAATTCTCTTCAATTCAGCAAATTTCAGACATTTTTAGTCTAACATAAAGACACATATCAGCACTGGTGATTTGTAACGAGCTTAAAACCCATAACAATCCCAACATGCACTGAGATCAGGCTGTATCACTTCTACTGTACCCCTTGTATGCTCATTCACCTGCACAGCCTTTCTAATTTCAAATTAAATAGAGCGGGCAGATTCCCTGTGATCAACAATATCTCCAGTCTCACAGAAGGGCAGGCGCAAGTTAGTGTCTTTGCAGCCGTTGCCTTCATTGTCGACAACATCGATCAAGTCTACATAGAACTAACTATAGTCTTGACAGTAATTGAGCTAGATGACATAGGCAAAAACTAAATAATACTAGGTGCCCACAACTCCGAAGAAAAGAAAGAACCATCTTGTTGAATGAGCGATGCACATTGTTGGATATTTTCAACGATGATCTTATTTCTATAGAGAGAAGTGCTATATATATAGACCTGGAGTCCATAAGGTTGCCTATTGCTGCCTATTGCTGCCTATTATTATGACTCATAGAAGGCAACAGTTGTCCTTGCCTATCTTAGTTGTCTATATTCAACACACATGGACCTGCTTTTCTAAGCCTAACGCTCCAATCGAGCTTCAACCTACCCTTCCTCCCCCCAAAAATACACTCAATTACATAGAATAAATCAATCAATTCTCAACCCGACTCACAAGTGCAACTAGCATGCAATGGCTCCCAATATTCCCTGATTCAACACTTATCACCTCCTTCTCATGTAAGCAACAATCAAAGGCGCTCTGCTACTTTCAAAACAAGATATTCTTGCGGTATGAAAAGCAAACTACAAGATCCTTTTGGCCACAAAAGATTTCTTAAGTGAATTGGATGATATTGTATCCGCGGTGTATTTCTAGAAAGATCTAGATATTTCTGCGAACAACAGTGGTGACGAGACAGTTCAGGATTTAGTTAGGGAGGTTGAGCGTCTTAGGTCTACACTCGTTTTGCGACAGCTTTGATGAAATTTAAAGGAATATGTCGATTCACCAGTAATATAGAGCAAATCACGTATCGTACGTGACGTGCTGTTTATATTTGTTGGTTGAATCGTTGATGTTTTGTGTTGTGGAAGGAGCAGGAGCTTGAATACCCCTCCATGGCTCCCGCCACACTAACCTAATCAGGACTAGTTACATCATGTGATAAGTCATGTGACTATAGCTAATTATTTGTACCAACAGAATAAGACGCTAATTTTTTGTGTGATGGGAACACGAGAATTTTATCAAATCTTGTTGTCTTGACTGACTTTGTTTCGGAAGCTGTAAAATTGAGGGGGGATTTAGAACTGGATCCAAGTGTTGAGATAAATAGTCAGTAAGGTAGTTCTGTTTCTTTTACAAGGGACTCACATAGGAGCAGCCCGTGTCGTAATGTATTTCCTATCCTGATGGCGGGGTTGTTATCACCTCGCCTAAGCTTGAGCTCTCTCTTTCCTTTAGCAATTAGTTTATCAAAACAATACTATTATTACTTCATCGGCGAAGAGCCTGCAATATGCCAGGAAGTTTAATGCAATTGATTGCATAAATAAGCGGGGTTTTAGCCAATAGTGACAAAAACTAGAACTATTCTCTGTTCCTTACGGGCCAGAGAGCCTGCCTGGTCACAGGATTCTGTAATGTTCAACTAAGGCTATTGAAGCAATTGACCTAATTAAATATATTTTATAATAACATAAATAACTGTGTAATATTTCAATGAATGTTGTTGTTGGATACGGCATCCATAACTTCTGGCATTGCAGGGGTTTTCATAACCACCTAGGTATTAATTATCATATCTGACGATGCCTCCAGCATCTCGCAATAAAGCCGCTTTCGAAACGGGACTCCCTTTCGAATGTAGCTATGAGAACTTTACATCGCCCTTAATCAGGATCTCTACCTAATCTGACCAAGTATAGTTAAGCGCTAGTAATCATACAGCCACTTGCGAAATCGGCTTCGTTCTATTTCGAAAAAAAAAAAAATTCTGAGCACAGACCACGTCAGCCATTTTTAGCACAATATTCATGTTTGTCATCCAAAGTACTCGATCTTAGAAGGGAATACTATTCTGACTACAGTACGACCCGAGACCGATTTTCCCAAATCCTCTATCAGCGACTTAAATTTTGACCCACCTTCCCCTGGTAGACTAGCACTATGATAGCTAGCCTAAATTTTATATCGCTGCATTTACCTACCCTCCTGCTCTGCACGGCTGATAAGTGGACATCGGCACGGGGAAAAGATGGTGGGGGTTCCTTAACCACCTAGTCTGCCTCAGTCTACATTTGCCGGGCGACATCGAGTACGATCCCTGGTTGCAGCATGCATCCAACCGCATCGTGGTTCCAACGAACTGTGCTTGTAGAACAACAGCTGCCACACCTCACCCAGCCACTCCATGTTGGTGATTCTGCCTTCCAGCCTTGGAACTCATTGAGCAATGAATGGACTCCAGATCTTAAGTTGTCTGGTCATTTTGTTTAAGCCCTTTGATCCCCTGAATTTCTGTTTTGTTATTCTACTTTATTTATTGTAAATGCGTATTCTTTAATTAGCCCGACCTCGTTGCTGTTCGTTAGATCTCTCTTGATCTAGCCATTTTCCATCGATTATCCAAGTCAAATGGCTGAGTTTCTCGGAATCATCGGTATATTGTCCAATTTTGCGACTCTGACGGAAATCAGCTACGGCGTTATAAACAAGTTTATAATAGAAATCCAGGGTTGGAGGAAGAGGCACAAGAGCTGGGATGATATGATGAGCAAGTTCATTGAATACCTCCGTGTGAGTCTAGCTTACAGGACGGCCAGATCTTTCTAATCAGCCTAGTATCTCCTTCGCCTTTCCAAATCCGTAGATAAAGCAAAAGCCCAAAACGGAATCGGGTTTGACGATTATGGTAGCCACTGGGAGTCTATTGTCATTCGATGTCGTGAATTCTGCGAGTGTCTTAAGCGCTTCTACACTTTGGACGACGAAAAGACCCGAGGCTTTCGTGTTCTTATTGAGGCTTTCTTCTTGCATTCCAGGCTCCGAACACGAGCTGACAAAATTCTCATTGAGCTAAGTACAGCGAATATCCAGATTTTAGAATATATGCAGCTGTTAAGCCTCGAACTACACATCCAGGATCGCGAAGACAGCAAAATTATCAAAGCTAGCTTGGGCGCCATGGAAAAATCAAGACGTCCACTCGCAAATGTGGTAGAAGGCGTCCCGGACAGCACTGCTGATTCACGAAGTACCAAGGAGCAGAGCAGAGCAGCCTCTCTGGGAAGAACAAGTTCTCTCATATCGCAAATTAGCACGAAACTAGGTGTCCCAGACAGCTTTGATGACTCATGTAGTACCAAGGAGCAAAGCATCAAATCCGCTTCAGGACTCGGAGGTGCTCTAATATCATGGATAGGCACGAAACGGCCGAAAATGCGTGCTGGAAAGAAAATTGGCAGTGGGAAAGGGGTTGACCACATAAAAGAAGGGACAATTACCGCAGGCTTACCAGTTATGGTTTTCGACCAACGAGAGGAGGATCTCGGAGTTTCTAGCCAAAATACAATTGAAACTGAGTCCTCGGATGCTATTAACGACAAAGGCTCTATTCCGACAGCATCCACGAATCGAACATACACAACAAACGAACTTATAGAAAAATTTGTCGATATAGTTCCATCTTTTCCCATAAGAGTAGACAAATCATTCTCGTGCAATCCTGGTGACATTATCATGTGTCACATGGATCCACAAATGTCATCTCCAACGATTCATGAATTAATACCGGCATCCCTGTTGGAGTCTTCTATGCCCGAAGATGAACCCTCTGGCGACGAAGATGTGCCGCGTGTTGACGAACCCCTCGCGTTATCTCATCTTCTAGTCGCTGAGGGGGTAATAGCAGCTCCTCTACAACATCCCTCACCTCAAAACGAAACTCAGCCTGCAACCCAGAATATTCCCTTCTCTAGATCTAGTCAAGATCATCCAGACAAACCAGGCCCTAAATCAGCCTATCCGCCAGCTTTCTCCGCAGTGGACCTCAAAGACAAATTTCCAGATCTAGCCAGCAATATACTTTACCGAAAACCCTGTGGTTGTCTGCAAGATCAAGCCGAGGAAGCATTGATTACAACGCTAGGTATACAGCCCCCTAGAATCCAGTCTCCTTCAACCGAACAATCTGGTGACGTGCCTGAAGTTTTCTGGAAAGGCACTTCTTTCACTTCATTGAGGTTCGGGGACTCTTCGACAATGATCTTTTTCCAAAACTCAAATGGTTGGATCCAATGCGGGTTGATCCCAGACTCCACAGACGATTACGAAGACGAAAAAAAAGAGGAAGACCAGGAAGACCAAGAAGACGAGGACTACGAAGAATGCTTGCAAGAAATTGAGTACAAAGGATTGATTCTATTGGAACCCGTAGCTCTAGCAACACTAGGATCGCCATTGCTTGCTCATTTCCTGGAACCGAAGAGCATCGGATTATTTTACGTCGCTGAAAGACATGGAACACAGATGATCTGTGACCATCGCTTGGAGTTTTACGGAGAACGACCTTTTCTGTGGTCCTTAGGCAAACTGGAAACCTTGAAGATCCCAACGGCACCATCAACAAGGATTTTGTTGTTTGGAATTAAACCAGAGAAGTATATTTGTTTTGAGGAAGCCGGTGGAGATTTGGTATACCTACAACACGACCTCTCCAAGAGTGAGTGGGTCCGGATCTCTGGACCTCAACCCCCGTCGGGTCTGCTTCATTCTTGCCCACTTGGAATCTACATCGAGAAGGAATCAGTACAAAACGTGAGTGGCGTCGAGACAGTGAACTTCATTCACCAATTCTACCACCAATATCCTTCCGCTGAATCAGAGGATGAATACATCATGACTCAGATAGAGATTCAGAAATGGCAAGAAGAAAATTCTAATACATCAACTCGCAACCACAAATACCCGATAGATTTAGGAGATCAACTCGAATTTGCGTCTGGGTCTGGGAAAAGGATAGATGAAGCCAGACCTTTCTTCCGCAGCACCCCGAACATAATCTACATAGAGCCATTTCTGCCCACCGATATATCGGAGAGGGAAAAAGAAAACGCCTTTCCTTCTCAAATTTTGTGTAGGAAACATGAGGGAAGCCGGTTCCACGTCTCAGATTCATTGCTTGGAATAATATATGTTTCTGAACTTGGTAAAATGGCTCTGATAGACATGAGACAGGTTAGCTTTTCTAAGAATGAACAATATATCCCGCAGCCAAGTAAGCTCCTATTTGGAGGGGGGTTCAGCAGAGGAACGATTAGTGATGTAAAACTATGGTTGAGAATGGGGTGGACCCTCGAAAGATCTGTCGGAAGTGTTGGCTCTGAGGACGGTAGCGATGACGACAGCAGCGATGAAGACAGCAACGATGAGTACGGCAGCGATGAGTACGGCAGCGATAAAGGTAGCGATTCGGAGGAATCTAGTATTGTGGCCCAGCTAGAGATTAAAGCCCGGCGTGGCCCACGTCTTCTTCAGTACGTTGGATCAGGCAGATCAAATTAACAAGATATCTAGTGGGATTTATATTAGCAGTAGTAAAGCATTAGGTGTATTATTTGACATACAGTGGGGTGCAAAAAGTTTGAACGCGCCCCCTACTAGCGCTTATTTTACAGGCTCTCTAAAGTGCGTAGTCCAAGTACTGCTACCCTAAAAATACGTATAAGTAGTCACGCTAGAATGTTGGCAGGGCAACGGCGTTCAAACTTTTTGCACCCCACTGTATACTAACTTAATCTACCGTCAGCGCCAAAAATGGGTGAGGTGGTCTGTGCTCAGATTTTTTTTTCGCGAAAGGGGACGAAGTCGATTTTGCAAGTGACTGTATCACTTAACATAAATAAATTTAAGATTAATTGCTTAGTAAATAGTTATGATGCAGACATTAATAGGACGTTTCTTAGATATGAGTCATTTGAGGAATCAAGCAAAGCTGTGGTTATACTACTGTACCAGGAGGCGCCTATCTAGAATGTGTGGCTTACTGCTGCCGCTCTTAAACTGCGCTTGTGGTACTGTCTTCCTAACGTAGCGACCGATGCTGACTTCCTGCACTTCGTGAAAGCCATGCATGACGCGATACTATCTGAATTTAATTAGACATCGTTCTCAGTTCTGAAACATATTCTCTCAATCACTCTTCGAATATCCTACGAAGCCTACTTATTTACTAAACCTGAAAACAGGCTAGTTGACTAGCCTACATCCCTTTTAGCAAGAGCACAGTTACACACATCCAAGCGCAGGTCGCCTAGTTAATCTTCCCACGAGTGTCTATTATCCACCAGCTACCACGATCTACATATAATAGCAGCAAAGGCACTGTTACTATCTATAATGGAAAACCTAGCCCAATTAGCGTCAATAATTCTTCAAGGTGACACGGCTAGGGTGCAGGAGAGGCTAGCACAGCTACCAGATAAAGTGATCATTTCAGAGGAGGTGCTTGAAGCAGCTGCTAAGAGCGAATGGGGAGGCGCCAGAATAATGGAGATGTTACTACATAAGAAGGGTGCGGAGATCGTTATTACGGAAAAGGTAGTAACGGTAGCAGCAGGGAATGAAAGCATTGGGAAAGAGATTATGTCAATCTTGTTTAAGTATCATGGAGTAGATGTGGCAGTTACGGAAGAGGTTCTGAAGGCGGCGGCAAAGAATAGGGGGAGTGGGGAAGCTGTGATGAAGCTACTACTTGAGCAGGGAGGGACGGGCATGATAATTACAGAAGAGATAATGGAGGCGGCGGCGGGGAATTGGAAGAGTGGGGAAGCTGTGATGGAGCTGCTACTTGAGCAGGGAGGGAAGGATGTGATAATCACAGAAAAGATAATGAAGGCAGCGGCGAGGAATCGGAGGGGCGGGAAAGCTGTGATGAAGTTACTACTTGAGCAGGGAGGGGGGGACATAATAATTACAGAAGAGATAATGAAGGCTGCGGCGGGGAATTGGGGGAGTGGGGAGGCTGTGGTGAGGCTACTTCTTGAGCAGAGAGGGACAGACGTGATAATTACAGAGGAGGTGATGAAGGCGGCGGCAAAGAATAGGGGGAGTGGGGAAGCTGTGATGAAGCTACTACTTGAGCAGGGAGGGACGGGCATGATAATTACAGAAGAGATAATGAAGGCAGCGGCGGAGAATGGGGGGAGTGGGGAGGCTGTGATGAAGCTACTACTTGAGCAGGGAGGGGCGGACGTAATAGTCACAGAAGAGATAATGAAGGCTACAGCGATAAATTGGAAGAGTGGGGGAGCCGCTATGAGACTACTACTAAAGGAAAGGGGCAGTGAGGCCATGATGATAGGAGGAGTAGCGAAGGTGGCGATAGAAAACAGGCAGGCCATGGCAAGGATCGAGATAAAACAGGGCTATAAGGACGCCAGTACATCTAATGACACCATGGCAGCACCGGAAACTTATTTTGGCGATATGAGAACCGGTGACCAGATCTCAGGGCTAGCAAAAGATAGTTTGGACATCAGTACGATAATTGATAGTGTCGGAGACCATCAGTATCTGCCAGTGGTCGAATATATAACTGATTCCAGTGAAGAATTTGACGAGTTTGGTTGCAATATACCAGTGGTAGAACCCACTCCAACGGAGGTCGCAGAGTCTACAAGCCCTCCGGCTGTGAAGTTCCGACTATCGGAGATGAACGAGGACCTTCTATATCCGATGAGATACAAGACCAAACTTAGAGGACTCCAAACCCATGTTTGGAACGAATCGGCAATTGGCCAGCAAGACTTGAGAGCCGGGATACAGGAAGACGAGCCCAGCCTGACACTAGATTCCCAACTTCAAGAATCCCTAGGAATTCTTGCTTGCATTCAACATAATATTGCCTTCCTTCGAAACAGTGGATTTTGCAATTCATATGCCACGATTCTTCAGATCGATCCAGCGCGTACTCAAGTCGCATTAGTAAGGTTGGTTGACCTCGACAAAGTCGCACGTCTAGGAAAATGCATAGATAATACCAACACTTCATCCGAGAACCTTACACAATTGATGCTCGGCTGCATAGATTTACTTGGTGAATTGTGGTTTTCCTTGGGCAGTGACTCTGCAATTTTCGGTCTCCAGGTACTTGATCTGGTCCTAGTTACTCATGTCTACTCTCATGTAGGAGGTTTTAATGGCGCAGTAATCAAAGACACTTCGACCACCCAGATATTCCGGATCTCGGACCGAGTTTCTAGGGTTGTAACCGACCCCGGGAAATTAGAGAAAGGTATTATACGCTTCTGTCGTCGAACTCTCAAATGCTTGAATGGATTCCTCAATGGTGAGCAAGTATGGGTTCTCCATGGTTACGACACAGACCCAATGGACTCCACCAAGCTCTGGTTATCTACAGCTCCGGATGCTTTTGCAGACATTTGGGGCCCGATGTGGGCAGTTACCAATAGAGGGAGGCCTAACGAGATATTACGATATGACTTAGAACACGGCTCGGTTGTCCCAGCAGGCCCTACCTCTAGGAGTCGTGAGTGTCTTGTAGAGGCTACATCAACCGAAGACATCTGTCACTGGATCTCGAACAATGAGTTGAGAGAACTAGAGAAAAATTCTGACTTCGCTTCCCTGCCTCAGATCACCCAACCCCAATTGCTAATTGGTGCTGGTGTTCACAATGTTACCGAAAACACAGCTTGCTCTTGCGATCTGACGAATGTGAAACGGCACTTTGAGAGCAGTCGATTTTTGCGAGTCCCCGGATCATTACCAGGCAGGTGGGTAACGGACTCTAAGACCGTAGGCACTACCGCTGGGGGAGCCTCAGTAGGAGCGCCCGCTATTCAATATAGTCACACTATGAAGAATACTAGGGTGCCAATAAAAGAAGCATTTTACAAACGCTGGAAAAACGGTTCTCCAGATCTTCGACCTTGGTCCTGTCTGCTCCTGTGACTTGGACTTCAAGTCTCCATTTGTACAAGAAATAGTCGGAGAGTAAGGCTGATTGATCTTCTAACTGGAGATACCATGAGAGCGTATTTGAGAACACATCCAACCTATGCTCAAGAGACATGGAGATCCGAATTTGAGAAATTGTTTAATACTAGTCCAAGTTGTCTCAGCAAGTTTATCGCAAGTCTATCACGATCCGAACGCGGGGATTTAGAGAGATATATTAGCGATTGTCTTGACATATTGATTCATACTGGAGTCGAAAGTAAAAATGAGTACTTTGTCGCTCTTTGGGTCTTCAGTGGTCAAGCCTGGGAAGTTGCTTTCCCACGCCGGTATCACGCATGGGCTGGGTTTACCAAAGATCGCTCCTTCGTTGTCCTTGAGAAATGTCTCGAAAATAAATTTGGCCGCAAATGCCGCCATCCTAGAGAAAGTGTCTCAAACAAGCCAAAGGATTTACCAGCGGTACTTGAGGTCTTCCTGACGCTCAGCGAAAGGGCGGAAAGGCCGGATGGACTCAGGGAAGCGCAGCCAACCAATGGAAGGTCATACTGGAATTGCCGGCGCCTGAAGGGTCGTAAGCATTGCATTAAGCTAGGTAAGTTGGGTATTTTGGAAGGTGAAGGAGCATGTTCAAAGAGGGCATTGGTAGGAAAATGGTCTGCCGAAAGCCTTGTTACCGCTGGAGCCCGAAAAGTGACCGAATTACTTGGTGTGGACGAAACACATATAGAGTGTATACATGACGACTCGGATGACCATGATTCAAACAGCAGTATACTGCCACTACCATATCTCATTCAGGACATTTAAACAGTACAGGAGCCCCCCATTCTGACTGTTTTTGGCACCCGGCTTGCCACCGACGACTTATCATGCGGTAAGCTTGAGTCTGAATAACGTGTTGAATATAGGCAACAAGGACCTAGAATCTTCTACCATAGGGTTAATTCTAGGCAAGGACAGCACTGAGAGCAAGTTGGAGCCTACTATGAGTGATAAAAATAGGTAACAATAGGCAACCTTGGAGCCTCCAGGCATATATATATAGCACTTCTCTCCGTAGAAATAATCATCATCTCTGAAAATATCTAACATATATCATAGCATATATTTCGAATCCAACTCTGTTATTAAATGTTCACTCAAATAGTGGCCGAGGTGGATCGGTTTGGCTCATGGGTAGGTTCCAAGTCATGAAACAGGTCTTCGATATAGCAGATCTACGAAATTGGGTTTGATGTTCGTGCCGCCATGGCTGATTTTATCCCCCCTTCCCCCCCTCCACCTGGGTTATTATAGACAAGTTGTTGTAAACTCAACTTCCAGTAAGACCTAACTAAGCACTCAAGCGAATGCTGAGGTATCGGACCCGGATGGCCACGCGAGGTTTCCGCATTTGACCAAGTTGTGTTTAGGGTACTTTTTGTGTCCGTGAACGACCTTTGCACAGAGGCTTAATGGTACTTTGTATAATATCTGGATTACTAATCTAGGGGGCCCTTTCATCCCGAACACCTCTATGTTACATTCTAATAAAGTTCCTAGTTGTACCTGCTTCTCGTTAGAGAGCCCCTACCTACTTCGACTCTCCTTTTTCCGTCTTCGCTTAACCCTGCCTTTCTTCCAGCGCGTCGCTCTTTCCTTACTTCAGTGGGGTTGATCTCTCCATTACTGAATGAGATTCTATACTGAAAGGATATTCTCATTTGATTTAGAGAGGCAGTGAAAATAAATGCTGTTCATATTTGAGATCACAAGTTAACTAGATTAGCATTGTGGTTTCACCAGAAATCAAGAGCCAATCGCTTCGAGAAGGAAAGAAAGAGAAAGAAAAGAACAAAGCTCACGAAGTAACGATTGTGATTGCTCTAAGAGCACGTTTATCAGAATTTCTCAACGCCGCCAATGCTCACATATTCAAAATAGACTTAGCTCCTGCCTTGTCTCTACTTGGAGTTCCAATCTTCCCCACCTGACTTCACATTTCCTGCTTCCAGCTCATACTACACTCCTGAGCTTCCTCCGAACACTTCTCTTTCCAACCTTTGCTGTACCTGTTTTCGTACTTGTGATGCTTGTCGTGGCCCCAATGTGTGTACAAGCTGCCTCATCGTCTATGATAGGATTGACTCCTAGAATTGTTGGACACTCTACTTTCACCCCACTTCGAGAGATGGGGGTGAAAGAGACATTAGTGCTGGTAGTGGTGAAGAAAGATGACACTGGCATGGAGTAGTTGGGCAACGTTTGCGTGCAACTCCTTATGGTTGGGGCTTGGGTATCTGGTCTAGGTGGATTGTTAGGGCTGGAGGAAAGGGGATTGTAAGGAGGGAGAGGTACATTTGGCATGTAAGAACGGAGTCGAGATTATGGAAACCAGTACGAATCCCGAGTGAGCTAAAGTCTGTTTGATTTGTGATGGTGCCATTAACTATTGGCCTAAAAATCTATCAGCATGCTGTTCTTTCCATTCGGGTCGTGTTTCTTTGCATTTTGGGGATGGGAGTATGAGGTTTGATGGATAGAAAATCCTATGATTGGTGAAAAAGTCAAACTTGAGAACATACTGCGGCAGACCTGAACACCACATCTTTCCCACAACCTCCACGAAGCTCGTCCCTAATTCCCAGATTGCTTGCACAAGACCCGCATCGTCGCACTCCATAACCACCATTCCATAGTGATAGGACCAAGCACCTGGTCTTGTTGGGCACTTCAAGTTCAAATCACCATAGCTGATATTAATTTGGCCATCAAATGGGCTCATAGGAGGAGTAGGGCCCCATGTATAGGAGAAGTTGTTGACTACGAAGTTTGATGGGACGGGACAGTCTGCTCCATATGGATTGGTTGGTGTTGGCAGTACTGGGGCCGTAGCTTTTATTCGTTAGATCTTTTGAGGTTGAGGCTGAGTAGAGGTACATACTTGGTACGGGGAGGATTGTTGTAGCTGTAGGCACAGGCTCGTAACTGGAAACAATGTCGAACTCCGTGAAGCCTTGAGGAGCACACTTCGCCAAGCCAGCCAATAGCCACACTGCAGAAAACGTCAAAATTCCCATTATAGTGTACGTTAAAAAGCCAATTATCAACAAGCTTTCCTCAAGAGTAAGATGTGGTCAACTAAGAAACGCCATTTTGCGGGGAAGTTGAAACTCTTATCACCCTCCTCACAACGATCACTTCCCAAGCTCGTTGCCTAGAAAGGAGTCCATGCCGTTAAGGCTATTCAATAGTCCGAAGTTTCAGACACAGATGTTTGCAATATCAAGTATAGTGGAAATAAGGTATCGAAGATGATGGAAGGCCAATACCGAGATGTTGGATAGTGCCGCGATCGACAGCTAAGTCTTCCATATTGCGTGGTGGAATAGCCTAAAAGGGAGTTGTTGTATATTAGAGTTGAAATATGCATGTACAGATGAAATGTTCCCGATTGCATCGGTACTGTTTCGCTTCGGGACAATTGTCGCCTTGACGTACATAGCCTAGATGTAGTAGGGATTTAAGAGGTGGGAATCTGATCGTGGGTTGGATGGGAAAGCATGCGAGATATAGGAGCACTTTGTTTATGCTGATATCGGATCTTCCTCGCCACTTTACTGCGCAACATTAGAACCCTATCTTTAGTGAAGATCGAAGAGCTATGAAACCATAAATCAGTATTGCACTTACAAAATGACCAGGGCGCAGATGGTACACGGTTCCCGCACGTGACCATTCGCGACTTTCTTGTGTGCCATGAAAGGGTCCTCTAAAGAGAAACTCATTGGTAAAGCTCCCCCTTTCAATACTATAGTTTCTATGACTTAAAGCATGAATTGACAATAGGTTAGCTCATTAGAGAATGCGTAAAGACAATTTTGGAGTCCATGCCCTTGAAGAGCAGCCACTGCCTCCCAGGATCTAGTTATCCGACGAACTTCTGATCTAGTATGATTAGGTCTACAAAATATGAAGACTGGTTCAATACATGGATCTTTAGGAGGAGGAAAAAAGGAAAATTGACAGTTGTGAAACTTAAGAGTTGCATGTTCGTTAAGAATTCCTAGCAGACGAAAACAGTAAGAGAAGCGTGCTGGCTGTATCGAGAACAAACAGTCATGCAACGGCCAGTGACGGCCCGGCAAAGGATGCTCTTTCCTATCTAGCATGAATTTCTTCGGCTGGAAGGAATACATTGCAACATCCAATAGCACTTGCGAATATTTTATGTTGTGCAAAAGTATCCAAAGCAAGCCGGTAATCTAGTAGCACGTTCGAAAAGAGCCTCATAGGAGTTCAATTAGACGGAGGGGCTAATCAACCAGTGATCACCTCCCAAAGTGTGAAAATTTCCAACAGCAGAGCAAATACAATTATAGATACTCGTGGGAGTCTGCCATGGAGCAATCTTGTTACTGGAAAAGAGCTCGAACCTGAGTAAAAATTCTCTGCGCTGCACTGCAACATACCCCACAACAAGGAAATGCTTCTTATTTCCCAGGCCTTGTTTCCTAAAACTTGGTAGTGATCCGTGCATGTCTAACAATAGATATCTGCACAGCAGATATCACGAAGCGGAGAAGCAGCCTATATCTTGCGCCTGATATACACGCAGAAAACTTGAAAAGAAGAATGCGTGACCAAACGTGCGAATACGAGTCTCTCTCTTACGTAGACCTCAGACTTGTAACAAAATTGGATTATATGCGCATGAATTCGGATCTAAGTGCAAGTTAGCTAAGCTAATTCAGTATGGTGTTGCTGTAATCACTTGTACAGATTTCTGAATAGATATTCAGATCCTCAATCACTATTCCGTAGTACATATCAACGATAATATCGAGTATATTCTGCTTGCTTTGAACTTGAATTCGTTGAAAATCGTGAGTTGCTCGAATTTGGATGTGGGACAAACCTCAAGGGTCTACTTCATTTCGGACCATGCCTTCCTCCGAGCGAGTGCACCCTTTTCACCCCCGCATTAAACTTTTCTTCCACCTGAGAGGTGAGAATGCCTTTCCCACAAATTTCAGTCTTTTAATGAGGCACTACCTCTTATGCTATTGATACCAGCAACTTATCCGAGGAATGCTCAGTCAACACAATAGATTCCGCCTCGTTTCCAAGGAAGGGCAATACTTCCCAAACAGATTCAAGTTCGACTGCGGCAGTGAAGCAAATATTTAAGAACATTTTTCATTCTTCCAAATCATCTGAAACGTTAACAATCCGCTGCTCACCATTTCTTTACATCAAATAAACTGAAACCTCACTGATATGTTACATGCTACAGACACAGAAGTCGTTAGCACGCCTCACAAACCTCAGCACTCAAGCTTCTGACTAAAAATAATAATAAAGCTTGAAGAAACGATAACTGGACCGTGTCACGTAACATCCGGAACATATTACTGGCTAAATGCTGCGACGGGTGCAAGAGATAGCCTTTCCCGTGATTCGGCTGAAGCTATATATGGATAAAATGCTTAAAAGAACGACAGTCCTGAAAACAGCTCAAGCTTGATCAACTAGGGAAATATCAAAGAGGGTACTAGGGAATAAGATTGAAACGTTTCACGAGACTTCTTGTGAAATTCCTCGCCAATGACATATTGCCACTTAACATTTATTTAATTTAGTATCCGTGGTCACGTTGTATATCAGAACTACTGTTCCTTCAAGGACTTCATTGTTAGGCATCCCCACTCATTCCCGATACAGCGTTAGAACCTTGCAGTCTCCATAAACCTAACCACCATACCAATCACTCAATCGCTAGTTCCAAAAGAAACAAATGTTACGCACCCTCTCCATCACAAAACCCAAGCCAAACTTATCCCCACTATAAAAACCGCCACCCAAACACCTCTCTCCCCACCCCATTTAATTCCAGTGCTCTTCTTCGTGGGTGTGCTTCCAGCAACACTAGTTGTGCTCACATGAGAATTTCTCTCAAGTACGTATATCTCACCCGTTGAGTCCGAACTCATGAATAGTCTATTTTTTGAGTCTAGAGCTAGTCCGACAGGTCTAAAGCAACCATTTGGACATCGAGAGTTGTCTTTATTATAGAAAATGTCGGTAGTGGACGTTTGAGAGTCGGCGGCGGCAACGGGAGAGCCGGCAGCGAAGGAGATCGAAGAGAGTTTGTAGCCGATTGGGTTTGTGCGATCCCTTCAACACTGTTAGTGTACGAATCTTATTCAGAAAGAAGAGGAGAGGAGAGAAAGAGAAAGAAAGACATACCAACTTCCATGAAAGCTCACAAACGCCTCCGTCCCATTCGGCAAGAACACAATATCCAACGGTGCCATATGTGCCTGAAACGTCAATCTCGGGGCAACATGTTTCTCACAAAACGTATCATTGACAGTACTATTCTGCTGTAATGAAAACTGGCTCCCAACTTTCAAGTTCCCTATCTTTGGAATACTGGTATTCCACAAAGCGAAACAGTAAGGGTAGCCGTAATTCCCGCCTTGATTCTCGGTAGAGGAGTTCAGGAAACCATGGAAATTCATCTCCTCCCCAGGATTATTTTGATGGATATCTACTTGCTCGCGTTGGATCTGATCTGCTGAGTTTTCAACTGTGTATATTCCACCTGTTAACGGCTCTTCCGCGACCCCCACCGAATTCCGCAACCCCCACCCAAGTAGTCGCCCACTCGTAGTAAAATCATATGGATTCGATCCCACCGTGAAAGTATTGAGATCAAAGGCCTTGAGTTGCGAATGGCCCGTGTTTATGTTCTCGGCCTGTAAGTCAATGTTTTCGCTGCTTCCCCGAGACACGATGAGGATGCCAGGTTGCTTTTTGGAGATGAGGAGGGTTCGGGTGGTGTGGTCGCTGTTAGACATACCAGTTACAAGTGTTTGGTTGGTGGAGGAGACGGTAGCAGCCATAGGGTCGTAGGACCAGGAGTAGACGGAATTCGAGGAGGAGGCGTAGAGCGTTCGGCCATCATTTGAGAGGGCGATGCCATGGTTGAGCTGATTTGTTAATAGGGCAACTGAGAGGAGAGGAAGAAAGCCTACCTCAGTCGAATTAATTAAGTAAATCTTGCTTGCCACATCCAAACAAGTACCACCTCCATCCTCAAACCGTAAGTGTACAACGCCAGAGCCTTGCTCTACAACGAGCAGGTTGCCCACCGTATCAAAAATAATACCCCTCGGTTCCCTCAAGTTCTCCACAATTAGCTGTGAAACCCATCCAGATGCAGTAACTGGCGTCGATAAAGGTCTCAAGCTACATGTTGCCGCCGCGACAAACTCGAGGACTACTAGAAGCGCCCAAAGCCAAAGCAGAAGCTTTACCGTAATCTGATCACGCATATTGAATACCGCCGTAAAGTATGCCATAGGGAAGGAAGAATAGAACTTAGCCTATGAATACTACATTGGAGAGACAGTCTCTCGGCCTATCGCCGAAAAAACAGAGGTAGGAGTAGTTGGTGATGTTGCCAAGCAGGAAACAAAACCTACCTTTCCACCACCGGAAACCCCGCACAGATTGTTCTCTCTTCCGCGAATAGAGGTGTCAGTGCGTTCCTGAAGAAGCAATTGCAGGAACGCCAATACAGATAGTGTAGCATGTGAGTTGTTCCGTAGGAACTTGATGTGTGCTAGATAAATACCTTGCATTAACATGATATCATTGTGTCTCTAGGCACGAAACATTTTAGCCTCGGATCTTCCGCTCCCCAAAACACGCTAAACCATTTTTAGAAGCCCCTATTCGCCTCTCCCCGGATTTGAACCAAAGTAAACAAAGGTATTCGCTTACATTTTTCACTCTTTGTGTATTGAGGCACGGTGAGCTCAGCCTGGGTAGAAGGTGTACAAATTTTTGTCACATCGTTGAAAATGAAAAGTGTGGGTATATCACAAGTTCACAAAGCAAAGTCAAGACCAGTGTTCTTTGTACATGAAGCCATTACTTCATTTCTGTCCATTCCGAATACGTATCTCATGCATTTTCCCCGCCTGCAACTCCTGCTTAATCCACATCCAGCGAACCAGCCAGAAACCCCCATGCAAACACGACCACTCCCACGCCCCCACCATTCTTTCTTTCTTCCAGTGAACCTTCTCGGATACAATAAGCCCAACTTCCAAAGAGAAGCTTCTCAAAAGAACATGCCGATTTTTGCCATGATTTAAAAGAAAAAGGTAGCCGTCTCCAAAGCCATACAAACAATTATACTTACAGAAAAAACCGCCCTGTGCTCTCCTCTCTCTATACTAGACAAAACAAAACAGTTTTAGCTTCTTATTAGGGCCAGAATCTTTCGTAACCCCAAAACAAAAGTAAAGCATAAAACTAAGCATCATGCAAACATTACGCATTCTCGCTTTTGGTGGTGCGGCCTCGATTTTTTTCATCCATCCATAAGCGTTAATGAATCCTAAAGTAGGATAAAATTTTTGTGCCAAATGCTTGCAAGCAGCGAGCATGCAATGATCGATGAGACCGGGACCCTCCAAATCTATGTAGGAGATGAGCATGAACACATTATTATAAACTGCTCAATGCAGTGGCCAGAATTGAACCATCGCTATGCAGAAAAAGAAAACAGCAAGCCACTAGGGCTCACAAATGTACAAGAACTGAGTTTTTTTGCTGCGAATTAAGGATGAAAGTCACTCAGACAACGGTCATCATATGCATCCTCTGCCCTAAGTTTCGAGTCGGCGAGGCATCAATTGAGCTGCTGAGTATCGAATTATTGCTTTGGGTTCGAGGTAGGTGTTTAGGTGGACTTGCCATAGGGTCCGTGAATACCCGTGTAAACGCTGGGCTGGAATCCCGTGGCGGAATAGTCTCCGGGCTTTGGGATTGACCATCTGCTTTGCGAATTAGATCTCCGAGTGTGCGGCTTAGCACACTAGCGCGATGAACGAGGTCGCGAAGGCTGGTTGTATCGAAAGGCATCTTGTTGGAAGATTGAGCAGACATCTCCTTGAGAAGAGGATCAGAAATGGCCCGGTGTTGATGCATGGTCTCCATGACTGATCGTGCAACCTCAGAAGAGGTTTTGATACTCGTTGGCTTTGGAGATATTGGAGGTGGTCGCAAGTGCTCATTGGCAGTAGGATTGGTGAGCATAGAACCAAAAATATCATCTTCGGGTGAAAAGACCGACTTCCGTCGAACCGGTTTGCCATCATATAAGTGCCGTGTGGGTCGTCCATGACGGTCGAATCCATCTACTGGTCCTCGCACATCTTCTATATCTATCGTTGCTTCCTGGTCGTTATCACCCGATATTTCCTTATCAAATACGATTGACGAAGGCGAATGTGGTGGCGAAAGCGTTAAATCCTCCTCATCTGGCACCGCCAAGGCAATAATTCCCTCTGCCTCCTTCCACAACGATGCAGACGAGCCACCAAGCAAGTCCTTTTCTTTGGCTAGCAGCCTCAACCTCTTCAAGTCCTCCACCAGTAAACATACCTCGCGTATCTGACCAACGTGGCCGACAACATTTGCCTGGCTAGCCTGAATTGTAGGCGGAATTAGCATACCGCTGTTCTCCATCGATAGATCACCGTCTTCGCCCTCTTCGATAGCACCATTGTCAAAGTCAAAATCATTGTCCCAATCTTCGCTAACTCCTTTAGCTCCCAAACCCCAAGTGCCAAATTTTGGGGTGAGTTTTGAGCTTTCACGCTGGCCTGAGACATCCGGAACAACGGGTACACTCTGGCTCCGGATGTGAAGAGCGGTCGGACCCCGCCTTCCGATAGTACGTCCACCTCTCCCATCGGCAATCTGTTTGACATGTGCAGTTTGTGGTCGTGGGGAATACCCTTTCAAATCTGCCTTTTCGGTTGAAGGTTCTGACCAATCGAACAAGTTACTCTTAGGTCTCTCGTTAGTAGCTGGCCCGTTCCCATTGGCAGGTGATCGATGGGTTACATCTGCAAGCGCAGCTCTGAAGCTTGCACTTACCCTGCGAGAATTCATAGAGTTTGATGGTGGCGATAATTGGTTATTGATACCCATATTCTCATCATCTCTAGTCCAATCCTCGTCGTCTTCCTCGTCATCAAGTGAAATGCGACTAAAGTCCTTCGTAGCGAGGCAGAAACTTGGTGGTGACGACGGGAAATTCGATTCTTGTGTGCTTGGGCGAACGGGTGTCTGGAATCCTTCTTCTTGGGATTTGCGAGGAGGTTTGACTGGGGTCGACATGCCTTCATCTTCTTCAACGATTCTATTATGTCCTTCCGAAAAAGCGCCATTATTTAGCATCTCATGAATTGACAACCTCTTGCTCTTTGAATGGCCATTTAAGCTTGGTGGTGATTCGTCGAACATTGCGTCCAGTGGGGTGTTCCGTGAACGCGTGCTTCCTGTAGCACCCGATCTCAACGAGTCATATACTGTCTCACTCTGAAAATCTATATCATCATTGTCTCCAGATGCGTAACCTCTGGGCTCGATGTCGGAGTCAACCAAAGTTGAGGCGCGATCTACAGCATCAGAAGTGCGGTGAGGCTTTATGTTCAGGGACAGTGGCATTGAGGAGGAATTTGCCGAGACATGGGACGCTGACGAAAGAGACGTCGATGTGGTGTCGGGTTGTGGCACAGGTGAGGTTGGACTCCTTCGGGGTGCAGAAGAAGAGGAAGAAGACAGGCCGAGTCGCGCCAAGTCTATGTTGAAACTCGATAGCCGAGAGAGAGGCGGCAGAGGTGAGGAAGAGTTTCGGCTTCTTGCTCTAAAACTAGAGCCAAAAGGGTCGCTTGGCACCGCGACTTCTGCCGAAGGGGACGCATGTTGTTCAAATACAGCGGGGTCAAGTACTGTCCTTGCTTTGTTTCCTCCAGGACCGTGTGCTGATGCTATCGTACGTACGGGAACGGTGGACATTGGATCTGAGGCATAACGCTTACCCCCACTTCTGGCATCAGAGCCCCGCTTGTTTCCTCTTAAACTTCCGTTTCTTGTAATCCATGAGCCTGGAGAACTAAAGTGGAGAGAGAGAGATCGACGAGGACGCCTTTGTGGCTCCTCTAAGCTATCTGGTGACAGTATCACTGTCTCGTGCTTCTCGTCAAATTCTTCAACAATTGGGTCGTCAAGCGGTAGACTGTCCTCATCCAAGTAGACTGGAAGTTGGGATGCTGCCGCGTTGATCATTGCAGGCTTGACCAGAGTAGGTCTCACTGTCTCATCTGGAATAACCCTTCTCGAGGTTGCGTAGAGTTCTTGCATATTCCCATCACCAGATTTCCCGGACAGCCTCTCCTTTCCAACCACCTTTGTTGGTCTAGACTCGAAGTAAGGACCCCAGAGTACGCGTTCGATAGAGCTAGATTTCGCAAGTGTGTGTTGTGTTGGTTTGACTGGAGTCTGCTGGAGTAGTTCGTTAGCAACGGCGGAATCGTCCTTGAATTGCTGCTGCAAGTTAACAGAACGCTGATGGCTTGTGGCTGGTCTTCGTAGAGTTGGCACTTGTGACTTGGAGCCACTCCTAGATACGGTTCCACTAGCTTGTTTGCCAGACGTAGCTCTTTTGACCAGCTTATTAGGAGGTAGCTGGGCTGGACTGCTTGCTGGATCTGATAGAATCGGAGCCGCGGAGCCGTGGGAGAATGTTATTGATGGTGATTCGGGTCCAACACTTGACCGTGGACTACTGTTGTAGGAATTTGGAATGGTTGAGAGTCTTCTCATCCAGGACCCCTTAGACGACACAGAATCTCTTCTGTGCTCCTCTGCAGATTGCTCACGAGACGACGATAATTCTGGGTGCTTAATTATCGATAGTCTTCTTCCACCACTATTGATTGAGTTCTCAACTCGTGTGTGTGCACTTAGGGGCCGTGTCCGAGTTGTGGAATTCGTCAAAGGGTTCAAAGGGGTGCTGTGGGAGTGGTAGAGTGGTTTGCTCTCCGGAGTTATCGCTGTTGAGCTCGTGCCTGGTCGTGACAGAGGGGATGAAGTTCCATGACGATATCCGTCGGTGTCCAATAGATCTCCAACTTTTCGCTTCTTCGAGGTAGGGCGCGCTGGCGGTGATCGATCAGGTTTTCCTAATGCCAGACCGGCAGCAGCAATTCCGACTGTACTTGATGCAATAAGCTACAATAGACAAAAAGTCAGTTAAGAAGGACACGGATAACTACAGGTGAGAGGATTGAAGGCGTCAACTGTGTTAGTTGTGGTGCATCGGCAACAGCTCGTCTGGACGAAATGCGAGACCCTAATTTTAATTGAAGTACTCACACTGGGAATGGTCTTCATCCTGACTGTTCCGTCCGCATACACCGACCAGCTGCCAAAGAAAAGAGCGAAAGAAGTGTCGTGGGCGTCGAGGAAGTCATGAAGATCGCAGAGAAAGGTCCATGCCAACTGAATTTCGAGGTCGTGGGAAAGAAAAACAATTGTTGTTGACAAGCCGACAAGTAAACACCAGGACAATCGGCCGTGTGAGACAGTTCAATGCCCTCGTGAGTCCGTGATTCTGCTCCACGACACCTTCAGAAATGAATGTGTAGAACGGTCGTGAAGGGCGTGTCGCAGCAAGAAGCTGAAGGCGTTGCTGGGTGGGATTTGGAGATTGGGTCCTGAACACACAGGCGCAGATGCAAAGAGGTGGAGGAGTTGAGGCGCCGTGTGCTCGCCTGCAAGAATTCCGGTTTAGCGACCTGGAACTCCACCAAGTGCACCTAGTCGTTCTAGGGTTACAAAGGGATAAACCTGTACGAAAGCTGGTCGACTGGGCAGAATACGGCAAAGACGCAGTTTCTAAACTACAAACTACAGCTATCATCAGATGTTCATTCGCTGGGCGCTCACGTTGATGGATCAGTTGAATTAGGTGAGACGAAGAGAGGGGCTGCTCAGCGCGCACAGTTGCGACTGGTGCTGGAGGGCTCTCCGACCAGAGCCATTCTCCAAAGTTGTAGCGGATCGTCTAGGACTTCTGCTGCTTAAGGCACAGCGCATGTTTACAGAGGCTGTTGCGCTGCTGCTGTAGCAGGCCGCAGTCAACAACGGCCCATGGATGACGGGATACTGGAGTTTCTGGGCATTTCTGACAGGAACTTTCCTGGACCTGTGCCGCCGCATGGAGGGGGGCGCTTCTACCTCTCCCAATTTGATGGTCGTGAAACACGACTAGCAACCTAAGTTTTTTGTTTGCTCACGCTGCTCAGGAACAGCGCCATGGAGGTCAATCCGTTTCTGCGGAGCTTGTCTATTGTGTACAACACCATAGATAACGTGATCCCAGGGTCCCTGGTAGGACGAATTCTGGCAGAAGGGCACCGGCAGCATCTGCTTTGCTGCAGTGACAACTCTCTCAGAGCCATCCTATCTCTGGCCAACCTCGATGTCACAACATGCTGTGTTACCAGCGCGGTCCCGGTCGAGAATAGCTGTCCTCTTTCCACCACCGTGGTCGAATTATACACTGGGAAACACGAGTATCCTCAGCGGCTTTCATGTACGGAACCGGGCGTGCGAAATCAGTGTTCACAGGGCTCGCTCCGAAGCCGTATCCCAGCCTTGTCCAACATGCTTGCGATGTGTATGGGCGTTTGTGAACGAGAAGGGGTGATTGATTGATCACACAAAGCTGCAGGATTGCCTGCTGTATGCTGTTTCAGATATCATTCATATGAGTTCCGCCACCAATACTCCAATCAGGCAGAGTCTCTGAGCCGGTGGATATTCAATCCATAACTTGTGAGGTATTTGTTTGAGTAACACTTTCGAGACCATTTATATCGAAGTCTTAGATCTGAAAGTCTCAAACTGAACGCCTCTTGGGAAGAACACGCATGCAACACTTCTTCTGGAATTTTCCGACCGGTACATATTGCAGAATTATGTCACAACATTGTTGCTAAATCAAGACCTTGAAGCTCCATCTGATATCTATAACAGAGCCGCCATGCAACTGCCATTCTTTAAATACACATTCATCCATCCCACTTCCATGTAGTTGGAAAGGTCTCCCTCTCATCAGCAAATCCCGCTTTCTGCATGTACCAACGACCGACTCTCGGACATCAAAGTTATACTTATATCTCCAGATGAGAAGAGATTTGACAATTGAGGCTATCCAGACCTGACATTTCCGAGATTCACACCGAAATCGTCGAAAATTGTGTTCCAAATCAGACACTCGAGTCCGGACTACAGAACACAACAGCAGAAGTGTAGGTTTACAAGCGCTGTCAGACTCAAAGAGTAGCCTGTAAACACCAACAAGAAGGCGCGCACGATGACTTGGGAGCTGACGATTCTATTGTCAAAGTGGAAGCATGTCCCCGTCATTGTTGTAAATCAGACGGATCGCGTGTGTGTCCAAGTCCAATCACGGAGCTTGGAGGCCGTCTGCAGCCCGATGCCATTCCCCTGTCCCTGGCTGCATTGCAGGACAAGACAGAAATGCTCGCTTCTTAAGACCAAATTTATCTTCACATGGAAAGCTGAGCTGCTGAAGAGAGCGCCTTCACACAGCAGCCTTTGCAGCCGCTTTCCGTACCATTTCGAGAGTTCATGATGTGTTGTTGAAATTGCTCGTTTAAGCCTGGGTCATCTCGAGGGTCACGATCTGATCTGCTTGCCCCTCGCTCAGACCCCTCCGATCCACAACATCCACCTCAATCTCAACGGCGGGGACGCTTTGACTTGGACGATGATGAGGGCAACAAATCTCCGCGCCTCCTCGAACAGGCAAAAATGATGCTTTTACGATGTGGCATAAGACATTCTCAGACGCCCGCTAGTTCGACTTCGAAGCTCAACGAGGCTCACCTTGCACTGGCAATTCGGCACATCAAAACCCCTCTCTGCCAAGCCTCGACCTGATATGACCTGCTTTCCTCATGGCCGGCTTCACAAACAACCAATTCCCGTAGATTTGGGCCCATTACCGACTCTTGACAACACACTCACCCTCCAGAATGGCTTCCGGGACGCTCATAGGTCCAAAGTAACATCTGAAGAGGGGAGATCCAAGCAAGCTGAGGTTGACGGTCTGATGTCCCATCAAAAAGAAGCACGCAATTTCCTCTTTCAGCGGTACTTTCCAAATAACAGGTTTTAGTTCAATCTTTGGGCGGCCTCAGACGGGCTTCGGTATGATCAGATCTAGGATGCGACCAGGTTACGACATGAGGATTTACCTTGCAGGTGCGTCTATAATCCGATCACCACAGATCTCTAGTGGCTAGGCTTAAGAGGCATGGATACGCGTAAAGAAAGGCCAAATACAGTAGATAGCTCGTATGAGGAGTCGTGACGGTAGACGCGCCGGAACGCCAA
This sequence comes from Tricladium varicosporioides, assembly GCA_021365295.1. Taxonomy (NCBI): domain Eukaryota; kingdom Fungi; phylum Ascomycota; class Leotiomycetes; order Helotiales; family Tricladiaceae; genus Tricladium; species Tricladium varicosporioides. Next base: position 737,608 of record JAJTIW010000015.1, on the reverse strand, counting down.
TGAAAAAGCGGCTAAAACGCGACTTTGACGCGTTATTATTAAGCTTTTCCGCTGGTGTTCTAACAGCGAGAGGGATGGTCTTGGCGATGTCAAAGCAAAACGGAACATCGAAGGGCCGTTAAACTCTGAGCTCCAAACATCCTCGAGACTAAAGACTGAACCTCGAGTCAGTCTTTTGACTTTCTCCAAGATGTAGAGAAGCTACGAAAAGCTTCCAACTCCGCATTCAAACCTTGACGCCTCTATTTATCCGGACCAAAGGTCTCTCCTGGTTTCAACATTCCCAGTAGCCACTCACAAGAAACCGGGTCCATATCCGCGTTCATTCTTCCACCTCAATCCCGACAAATACTACGTGCAATATAACTCTGCAGTTCTCACCGTTCGCCCATTGTGAGGGTCATTTCGACATCAACGCCTCCCGCTCTGTTCGTCATCTTGGATCACGCGTAGATCCACACTACTCAGCCAATAAGCCACAGTTTCTGGTACGCAATATCACTTAAACGCTATCCAACAGGCAAAGGAGTGGCGTGCTGGTTGGTGAAACTTATTTTTGGTATGAAATGATATGTACCAAAGCAAAAGCTACGGGGTGTCAAAGGTTGGGAATCCAACCTTCGAATGTTGGAACCTATTTTGTTGAAGAGGCTCGAACGTCAGGGAAATTGCTTGCATGAATTGGGAGCGGGGCGTCATGGGTAGAGTCGCATCCTTTTACTTGAACCGCTGGTCAGCACCCTTTTCCGGGTTCGCATTCTTCGGTTTCCGCGATCTTTTGGGACTTTCAAACTCCATTTCAAAGTTTTGCATGAATATTGTTTCCCTTCTTCTTCACAGGATTTATTAGTTCTATTCCCACTTCTCCTTCCCGCCAAACGGAATGCTGAAGAATGCGACTATCACGTGTGGAATTCCCCTTTTCTGAGATACACGTGCCGGCACGACCTAGTCGCCCGAAATTATTCCTATGCAGTCATCTCAAACGAGCGCCGAGGTGGCCAATTTCAACATTTTTCACGTGGCTTCAAAAATTCAAGTGTGTGTTTTGTTTCGTTCATGCCTGTCGAGCTGGAAGAAGAATCTAGGGGCAGTTTCATACTCCCTATGCCTGGGGTTGACATTTTGTGGGGAAAGAGGTCTTTCCTCGCACAAGGCTGAGAGAAGGAACCAAGGATCATGAGACTCCGAGAAGGATTAGTTCCGGCTTTCGCCATCGTTTGCCTCGATTGATCTGTTAGACCAACAGATTTAAGCCGTAGCTACACGATCGCCCGCTCTCTGCATGAAGTTTCAGGACAACGGTCCAGCGATCGTGAAAATCTCCAGTGTTTCCGATGTCAAACTCATAGATGAAGGAACATTCCCACCTACCATTGAACGAGAGGGGTTTTCCAATTTATGGACCATGAGCCTTGGTGTTCCAGGTGTGGAGTAATCTTTAATGTCAATCTTCTTGTCTCGGAATATTTCTTACCTTGTATTCACCTCGGATTTGGAATTTTGCTCAATACCCGAACACTTGCTTTTGTAACACTTAACATTGCCACCAAGGGTCTCGTTTGCACGTGTTGTTACAAGGCAATAATGCCAAAGATGCATTACAGAAGTATTGGAAGCTGTGCCATAAAGAATTGTACCTATTTGGCATTACTACACGTGGTGCTATACGCCATCTGCAACGCTTATTCTGCTACTTGTCACAGCATATCGTTTCGTATGCCTTATAATGGTGTTGCCTAAAAGTAAACAACAACATAGGTACAAGCATGGAACGTTCAAGCATAGCGTTACGCGGCATGCACTTAGAGATCTTATCACGACATCGATAGCGGAATGAACTATACCCACTCAATACAGAGCTTCTTTATTCACTATGGAGCAAGATCTTGCACCGAGAGCCAGCGGAGTTTCCAAGTTTATCAATTTATGTCGACGAGAGGATAAACATAAGTATCACATGTAAAGAGATGTTACTAGTCAGATCAATACCTGCTTCTAACTCATATATACCATAACCTAGCAGTGGACATAGCTCCATCAGCATTTTGAGTTAAACTACGACTTCAGTTTACTAACCTTGGCCAGTTTAGATGGCCCAGGATTTAACTTATACGAGAAAGGTGTAATACAAGGTTTCGACATAGCAGATCTTATTTCCCAAGCCTTGCCCCACAATTTTCATGCTTCCCTAAACAAACTGAGTAACTAGTTCACATATATCATTCCCATATCCAACCGCAACTACAGTGCCACTATATTACCCCGAGCTTCTCACGATAAACCTACATAGACGAGTGAACCCATAAATTGTGCCACTAAACATAGAGTTTGAAATAACATTCTAGAGATGACTAGCTATTGGTCTCGTTTATTCACTAGGCAATACTTACGTATGAACGATTCCTAACTCTTCTAAGAGAGATACACTATGCAGCTTAGGAAGAGAGTGGGAGTGATGATCTAAGGTTACTGGATCGGAATATATGCAAGCTCATGTCAACTTGAGTTCAAAAACTCCATCGTCTCTAGACTACATTATCCCCTGTATCATTCAACTACACTCTACAACATATCCCATCCCTCCATTCCCATTGTCTGCTTTATTACCTCACACTACCATCAAACCTCAGTAAAATTTCTCCCCTCCGTAAGATCAGCACTTCGCATATTCCCAACTTCCAGCCTGCAATACATACTTTAAACCTGTACTCCGTGCGTCGTTACACACAACCATATCAGTAGGGTAATGAGGGTCGTGTAACAGAGCAGCAAACGCTTTCCCGAGTCATTTCCCTTCCTGGGTCTCCGGGCTACATAGTCATGTTGTGTTTCGGGCAGCATGGTGGAGGTTCCTAGACGGGGGGGTTGGTGTAAGTTTTGGTAATGAGCTTTGAGCAATAAATGGAGAGGTTTTATTGGCGTTGTGCAGATAGTGGTCGATGAAAGGGCCTGCTTACCGAGGCGGTGGATATACCACGAGAGGGGCTGGGAAGAAAATCGCAAGGAAAAAGGATCACGGCATACCGAGTGGAAAAGCAAGGGGATGAAAAGTTAGAAATTAACTGTGACGTGAGGCCTGAAATTGTTACGCGTGAAGATGATGTCTGTCAAAGTCACTCTTTCTCTTAACACTAAAGAAGAAATCAAATTTTCAATTCAATTCAATTCTCGAAAATCAGGCACGCTTCCTGTCTGCAGCTTGCACCTCTCCCGTTTCCCCTTTCCATTTCTTCTCTCTCTCTCCAACGTAAAGCATCATACTAATGATAATCCGAAGATCTTCTTTACATTTCGTATGTTCTTTCTCTCACTGTTTGACTCACACCCTCTCACAGCCATACCACCGCTTCCATTTGAACTTTATAAGTCCGAGTAGGTATTCACCTTCCATAAAATAGCCTGGATGGTGTAGTGGTAGCATTCGCGCTTCGGGATCTTCTCCTAAACATAAATATTGCAGAGCTTGTCTGTGCGAGGTCCTCGGTTCAAACCCGAGTTCAGGCCAATCCTTTTTTGAATGTTCCCTTCTAGCTTTTCCACTTCAACCTGACGTTTGGTTTTGGCTTACTTTAGTTATACTGAGAGAATTCTATATTCTCAATGCGTGTCTATTTAACTGTAGTTCTGGTTTGCAAAGTTTTATTTTTAAATTCCAAAGTCCTCGCTTATGAAGAGAGAAGCAAATGGAGATGTCTCCACTTCCAGTATGATAAGAGTAGAAATCTTTCGTCTCTAAGGCCAACTAATATAGGATGGGTTCATTCTAGGGCCTTTGCCTTCATCTCATCAAGAGACCGGCTAAATAATACCATTCAGGCATTCTCGGGGGCCACTCTCAGGGGTCATCCTCGTGAGGCGAAGAAAGTGCTATCATGCCAGCCCAGCACAGAGGATCCTCACGATCTACTCTCGAAATAATATCTAATCACCGCATTGGGTTGTGTTCTCTTAAAGTCTTTGAGCGGTGAATCACGAAGAAAACACATCGTGTTGGCGAATCGTCCTCGAGCAAAGAATCTCGCCACCGAGATTCCACTATTGCAAAATCTCAAACACAAAATTTTCATTCTGCTTCCTACAGCGCTTCTCAAAATAACCTTAACTGGGAACATTGAACAAGCCACGAATCGACGAAAAACCAACTCCTGAGGATTTTATCTACAGGAACAAACTATATCCCTCCAAGAGTCAATAATCAACACACCGAAAATTCCACGCGGGTATCTAGCAACTTACCTTTTCTAAAACTCACTTTACAAGTATTCGGGGCCTTTAATGCCCCTAGGCATACCACAGGTGGTCTGCCACTCCCATTTGAACTTTTATTAAATATAAACCCTAACCGACAACACCTTATTACTCAACCACGTAAAGTCTTTAGGTATTCGTGTCAAAGATTCTTATGGAGCCTTGATTTTTAAGGAGCTATGGAATGAATTGTGATCATGTATGAGAACATTCTTAATTGAAAGGGAAGTTTCGGTAGTGCTTAGCTTCAGTGGATGGAGAATGGTTCTTTCTATTTAATTTAGGCTTACCCCAGTACCGAGGTCAAGTAATAGTACTTCATATATGGTATTTTTTGGTTGAAGTGATCTTGGTAGAATCGAAACCAGAAGACGGTAGGAACAATCTCAGTAGCTTACTTTCCTAAATTATAGTTTCCTATATGGTCGTCCTCAATCACATAGGCGGACTCGTTCCCACCTTCGGATACTGTCCATTACAACGTCCCTCAAGAGTCTCACTCCCAATCCTCCCCACCAGCACACCCCCCTTCCCAAACTCCACAGCCTGCCCACTCGTGCTATATTCCTCCCACCCGGTTCCTTGCAGCCCATTGACCGGGTCACTAATAAACGCCAACCACAAGTCCTGCATTTGTCTACTCAATGCGAGTTCAAAATCAGTGCTCGATTCTCGAGTCGAATTGATATTTGTTGTGCCAAAGATGAGGGGAAGCTCGGAGGAATGGTAAGCGCCTTCCCAGGGTCGAGGAGCGAGGTTGGAGAAGTTGCCGGCGTACAGGTAGCGATATGTTGTTGCGTTGACGGCGAGACGGTTTCTGGTTTGGTGTTAGTTATGTGGGGAAGAAAATGAGGATGTTAAGGACGGACGTGGTAGTTTGGACTGCGGGACAGAGAAATGCTCCGAGGGTTGTGAGATCCGCATTTGTCTGGTTGGCGCCATTGGGGTTCCAATCTACGAGAGAGACGCCTTCGTTTGTGTTTGTCCCGATGATTGCTGGCTGCCTTTGTTAGCGAGTGAAGTTGGAAAATACAGAAGTGACAAAACTTACAACAAGTGTAAAGTTCTTTGCTAAAGCCCTGGCAGTATAATTGGTGAACTTAGTCCTGTTATCAACAACAGGGTTGAACGAAATAGAAGGTTGAGTTCCATTATCACTGTAGGATTTCAAAAAGAGCTCAATGTTGGCACTACTCACATTCCTCATACAATCTAATTCTCTTGATGCTGTTTGATTGCCACACCCGAATTGAGAAGCTACGAAAGTGAAATTGGAATGTGTTGGGTCAGTTGTTCCAAGCGGTAAGAGAGCAGTTCCGGAGTCCATGATGAGACCTGCGATAATTGGATCCGTAGGATAGGCAAAATTGTAGGAGTCGACTGATATGGCTCCTGCAGATTGTCCCCATAGTGTGATACGAGAAGGATCACCACCAAAGGAAGCGATATTTGAGCGCACCCATTCGAGGCCGAGACGTTGGTCTAGAAACCCTAGATTGAGGTCGCTTGAGTTCAATCCCACCGCGTTTGGGAAGCCAAAGATATTCAGTCGATAGCTTGCAAAGTTGTTAGCTATACTCGCACACAAAAAATAGGCAGGTGGAAATACTTGATGCCTACAACAATATGCTGTTGGCTTCGTTGAACCCATTGGCTGGGAATTTGGTAACCAATCCTCCCCCCTCCAGTTTGGAAGCCACCACCGTAGATCCACACGAGGACCGGAAGCTTCTCACTACAGTTGCTTGCTGAAGTGACTGGTGCCCAAATATTAAGCGTTAGGCAATCCTCGGAAGTTGGTCCAGAAATAAGGAAGTTTCTTGCATCAACATTGTATACTGAAGTGATAGTACTTTCGAATTGTGGGCATGCAGGGCTAATTGAGGTAGCATCAATTATGCCAACTGGTGCTTTGGAAACCGCAGGAAGCCATCGCCGGGGTCCAACAGGTGGTTCTGCGTAGGGAATACCCAAGAACTGAGCTACGTTTGGTGTGGTACCATTAATAAGACCATAGACTGTCCCCACAGTTGTCCCAACTATCAGTGAATTAACTGCTATACATGTTCTTACGAACCATGCACCAACTAAGGATGACTGAAGACCTCGGTGAGAGAAACTGTTAGCGAAAAACATTTTGAATAATCCTGGTCTCATAAACGTTAGCAAGCTATGGTAGTAGGGGCATGTACTTGTTATATCATCCCATTTTACAAACCTCGAATTGCCGAGTCAAATGATGTGAACTCCGCACCATGCCTTAGTGACGAAACCGCTCCTGGGATTTTTCATAGTTGGGGTTTAAACCATGCAGCTATTGCGGGTCGTTATGCGGGGAAGTCGTCAATAGGACCGAAGACATCACGAGTCAGAATAATTTCACCGTTCCTCTTGAATGAGTAATCCAGCCAAGCAAATTTTAAAGTTTTGAACGTACAGTGCAGAATAGAACTACATTGTGCACTGCAGAAAAGGAAAGAAACCTGAATCTGTTTACCTAGGATCGTACTATAAGGTCCATGCCCTTCGACTTGAAGGTAAAAAGAACAGCAACACTCCGAAGTCCGGAAAACTAACATATAACTGCCCAGACCATTCCTAGAAATTGCTCTATGAGCTTTATGGGAATGGCATACACGTGTTAGAAGATATTTTAGTAGAGAGGAGCAAGTAAAGGCTTTCAAGGACAAAGCACCTTCAACCTAGTCACTTGGTCCTTAGTTCGACCGTCTGTTTTGATCAAAGTCGTGTTAGATTTCGGCTTCATGACAATCAGGTTTCACCCACCACAATCACTATCTCCAATCGAAGCTTTCGACACATTCCCATTCCAGTCCATCGACGCCTCTACACTTTGTTCCAACCTCCAGTTTTTGCGAAATCTCGAAGGCTTCGCCAGGTACCTCTAGTGCTCCAATAATCGTAGTCGTTATCCATCTACCAGGTATGCCTTTTTCAACCTCCTCCCAAAGTAATCGCACAACCCTCGTCTCATCACCCCTCCTAACAACACCTTGTATCCATTCTCCAATCCTTGCCAGCATCCCCCTCGTCCCCTCAGCCTCAGTCTTGAGCACCCAGCTCCTAAATTCTCTCTTCTCATTAGCAAGTACCGGCTCGAGATCAACCCAGCACTCTTCATACTCGGTATCTTTGCCTGTAGCAGGATTGACCATATGCCCTCGTTCGATAACCTCTTCCTTCTCTCCTTCATCAGGATACATATCTCCCTCGTCCTGGACCTCAATGCCAATAGCACTCTTATTATCAACCCAATGCGTCCATTTTGTATGTGCTGGCCTTTCTAGCTTCCCCTGTGCACTAGTGCTTGCAGGTGTACTTTCTGCAGTGCCAGCAAAGCCCCATTCAAGTCGTGAAGAAGGAAGTGGTTTGGAGGATGGCAATGATAACTCTGCAGATGATGTTGGAAGATATATCCGCACGTCGACAAAGTATTTGGCGGCAGTTGTGAGAACAAGTGTACTAGCTGGGTGTTAATTAGGTGCTGAGGGAGAGCAGCAATGTGTATTTACTTGGTGTTTTCCGAAGCTGGATTGTCCTATTTTTGTTAGCAGATTCGGGTGGTAGGGGAGAAGATATACGCACACCCCATTTGATCCACTTACGGATTGAAACAAATGGTTTGTTTGCCATGGCTCTAGTGATGTGTTGTGGTGTGTGGGGTGTCAAGACCGCGATGGCGGGGTAGAATTTTGTGACGTGAAAGCTCTTATCTTATCGGGGATCACGAGCGAGAATGTCACGTGTAATAAAGGAGGTTTGATTATTGGGAAATTGCAAGAAATCTCTGAAAGGAAGACTGTTCGATTAAATTGACATGGTATCATGATAGTATACAATACACTCGTAGAGGGGAGAGGCGATAGATAGCAATATTGACCGTAAAACATCAAACCCAAACGTAAGCAAGGCAAGAGGAACTAACCCGGAATGAGAACGTCTCGGTCCATAAATCCATCACCTCCTGTCCGTAGCCATGCGTATCTAGGCTATGCCTATCCTTCCATACAAAAACGCCCGTGTTTCGAAAGGCCTGGTTGAAAAACTCAGGGTCTAAAATTCTTAGCTGTGTTGCTTCTCCCTAACCGCTGCGCCAGATGCTCGATACCAAACATCACCTCCCCACCTCATCATTCTTTCAACAGCTTGCGTAGGTGTAACGGCTGGTCTGACATCGAGGTAAAACACTGGCTCGCCATTCGGGTCATCAGGGCCAGAGTAGTAATCGATCACATATCGAATTTCCTTCTTTTGGCCACCGACTTCTCGTTGAACAAACCAATCATGTCTGTCAAATGGTGGCTCCGTGCTTTAGAACGTTAGCATACACTTTTCCGTCTACTTTGGATTTACTCACCCAAACGCAGCTGGGTAGATCCATCCCATGACCTGAATCATAGCCGCCTTCGGCGTCATCTCCTGTGGTCTACCCATAAACCTAATCAACTTTGGTTGCGCAACCACATCTTCATTAGCTCCAATATCTGCGCTAGCCATTGACGCCGATTCGCCCCTCTTGCACATTTGCCATCCTTTGCCGAGGCCACCACTAAATCGTCGTTCCCATTCCACGATCTCAGCCCACGCTCCCTCATTCAAAAAGTTGTGAACTGATACCATACTCTCAACGGCAGTAGCATCAGTATCTGTGTATCCTTTCCGTAGAAGCGCATTATACATTTGCTGTGGCGATGGATATTCCCAATTTCCCTCTCCGCTGCCTTTCGGGATTGTAGATGGTTCGCGCTCGGTGGGTAGGACCACAGTCTGATTATCTGCGCGATCTTGGGAGAGGTCGGAGAACATGTAGTTTAGAGGGTTATACTTCGAGTATTTCGAAGCGGGTTTTGTCTCTGTTGTTTTAGATGGGTCGCCAGGTGTGTACGGGCAGGCGGACTCTGGGGATGGGGTAGGGAGTTTGGCAGCTATCGCGGCATTAGGATCATGCATCGGACACCCAGGCTATGAAATATTAGTATTAGATATAAATCAATGGGCTGAGGGGCTCACTGGTGGAGAGGCATTACTGATACTCTGGTGATGCGGATTATTTGGTTTGAATGCTGGAGTCGCAGGTTGCGGGTCGGCCCAAAACCATCCCATGATGCTACAAAAAGGGAAAGAAGGGGGTCGTAGAGGATAGAAGACAGGAACCGAAGAATTAAGGAATTAAGAGATCTAAGAATGAGAACAAAGCAACAAATGTTTTATCTCCGCGTCATGAACTGAGGAGGAAGGTGACAAGGATGGAAAGGCTACCGAATCAAAAGATTTTATTTTCTGCCATTACACCCGGCTGTTTCCGGCTCACCGAAATATTCCTTAGATTGCCCCTTTCATAGAGCTATCAGTTCACGTATGTGAAATTTGTAATGAGGGTTTTATTATATTTATATGCGTAGATCTTCTAAATAACTCCAAAATCCCCTCTCTGGGGGAATTGCGATATTGTCCACTGTTTCTGCACAATTTATGCATGCATGCCTCAGCGCACTTTGATCCTTGACGTCACTAACCGCGATCACAAGCTTGTTGAATGAAGGGAAGCCGAGTTTTCAATAAACGCAAATGGAGACTCGATAGCATCCCAAGCATTGTCGAGCCCATATAGGAATATGAGGTCGATGTTGGCGATAGGCCGAATATGCCTACGTCAGACAATTCCTCGACTTCGGCCTCTCAGGCCATTTCGCAGTTTCCATATCACCACAAAACGCGCATACGGGAATGGGGGGAGTAACTCTTTTCGCCCACCACCACATCGTAAAGGGTTGATATTGGCAGCGGCTGTTGGTCTTAGTCCGGCAGCATTCGTACAACTATCCGAAAAGGACAATGGCGGTACAAATCAGACGGCAGAAGGGCGCATGTTGGAGGCATCGAGGGAAGAAATTCAAAAGACAGTACCGGAAGACAGCACTGGATTTCGACGGATTCAAGATGGTATAATATTGTTCCTGGATCTGCGAATATGGGAACCTTTACAGACTGGTTTACGATTCCTTCATTTGGTGTTTATATTTGTTCCAGTCATTCTTACGGTACCCGTAATTTGGTTTGGACCACGACAGAAGGCACAGGATAATGAGACCTCTGGTACTCTTTGGTGGTATTGGTTCTTGGTGAAGTCCATGGAACGCGCCGGGCCTGCTTTCATTAAGGTAGGATGATAATCATTCGTCTACCAACATCACTAACTGATGCAGCTTGGACAATGGGCCGCTTCTCGAACTGATATATTTCCAACCCAGATGTGCGAAATCATGTCCCAGCTTCACTCTAATGCCCCAGCACATTCCCTCCACGAAACAAAACGTATTATATCAAGGGCGTTCGATGGCCGGGACTTTGAGGATATATTTGAAGAATTCGAAGAGAAGCCGCTGGGAGTAGGAGCTATTGCACAAGTATACCGAGCCAAACTGAAGCCAGATCTTGCTGTACCTGGAGACCCTGACCTAGATCAAAGACCAAATCTTCGAAGAAATGTACGCAAGAATGTTGACACCCTAATTAAGCGCACTCCGCAAAGAGTGCCGTCCTCATATGTTGCTATAAAGGTTCTCCATCCCAAGGTAGAGAGAATGGTGAGGCGGGATCTTCGTATAATGGGGTTCTTTGCTTCTGTTTTGAACGCAATTCCAACGATTGAATGGCTGTCTTTACCAGACGAGGTCGAGCAATTTGGGGAAATGATGAGGCTGCAACTAGATCTGAGAATAGAGGCTGCTAATCTATCCATCTTCCGAAAGAACTTCAAGGATAGGACAACTGCATGGTTCCCCTATCCATATACTGAGTTTACCACTAGACAAGTTTTGGTGGAAGAGTTCGCCCAGGGTATACCTTTGTCGGATTTCATGGAGAATGGGGGTGGGGTTTTTCAGCAAGAAATCGCGGATGAAGGACTTGATGCTTTCCTGCGAATGCTTTTGCTCGATAATTTCGTTCATGCCGATCTACATCCAGGAAATATCATGGTTCGGTTCTACCAATCTGCCCATCCGCACATCCCGTTTAGTAAGCATAAGGATGAGGATCCGCAGGCTCAGCCAGATGTCACAGAGCAAGTACTCTCTCGGTTGAGACCGTATAGGCACAGGAAAGATTTGCAAGCTTGGGAAGCAGAACTAGCCAAGATTGACCACGAAGGGTTCCGACCGCAACTAATTTTTATCGACACAGGATTGGTTACAGAGCTCAACGCAACCAATCGGAAGAATTTTTTGGATCTATTCAAAGCTATCGCCGAATTTGATGGATATAAGGCTGGCCATCTGATGTGTGAGCGGTGCCGGCAACCTGATGTAATCATTGATGAAGAGATATTTGCTCTGAAGATGCAGCATCTTGTCCTTGGCGTGAAGAGTCGAACCCTGGCTCTAGGTAATATGAAGATCGGAGATATCCTCAATGAGGTTCTCGGTATGGTTCGAAGTCATCACGTCCGAATGGAAGGAGATTTTGTCAATGTTGTGATCAGTATTCTTCTTCTAGAAGGGATTGGCCGAAGTCTAAATCCAGATATCGATTTGTTGTCAAGCGCCTTACCCATCCTACGACAACTTGGAGCGCAAAGCGGTAGTGGCATGTTGAGACAGGGAGACTTCTCAATGCTAAAAGTTTGGGCAGGCTTGGAAGCGAGGAAGTTCCTCCAAGCGAGTATTGAAGATGTAAGTCTCTCTGTCATACCCCGCGGGCTTCTGCTAATGCTTGATAGGTCGAGAGATGTGTTAAATATGATCTTCTTTCTCCAAATGTATAATTATGGCATCATAGAGGTAGATATTGGGGGAGTTCGGTACAGGGGTTGGCTATACTCCGTTCAGCATACGATAAATAATGTTTTCAATGTAGTAAGAGCAGATTGAGAGTTTCGACGATTTTGGTACCGTGACGGCTCTTTGCTTCATTTTATGATTGACCTCGTGAATGAGTACCACAACAGCCTACCTTCGTTTCATGAGCCTTCCCACTCAAACATGCATTCTTCATTTACGTTCCCTCGGTAAAACATACTGCTAAATATACAGTTATTTCTTTCGTGCCCGTCTTTTTACCCTTAGTAGTTCAAGTTGTATAATTAAATTTATATTTTCCTTGCCTAGTCTTCGCAGTGTGTTATTCAGCAGGTTTTCTTAGTACTCTTCAAGGAATTTCTATCCACTCGCGCCAGTACAACAAAGCAGAAAAGCCCTTTATGTCAGCTCTATCTAAGATTCTCATTACCCTATACATGTACATCCGTATTAAATGAAAGCATCACCACATCTCCAACTTTGTGATACTACCTTCAATACTCGGTACGGCTTTCAGTTCCTCTATTGATCCTTGGTATCCCATAAATATGATGAATGGTGTTCGTCTTGATGATTCACAAGTGTACACGCACATATCAGAGGTTTACATGCGTCCTTGACCCAGTGCTATGTCACTCAAACTTTTTGCCGTCTACAACCTGATGTCACGGGCACCATAATTTTTACTACACATTCAAATATCTCCTGCCAGTGTTTGAAGAACATTTCCCAAGCCGTGAAGTCGTCGCAGAGGATTCGCACCGCCTTAAAACCTATTTTAAGCTCAGCTCAGAGCCATTTACTTCAACATTACCACCTGGCGGTACAAGAATTTTGAGGTCCCACCGCTACCATAAATCTCGGTGCTTTCATAAATAGCTTCATAGTTGCCCATTACAAGCAGGAAATGGATCAAATGAGCCACGAGCATAGCATCCAGGTAATGGAAAATACCATCGCCACAAGAGAGAGCGTCAGAAACGTTGAAGCCCTTCGCACTGCTGACAACAAACTAGCAAAAGAACGAGAGAAGGATGGGCTAAAGCGCATGCAAGCATCAATGTACTTCCTTTCGACCCCTACCACCTTCTCACTCAGCCACCTCTCCCGCCACATCAAGAGCTTCCGGGTCTTTTTTGAAATTATACACAAATATCCTGGCCTCGGCCTCTCCTTCCTACTCCTCCAGCTCGGCCTTCTCTCCCTCGTCGCCTCCCTCACTACCATTTTCGGACCCACGGCTGGTCAAAAACCAATCAAACTGGGCAGCGGCCGTCTCTTTTGGACCGTCCTCTCTATCGCTGTAATGCTCATCGGCTTTTTATCCTTCCTCCTCCTCCTTTTCCCTCTCCTCGCTAAACACTCCCGCCACTCCCACGATGAGAACGGCTTCGAGCTTCGGGATCTAGAGAGAGGAGACCGGGTGCTCCCTGTTGTTTCTGGTTATGATGAGGGAGGGTACCTCTCCGTCTTGAATCCCATTCCTTCTCGCCCGCAACCAGCAATAGCGGCTCGCGCGAAGCGCCGAATGGGCGTATTTGGGCATGATAGTTTTTCTGGGCATCATTTGAGGCGTATATCTATGCCAGGGGAGGCTAAGGAAAGCCAGAGAGATCTCTTAGGGAGTGTGAAGGAGATGGGGGCTGGAACTTGGATACAGGGAAGCAACGGGAATTGGTCTCGGGAAGATTTGAAAAGTAGAGGGTGTCCTGTATGATGTTTTGGGTTGCTGAGCTCCCAGGAAAGAAGGAGCGCACTTGAGTTCAACAACTTGGCTCCTGAAAAGTGATTGTTACGTATCTGTGTTTACTGAATTTAACGTCATTTTCGGCTGATGTCGTGGTTGAAAGTCTTGAAATTAAACGAAAACTAGGCGAGAATTTAATGTGAAGTCTCTCTAGTGATGCTTGTCTTAAAAATCCAATATATATATATTGTTGTGAAATATTCCCGGTGTTGTTTTCGTTTGAAACTCGAAACCTTCTCACTAGAGTGAATTTAAGGGAAAGGTTGAAGTGACATGTGTGATGTGGAGTCTGTCACAAAAATTAAACGTTTATCTCGTTATCATGTATTCAACGCCTGTTTTCGTCTGAAATCTAAGTGTGCAAGAAAAAGTAAAATAAGACAAGGCAAAAGTAAAGTAACCTCACAAAAGTTATAAGTTAGCGCTTTTATGTATTTGAGACTATTTTTATCTAGTCTCCGTTTTAGAATGTTAAAGTAAAAAAAAAATGAGATAAGAGTAAGCATTCTCATAAAAGAAATATTCATCTCCCTATTAAATTTTTAAGATGTACTTTTGCCTAAAAGCTGATTTCGTGAATGGGATAAGTGGGATATAAATCAAACTTTAGGTAAACATGGGTCGATTTTCAGAAACAAATCGCATCTTGCTGTCGTACATTTAATAGCTCCTTTCATCTGAAAATTAGTATATGTGGTTTGATAGAGGATTATGATCATTTATCATCAAAGCTACTCGTAGCATTATAATATCAACATCATATTGCCCTCTCCTGTCTCTTCTTATTCTCCCTGTGCCTCTTCTCCTTTGCAACGATTTTCCTTCGTTTCTTCCAGGCCCTATTTGTCTCACCACGATTCTCATAAAACCACTTCTGAAAATCGCTTTCTGGTGCAGCAGCCTCTTCCTTCTTCCCTATCTCCTTGCTCATCCCAACATCAAACTTCTTGCGAATAGGGGAGCTTGATGCTTCGCCATCGTCTTCATCGTCATCTTGATCGGGCTTAGGCTTTGGCCACAGGAATCTCTTGTTAGCATGTGCTGTATCAGGCGTGGGGGCTGCGCTACGGATGCCTCGATACTCGAAATCTCGCTGTGTAAACGGTGTAAGAGGGACTTTGTCATGTGCTTCTTCCATTTCCTCATCGCCATCTGCATCTGCGCCGAAAAAGCTGAATGTCGGGTTTGGCACTACTGCTGTATCTTCCCCTTCTTGTTTCGACTTTTTGTAAAGAGCCTCGAGCGGGTGGACTTCTGCGGAGATTGGTGTTGCTGTTATCGCGGGGCTGGGTATTTTGATACTGAGGTTCAATGGTGGTCCAGAGGCAGATTGAGGGCGTGATACAGGCCTGGAATTGACTTGCTCTTCGGATGAGTCCGATGAAGCTTCATCCTCAGACTCGTCCTCAGATGATGAGTCTGACTCCTCCGCAGAGTCGGAATTAGATTCTGAGTCTGATTCTTCAGATGATGAGTCAGAACTTAATACAGAAGCCTTGTCCTTGACCTCTGAGATCGCGACCGCGGCCGCCTTTATCGTAACTGGACTTGATTTTGCATCTGAGCTTTCTGACTCCTCATCTGAGCTGGGGCTATCATTACTGTCTTCTGACGATGAATCGGCTTCTTTTGCAATTACAATGGGTGTTTTAGGTGCGGCCTTTGTCGGTTTCGTGACCTTCTGTGATCTCTTGACCTCCTCTACCACGTTCCCGCTCTCATCCACCCATCCCTTACCTTCCACAAATTCCTTGATGCCTTTCGCAGTCTTACTCGCTGAAGTATCTCTCAAGAAAGTCGCAAATTTCTCTATCTTCTTAAATTCGTGGACCAAAACTTCCTTCCCGGCTTTCCGTTTCTTCTTGTCTACCTTCACATCCACAGCTTTTGTATTTGATGAAACATTTGGAGGTAAAACCGTTTTAAAGAGACACTCCGGACCGCTTGTAAATTTTGACTTGACTCTCTTCTCATCCTTCTCCCTTTCCTTGTCCTTAGTCTTGCTGGATTTTATTGTTGCCGCTGGCGTTGTCCATCCCCTCTTCACCTGTCTCTCCCCAATCTCCGCCGCGGGTATTGTCTCATCGCCTCTCTTGCGCTTCTTCGTCGAATCCTTACTTGGCCTCTTCGGTAGTTTGGGTTCGTCCCTTTCTATCACTGCTTCTTTCATAGGTCGCGCCTTCTCAATTCGAACCTTTGTACCTTTCAGAATCGACCCATTCAACTTCTTCTTTATCTTCTCTGCATCCATGACTGGAAGCTCTAGGAACCCGTAACCCTTTTCTGGGAAAGTTTGTATGGTATGGTAGGATATGTTGCGCGCGTTTGGTAGGATCGAAGCTGGGAGAATAGTGGAGAGGAGGTTGGGATTGAGCGGTGTTATGTGTAACCTTGTGTATTCAGATTCGATATTGGGTGATGTAGCAGGCTCGATACTGGTGGCCATTCTATATGCTTGCCATACTCAACGAAGCTTCGTCGTCGAGTAACTTGCTGAGGGGAAGTCCGTTATGGAGGA
The DNA here is from genome assembly GCA_021365295.1 of Tricladium varicosporioides. Taxonomy (NCBI): domain Eukaryota; kingdom Fungi; phylum Ascomycota; class Leotiomycetes; order Helotiales; family Tricladiaceae; genus Tricladium; species Tricladium varicosporioides. The sequence continues at coordinate 721,272 of JAJTIW010000015.1, read as the reverse complement.
GCTTGCAATATTTCTGCACCGTCGGCTAAAAGGCGGAACAGCTTTTTCCAGGGACAGCTATTGAGCTGTCAGATGCCGTCACGTGCAGTGACAACAAAGCATTGCAGCGCGCTTTCCCCAACTATTATTCGTGCAGTCGCAGCCTTCCAAACGGATGCTCAAGTCGCTATTAAATCATCTCTAAATGTGGTTTCCATAATAGTAAGCTATTTTGAACCATGATCACTGGATCGTCGTAGCGGATCTGCCAGATTTTGCCGTTTCTTCGGTGAAAGATTGACCGATTCACCACTAATTCACTACCTAGTTCATATTATCAAATAAGCGGATTTCGAGCATAATCCTCCAATTGGGCGTGTGGTTTAGGGGTATAACGTTCGTTTCGCATCATCATGGTGATTATGAAAGGTCCTGGGTTCGATTCCCAGCCCGTCCAGAATTTTTGTGGTTTGTAAATCTTTTTAATCTGAATTTCAAAAGAAAAAAAGAAATACAACCCCTAGTGAGGAAAGAACGGGGTCAAGTGAGATAAAAACTACTTCTATTTTATTATACTTTTATTTTTGTAATATTATCTTTAATTCTCTGCCCCAGCGTTCTTCTGTGTTAGATATCTCTTGTTTTCTTCAACAGACCAAATTCCTTATGGTTTTTTCTTTCTTTTTTCTTCTTTTTTCTTCTTTTTTCTGTTCTTAAATCCATAGATCATAGCTACGATTCTTTTAATCTAGGGGATATTTCAAGGTAGAAGTTTACCAAACGAAAGTTTTGTCCAAGTAAACTGTGAACAAGCAACTTCCCATGAATGCCACTTACTGCCAAGTTAAGTAAAAATAAACTGGGATCTAGCATCAAGTATCTTGCCTTCCCAGATACCTACGTGCTTTGTGCTAGGCGATGCCAAAATTGTTAAGTCAGTATCTAATTTAATAAATGAGTTGGACTCTTGGTGTGTTTCTCAGGCACGTGGACAATCCCTAACTCGAGATATCATATATATACAAGAATAATTCTTGCTAGTAGCACGGCTGCTATCGTTATAGCGTAACATAATATCATTTTAGATTAAGGTTATTGGTGCTTTATTTTGATATCATTTCAGTTTATCGTGGGGTTATAATTATTGATACTATTCACAAGAATACTGCTCCTTTGAGGCCCTCATGATAGTCACTTTGACTTAGTTGTCACTTTGACTTAGTTGTCGCTTCCTATACCACCACTGTATCATTTTTGGTCATTAGAAGGTCTTAAAATTTTTGATCTATATACACATTTACAGCCTCTCCTCATCACTTGAACCCCATGCATCAACATGGCCATGCTCGTCAAAATACCTCTGCATTGCAGGAAAGTCCTCAGAATCTTCGGGGCAAAAAGCATACCTTTCAAGCATATGCGCAGGCATTGTTCTATACTCATCAATCCATTTGTAACATGATTCTCTCTCTGGTGCATTAGCCCAGGCCGTGAGTTTCTCCCAGCTGCGACATTGCATCGCCATTCCTTCACCTGTCGCTCGAGGGTGGTCTTTGATCGAATGCATTAGAGTATCTGAGGCAGAGCACATAATACGTTGCTTTAGTGCATCTAGGCAATGACTTATATGGCCCTTGGCAAGTGATTGTGGAACATCTCGCCTGTACTCACTAATGCTTCGACGGATGATTTTCTATGCAGGGTTAGGAAACGTAACATTAGTGGCTTTTAATGACCTACCAGGCAATGAAGATCATGAAAGCCCGAGATCCAATAAAGACCCTTTTTGTCGTTCCAAGGGAAGCGGTTAGCTATTAGTAGGTCGTTTTGCTTAGCATAATGATCCGATATCGCAACGGCTCCTGGACTTGTATCGAGTGTATCCCAGTAGGAGTCGGCGATCGTATCATTATCATCGGAAAATCCGCTGTGTACTTGAAATATCATTTTTTCGTTGAGAGGTAGTCTTGCTGCGAAAATTGTAAGTTCTTTGACTCTAGTACCATTCGCAATCAAACATACCGAATTTTGAGAGACTATGCCCTTCACTTTTCCACCTGGTAGTGAGAATATACGAGAACATCAAGAAATTGAAACATATTGATATTATGGCGATTATCGTTAAAATGATTGAGCATCCTATGGAACGGGCTGCTATTTTGGGGGACCCTTTCTCGAAACCGTCATCATTTCCTTCAAGGGGCTGGTAAGTTTTCGAGTTCAACAAACCCATCTTGAAACCGTTAGTCTTAAACATATGATTTGGTTGCATGCAGCGAAGCGTTTCAATTCTTCAAGTTGGGCGCGAACTTGAAGCAATGCACTCACAAACGTGATTGAGAAGCTCAGGTGCTTGGCCACGAGCTTTCTTATTATTCCATGTATTTTTTTTTAATTAATCCCAATCGGGAGTTGAGGGCATGGAATTAGGCTTAGGCTCGTGATACATTTGATTGGGTCCTTACATTGTTGCCATTTAGGCACTTCTCAACCCATTGTCAAATTCGGCTATTGTGATCATTCTTTTGCTGCCAGGAGTAACCACTAACTTGGGTGCGGGATGAACGACCCTCTCTAATTCTAACATGAACCCTTGAGATACAGAGCACACATCTCAAGAGTTTTAGCCCCTAACATTCCATTAATTTTCTGATATTCAGAGTCTACAGCGCCTAAGATGGTCCTTCCCCTAACTCTACTACTACGATTTACATGATAGTCTCTGATGTTTTTCTGAATTTTTTCTAGCACTCCTCGAACTTCCACATAAATTTCGGGCCCATGATCTCCTTACTACTATCTCTTGCTCCCTTTCTGGATATGGTTTCTTTCCCGAGGAACCCCTAGCCTTTCCTTCAACTTCTCCCAAGGTTGTGCGATCATATGATATTGGGATTAGTGAAGACCTAGTGTATCAAGAGTGAAGAGAATTAACAGTGTAGTAGTGGCACATTTTGGAGCGACTAATTCGAGATTGCTAGCAGCCTACATGAGACACTATCCAGCACGAACTACACCCTTCCCATTTCAAGTAGCGTTAGATTATATTCATGCTCATCGCGAATTAAAATCAAACTAACAATAATATCTTCCTCAGAACATTCCATCAGAATACCACTTGCAGCAACTGCCTGGCTCTCGCCATCCTTGACTTTAGAGATTGGAAACCGGCTGTTACCCTTTATATATACAAACAGTGGTACACCTGCTAACCCTGCTGGCTCTGAAGAGGTTTTTTCAGATTGAGGGCAAGCCCTTGGTTTCTAGACCTCACAAAAGTTGAACGGAAATGCCATGATCCCTTCATCAGTCGCTAGGTAAAAGTCATTCGCACCCTCCCTTTGAGAGGGTATGATGAGAAGGGAAACTGCTTTGATACCCTTATTGCTGAATCCTTGCAGTAGTGTCGAAATTCAGGGAATTAATTGAAACAATAATTTGAATGACTACGGTTAAGTGGGTGTTCTGTTGCCCGTCGAGGCCTCTCGTTCTTTGCCCGCCTTCTTGCTGTAATTTTGGCAGCATCCTTCTCTTTCGCTGATTCATTTGTTTCTCTTCTTTGTAGACTCTTATTTTTGAACTTTTCGGTCTCGGGGCTCTTGATCACTAGGGAGTTGCTATAAACGCTGGAGTAAGGCTTAGTTTCGCGTTGCGGGATTGTTGATCCTTAAACGAGTAGGCATGTTTGCTCTAAAGGAGATGATATGGGCGTCAACGTGCGGCACAGTGAGGGTGAGCTGCTATGAGTGTAATAAAAACATGATGCCATCGTGCTTTCCGAGTTATTCCGTAGAGAAGTTGCTATGAAATTGTTGAATCTAAGATTCAAGATCGTTATTTGAGGGAAACATGCAGTACACTAGTGATTTTTCAAAATTCAGGATATGTGTTAACGTGACTGACCTATTGCACCTCCAGGAATATTCCTTCTTTCATATTTTCAGTTCGGCCTCTTCTGCTGTCTCCCACCACTTTCATTCTTGCGGCTTTACATTTAGGTGATAGTAACATCAAGAAACTGCAGCTTCAACCTACTACATGCTCCTCAATATCGATATGAGGACAACTAACTATACTACCCCAGGAATTTATGGAGCTAGCTGTGAAACCGAAAAATTACAGCCACGGCAATACTCATGCGAAATTGTGACTTCGATAGCAGCGCCCCTAAGGTCTGAGTTCCCACGGTCGTGACAGATGATCCAGGTGCAGTAATATTCCTATCCTGCTTTAGGGTAGCTGCAGACTGCAATCATTCATACTTTTAGAGAAATAGAAAGGGGACTTCGGCAATGGCACTTAAGACACTTGAGAAATTTCAACTTAACTTGGTAGCATATACTCTCTCACTCAGCGCAAACCAACTCAAGTCACTTCCAAAACTCATAGACATGCATTGAAGAGACAGGTTAAGGAAAAAGTTTGATTGCTAACTGACTGCTAAAGAGAGAAAACAATGCATTTAATTCACCAAATTCAAGAAGTCAGAGCCACCCCCAAAACAACCCCTGCTAATTGCATCAAGTCAAAGGTCTCCAAACCCGCTGCCCCATCAGAAGAGTAGTAGTAAGAAAAGACCACACAAAGCCCCAATACCCTATTCCCAAACACCCCACACTCCTTCGCTCATACGAATTTTGATTCTCAAATTGGAATCCCAAGGAACCCAGAGCCCAAGAATTCAATCTAGTTAGTGGGGGCATCACAAATGAAAGATCCAATGCCTCCCTCGTTGATTGGGATACCAGCTGGGGCTTGAACAACCTTGTATGCGCCCTGGCAATCGGTGGCCTTGTAGACCCAGCAGCCTGGTGCCTTGGTCTTGGTCATATCAATAGAGCCAACGTTGGAAATAAATGGCGACTTGAGGTTGTAGCATTGTTGATAGTTGCCATAGGTAGTGACAGTGAGGCCGGCCATCTGGATACCCCACCACCAAACATTGAAGGTGGGAAGTTGGCTGTGATGAATTAGCTTGTTATTGTGCGAAGGGGAAAATCCTGGGACTCACAAGGGAGAGTCGGAGCTAGCTGCTTCAGCAGCATATGGCATGTTGATAGCTGCAGTGTCGCGGGCATCAAGAGGAAGAGCAGGAACAGCCTTGGTCAAGGCGAGGATGGCAGCTGCAGTAGCAAGAGTGAATTGCATTTTGATTGATTGGAATATTGTTGATTAGACTGATGAAGTCGATGTTTTGAAGTGAAGAAAATGTTGAAGAGGTGATTGTTGTTGTGTGAAGCTGATGATTCTGATCTGAGTGATGATTTTATATCTCATGGCTGCGGAGATGGTCTTATATATGTCGAACTTAGGGCACAACTGCAAGGCCTAGAAGACCTTCAGATCTCGATCCTCTCAGTCACCACATCTCCGGCACTTGTTCTAGGAGCTGCTGTCTATGTTTATTTGGTCGTATGACCAAAGCCATGTTGATACTGCGGTAAATAGCTGACCGTGTCACTGAGTTTCCTCGAGCCCAGCGTCCGAAAGAAGTAGCTGGCCTGGACCTGGGAAATCCAGATAAGGCATATATATTGTCCAAAGGCTATAACCTCATTCTGAATGGGCGAACTCCTGCGGTACAGCATTCTCTTTTGGGAGTATATAGCAGCCAGGAACAACATCTGGTGGATACATCATGAGCAGTGACTTTGTACGAATATAGTTACGAGAATAATATCAAGACGCAAGCTCGGCCACCTGCAGAGGTATGAGTGGTCAAAATCCTGGGTTGGCAGCCCCTCGTGGAGATTCGTTGGAGTACAGTATTTTGGAGGGGTAGGTATTGATGCAAATACTAGAAGTCAGCAGCATGTACACCAGAACATAGGTCGGGCAATTTTGTAAAAACAAGTCACTGACAGACGGCCCGTCTCTGGTTCAGCTTGACAGCAAGAATCTAATAGCACGGTTGAAAGTCATGAATCTTACCTATTGGTAGCTTGCCTGATCTCATGTTGAAGGTATTATTGCCTTAAGAGACGTAATGTGTTCGTGTACATGACTTGGTGAGACATGATAGTTCACACCTTGCACAACAATCTGCCCAAAATTCTCAACAAGAAGCGCTTAGGCAACGAGCTTCTGCAGAAATTCTGCACCTAGGGAATTAAAAGGTGCTATGTACTATTATTGAAAATACTGTGAAGTATTTGAATAGGCCTCAGGCTCAAATTTTGAGAATCGTTGGTCAGATTAGTGACATTTCCTCAAAGTTTACGATAACCAGTATTAATCAACCACGAGTATTTAATGAAATATGGCACTCTAGCAATCGTTCTCACATTCAACCACAGTTGGAAATCAAAAAGGACCCCAAGTATCTAATCTTCGGCCAAGGTTTCCAAAGATATGGTATGGTTGCTGTCTGGGTTACTTTGTCAACCGCTCCATCGTGCTCACCATGCCACAAAATTGCTGCGGTATCAAACACCACGTCCCAAGATCGGATACTTCGGGTCTTTCAGGCTCATAGTCAGAACCAGGCCCGGTGCCTCTTGGCATTCGAATCCGAAAGTGTGCAAGGTAGATCTACTTCGGTAGTTATGATGGTGTTCATGTTTCTCCTCTCTGTGAGTAAGATTCTTGACTCGTATATGCCTCAAAAGCTGGAACTTCAAGTATCCGTGTTGAAGCCACACAAGTTCTTCGGCAGATATTTTCCTCTTGGAAAGACCGACAGAAATGGTATTAGGCTGGGACCTTGGATAGGACTTGGATCTAGTCTTACAACTTGTGTCTCCTGCCGTCATACGACTGCCAACGCTCCTGCATACGGTACTGAATTTGCCCTCAATGCGCATTTGAGGTAACACGATGACTTTGCGGTTTGAGATCGTGATTGGAATGTTTCCTGTCATATTGCGGCTTTGGGGTTTATGCCATTTTAGGACCTAAGGTTGTCGGCAGTTCCGGTCATAGACCACAGCCTGGGGTCTTGTCATTTGTGATACTTGACCAATGTGACGACACGTGATTGCTGTCACTTCAAAATAATGTGATACTCTCTCTCTATATGCAGTTCTGAACCGGAGGGCAGATAAACAAATATCAACGATATATTTAGACGAGATCTTGTATCTAGATACATGTGATTTTATTTTCTCGACAATTATAGTAGTTTGAGTCTTCTACTTCGCGGTGAGAGTTGATCATAGAGGGAAGTACGATTTGAAACCCGGCAGTAATTAACTTCTTAAATTTAGATACCAGCCTTGGAAGACTTTAATTCAAAATAAATATATTTCCCAAAGCTTCTAATCTGGATATGTTAGGTTTTTTTGTTCTGAAATGCTCTTCCCCGATTCAAAACCCGATAGAACTTCAATATCAAACATTTTATAGCTCAGAGATCACTTCAAAAGGTTTAATGTATTACTTGCTTGATTCCCCTTTTTAAAGTCCCAAATTTTAGTCCAAGACATATTCTTTGCACCAAAATTACCCAGAATCATTTAAATTGCTTCCTTGCTAAATTGTTGCGAAGTGTTATCACCGAATTGAAGACCCTCCCAATCTTCTTCAACCAATTTGAAACAGTAACAACTTAAACTACACCCACATCCTCACCCACCAGTTCTAAATTCTGTTGCATGTCGTGTTTTTCGGCATCCGCTAGATTGGGATTTTTCACGGGATTTCCCGTTTGGGAAGACCGATGCCAATGACCTGGTGGACCATAATTAGTGGATGTTCCACACCTCACAGCTTCTTCCAATTGGAGGCCTCTATATTGATGAGTAAATGGCTAATTCAAACGTAGGTAGTCTTTGACATTTAGTGGAATTGTTAATGATAGAGTTTCGATAACCACAATAAGGATCAGAAATTCTAACACACCCCTCAGAAGCATACTATTAGAATACAAACCGTTTCCAAAGACAATTTAGGTTATGAGTAAGTCACCATATCGTCCAAACTTTTTTTTAAATCAACAATAGATTCTTAAGTATGGTCTGCTGAAAACATTCACTTTAGACGAAAGGCAACCAGATACTCTGAGTGTAAGGGTCTATCTTGTTGTGGCCATGCTATCCCTTTTTAATAGAGAGGGGATCAATTACTTATCTATTAAGCTGAGGAGCGCTCCAGTAATCTCCCACAGCGGGGCGAATTTTTGAACTTGGGGTTTTTAGGTTCCTTTCGCCTGATATTAGCGACTAAGTTAAGGCTAACCCTTCGTAGTTTCTTCAAATATCTAATATGGTAAACCTGGGGAGTATGTAGGGAAATAGCTAGCTGTCTCGTTAATTTTTTTATGAGGAGGAATGGATATCGGTGGTGTTATTTGCTATTGAAAATGGTGTATGTGATGTACCTGGCATTACGCTGGGTAGTGATGCCTCCAGCAAGTAGTTCAATATAGAGACAGTGGAGCTAGAGACTGCATTCCAATTTATACCATATGACGACTGCCACAAGATTCTTAATCCACATTGAGCAATTTGCGAAAGACCCACTGACTTCGAGGAGAGCATAAGTTATGATGAGCGTAAAATCGTTCTGAAACGCATAACCATGTTCTTTCAGTTGATATATATTAAGATAAATCGCTATTCAGTCCGTATCTTTAAAAAAAAAACCCCCATTTCTTATCACAAGCGAATAATATTGCCAATACATGGTAAGAAGTAAACCTGCAAATTCCCTCCGTTGCGTCTTTCCATACATTCCGCTCTATATCCAACCTTGCAACTAGCCGAGCTAGCCAGCCGCTGGACCGTATCCTAGATCTCTAAATGACACCAGAAAACTCCTCAAACGTCCTTAAATTCCTCTCCTGTCGATATTCTGAATGTTTGGAACATTGAACCACTCAAGTTTGAATACTCAAGTGAGGGTGGCAAGCATAGCCCTGACTAATTTAGGTGGAGGAGCTAAAAAGGAAACTGAAGTCAGCCTCAATCTATTCCAGAGTCCTCATTAGGGCCAATCACCCACCAGAGGAAGCCAAAATACTATCAACTCAGATGTATTTTGGCACGCTAATGCTCATCCTACCTTTTTTATCTTTTTCGATTCTGACTCCGCCCTCAGGTTCAATTATCCTTTCTCTTCTGACCAAGGTCACTTCTTGGCCCGACGTTGTCTCGTACCGATCACTGTCGTAGAGAACCAGGTCGGTTTCGGAGACGCGACCGCCTCTACGAAGACGATCCGCTTTGCGCATTTCTCGATCAGCTCTTCTTTCGGCTTTAAGAGCCTCTTTTTCGGCTTCCAAAGCTCTAATTTCCGCACGAATTGCGCGCTCATCTTTGACCCTAATTCGCTCTGGTGGAGCAACTAATGCAAGTGGACCAACGGGAATAGGAGCCGACTGTTCGTAAACTTCTCTCTTCCTTTCGATGAACGTGCTCTCCTCACGAGGACCTGCATCGAGGATAATTGCACCACCGTGGTGTCCATGATGATGGTGGTGAGAAGTGTGAGAGTGTGCAGGAGATGGAGACCGATGAACATGCTCTACGATCTTTGTTTCCTCTACAATCTCAACGGGAGCAGGTGGGGGTGGAGTAGGCCAATTAGCTGGAGGTGGGGGTGGAGGAGCTGGGATAGTAAAGACTTCAGTGCGGTGTTCCTCAATGACCGTTCCGGCTTCAGAGCGGCCACCAGACATTTCAACTTCTGGGTAGAGTCAGTCGTGATTTCACTTGCTTGAGTACAAATATATGCCATGAGAATAACGGATAGGAGAATAATAAATAAAACATACTTAAATCAACTTTATTGTAGTCCTCGCTCAACTTAATGACTTCATCAATGTTCTCTCTACCAAGCGCCTTCATGATGATGATTGTTTCGCCCTGTCGATAGTTAGCCCCGGCCTCATGATGTGGAAAGTTTCCCGCCTACCTCCTCTTCGAAAGGATATCCTAAGTCGATGATTGCCCTCTTGCTCACAAGTCTAGCTGGTATTCTGGTCTTCCCTCGCTTTGGGAATTCGCTTTTGACAGTTTCAAAGCTGGAGCTACTGCTCGAAGAGCCTCGACTGCTGCTCCTCACACTTTCACGCACACTGTGGCTTGTTCTGCTCTCCTTACTCCTGCTCCTGCTCCTCCGCCGTCTTCTAATAATCTCTCTCTCGCGCACTCGCTCAGGATAACCTCTATAATCATCATCGCCATAGTAATCAGGCTCTGCCACTTTGATTTCATCGTAATATTCACGCTCTGCATATCGTCTAGGGGGCGGCAGAGCTCGTGTTCTTGGCAGTGGGATTGGTGTTAGGGCTGGTGGTCGGAGTTCTTCTCTGCTGATTCTCGCAGGTGGGTTGTATTCCTCTCTTTCCACAAATCTCGCCAACGGTTTTCGATCAAAAGTATCCAGGCTGGACTGTCGTCTTAAAAATGCTGGTCGACCTCCTCTTCGAGGGGGTGAGGGGCTTCTATAAACTTCTCTTTCTCGTTCCTTTTCGAATGCAAATGTTACATCTCGGCGGGGTCTCTCTCGTTCATATCTTGGCTCTTCGTAATAGTTTTCTCGCCTTTCAAATCTGTCGTCTTCGTATCCTCGAGGCCCTCGTCGTTCACGATCATAGATTTCGTCAACCGATCGTTCCCTAAGTCTGCCAACAGGACCTACGCGAGAAAATCTTGTGTCTCGCTCTTCAAAACGCTCTTTATCTTCAACGCCAAAGCGGTTTCGATCCCGTTCCATGGCGAAGCGCTCACTATCCCATCGTTCTCCACCACGACCTCGGTAGCCTAGGTCACTGGCAGAAGAGCGGAACGCATCTCGAGACATGCTTTCAGATGGCAGATTGATTCGAAGGGTAAGTGCAACCTAGAAAGGTGGGGTTTTGTTGGTATTAGATGTCGGAAGGCTAGATGTGACAGCTGTCGCAATTTAGCGGAGCTGTAGGGATATGTACCCCGCTATAGTAGTTGCAACGATGTTGTCGTGGGAAGAAAAAGTCGGTGGGAGTGATGTGTGGAGGATAATAAGCTAAATGGTCGTCGAGGAGAATTTGAGGGAGGCTGGAGGCGAGTTGAAGAGTTTTAATAACTCGGTGTAAAGTGTTTGGGGTGGAGTGAATAGCATGGGATGGGGTGCTTGGAGTTGACAAACCGGCTTCGGTGACGATGGTGTTGCAGGGTTGAAGGCTGTTCCCATTGGGCAGCCGCAGCCCAAATAAGATCCTCGTGATAACCCAATTCCTCGAAATTTCGAGAAATATTTGCCTTTGGAACTAAGCACTGAGACTGAGTAGTTCGCCTCCTAGGCTACAAATATCCAGCGTGGTTTGGCAGTTTTGCGCATCTTCTAGGTGTGATTATCAAGGGATTAATAGAGTTGAAGACATTTCAGAGTTTCCAGGATCTCCCATAACGCCAATCGAAGCCTATGACGTATTTCGGATGCTATCACAGCATATCCAAAAACACAAGAAAAGCAATATTTTGCTTCTGCCAATGGGGTTTTTTCAGCTGCCGCAGCGCAAATGAGACCTAAGTACTGCTTCAACACTCGGCAGCAGGGCCTGAAGCAGAATTATGGCCCAGCCGTTCTCATATAGGGCAAGGAGTGGGTCACCGACGCCCAAAGACTCGTCGAGTCAGGGTCGTTCAGCAGGTGAATATGAGGGTAGAACTGTAGGATGCCACTGAGGTGACGCACAAATAAAAGTAAGGCCTTTATAGTTTCATTCGCGAAGAACAATCTGGGAAAGAGGATGGAATAACTGTAAAATATTCACAATGGATAAAGGAATAATTCTTTAGATCTGACCCAAGTGCGCCTTGTGGATATGACATGCCATCCCATACCTCAAATCTAGGAGAACCATAAATTCCTTTCCATCCCAACGCCGCGCTATGAATTGCTTCAGGGAATGTCTCCGCTCAATCACTAACCCAACTCCGGAAAGGTTAAATCAACGTCCCAAACGACGACGGACTACTTAATCTTCCGACTTTTAATGAAGTCTCTCAGCTGCTCCATCTTGTTCACAAAGAACAATCCTTTAGCCTCGTTTTTCCATACCAGAACCCCAATCTCGTCTGCATATTTAACGCAAGCTAAGTAGTCTTTCTGGGATTCGAAATCTTTGAAGAGGAATCCAGGTGTTGCCTTCATTCTTTCGTTCTCAATCTGCCACAGTCGAATTTGATCCACAACAGTGGGTGGCAATACTGGTCCGCCTCCATGTGCAGCGGATGATTTATGTAGCTGTGGATGGGCGTGGGTTGACAGATAAGATATCACCTGATCAGAGGTAATTCCATGGGCAATCGCTCCATAAATTGAGTCTCGAGTTATACGCCCAGCAACCATATTTGGGTAGCGAGCTGTAAGCTTTGTGAAGAGAGCTAAAACAGCTATTTGCAGCGGTGACGAGGTATAGGCATATAATCGATAATTGGTTTCAATAATAATGAACCCTTTTTGACCAGCGGCACCCGAGAGGGCAGCATCGAAACCAGCAGAAACACTCCGTAGAGCACTCGCATCGGAGGTAAGAGTAGTGGCGAGGCGGGTAGGGAAGAATTGATTCGATCTCTGCGATGGGATGTATACCAACCCAAAATCGACCAAATGCGCAAGCATTTTCTTTTGTGAGTTTGTGAGAGTTGCGATGCTATATCCGCGGCCTAATTCGAGAGAGCCTAACATAAATAGGAAAGAAAGTACTTCAACAGAATCCATTTCCATCTGTGAACATCAGTATTGACAGGCTTTCGTAAGGAGTGTCACATACCTGTTCAGCATTCTCAATCCAGAGAAGGAGAAGCGTCCACACCTGCGCGTTTACCTCCTGCAATAAGAAGGAAAATCCAGCCTGCGTTATGCCTCCGCCGTGATGCTTGCCCCTTGTGACGAGCTTCCCGGCTTCTAACAATTGTTTCACGGCCACGGTTGGGCCTTCCCCAGCTTGACGCATTCCTTCACCAACATTGCTCACTACGTAATGTAAGATACCCTCCCACTGCGTCCGCGCATATTCGTCCAGAAAACCGAGACTAACACTGGCGGTCTGCGAATCGCTAGACGGCACTCCGAAAGACTGGTGCTCGCCACCACCAGTCAATGCCAGCCGTAGGGAGGGACCGAATGCTTTCGTTAAAGATACAACTTGAGGCGTCTCCTTACTATGCGCGGTTATGGTCACTATATGGAGTCGGGACAAGAGTGATAACGCTTCGTCTCTCTGTCTATGTCCAGTGAGCAGGAGGGAAAGGTTGTGTGATAATGGATTACGAACCTTTTGCTATTTGGGTGGACCCAAAGGTCAAGATCGGTAAGAGGGAGAGGCTTGCTCATATACAGAAGTGCCATGACAAATGTCTTCGCAAGGTGGGGAAGCATCCGCCTGAAGATCGCGAGAGCTGTTGAGGGTTGCTGATACAATCTTCTGAATGTTGTACCTGGAAGCCTCTCCAGGTACTCAAAGGACGCGAGAGTTGAGACAGACATATCGGTATTGTCGGAGTCTCAAGTCTCGAATGGATGATATTACCTGTTTATCATGTTCTTGAGCTGTAGTGTTGGTGATGTGCTTCAACTTTCTATACACTGAATCGAAGCCTTGCGTCGCAGCCTGGCCAAAAGTTTGTGGTGATTTTGGCTTGCTTGCGCACAGACCATACTAAGTCTTGGCACGATGGGATATCAAAAAGATATCCTTCATCTCTCAACCCAGGTTGAATATTAAGATTCCTCGAAGCCCAAAATGGCTGCACTCAGATTCGTCAGATCGGTCAGTATCCATGTTTGCAACGATCAATCATATGCTGATTCTTAAACAGGTACTCAGATCCTTCCAAGCAGAATCTGGTCTAGAGCCGAGGTAAGAGCAGCGTCCTCTCAACTTTGAGGACCCATTCGAATATTATCTCTACTCCCTTTATTTCATCGACCGCAAGAAAGGATAGAATCTTTAGAGCATAATGTGGAGTTTTGCTTTTTGAGTTTTAGTCTTTCGCACTAAAGCAAATTATTTCATCTTCGACCCACGTGTACTTCGGAAGAAATGGCTGACGATGAGGTTACTTAGACTCTTCGGTGAGAATGTAAATAATTCTCCTAGCTCAGAGGCTCCTAAAACTCATTCTATCTCAGATTCGAGTCACAGCTGCAGAGCCTGGACGTGTGGAATTCGAACTGGATGTCCGAAAAGAGCACACAGTCCGTTCATCCCTTGAGTACACGAGCATTCAATGATGAATTTGCAGAATCGTCTTAATATAATGCATGGCGGGACCATAGCTTCTATGGGTAAGAAGATTTTTGCAGAAATTGTGTATCTCTCACTAAAACTGGTATTAGTGGACCTGGGAGGCTCGCTTGCCGTAGCTTCAAGAGGATTATATGCTACAGGAGTTTCAACCGACTTGAATGGTAAGTAGCAGTAAATGCACTTATTAAAATTTTGCTAACGATCTTCTTCAGTTACTTATCTCAACTCGGGAGGTCAGGTAGGCGATGTCCTGAAAGCAGTAGTCAAGTGTGATAAATGTATGTGACAAGACTTTAGAAGTCTTATGTATGAATTACTGAACCACTCTAGTTGGAAAGACGCTAGCATACACATCGATAGAATTCAAAAATAGCAAAGGAGAAATTGCAGCAAGAGGAAGTCACACTAAGTAAGCCAACCCCAAGTCGAAGAAATTTGAAATGGCGGAATTTACTAACATCCTTTGCGATAGATATGTTGCGCTAGCTTGGTAAGATCACTTTGTTCTTGATGTACTTAGCGTGAAGGCATGCTTTACTGATTTGTCCTCTTTAGGAAACATCCAGAGAATATCGTTGAGGAATTATCTCCAAGAAAGGCACCTCGATCAGAAAAACCTTGAGAGAGCCAACTTGTAATTTTCCGCCAATAATATAGAGCACTGATTTCCATTAATGAGACGTTCTAGAGGTGTACATTGTAAAATTGATATCTACATACGGTGACTCCAAGTTGTATAGAGCATAAAAAAAAACAATTCATTGACATCATTGTGCTACTGGGCACTTGCATTCCCCATGCCTGGTATTTTATACTATGTAAGTCGTCAGCAGATTGATAACAGGGAACAGCTTATTATTATTATTATTCATTGACCAGAGGTACGTACTACCAAATTCAGACCTAGTGATGCTAACAGGAAACGTTTATCCGACAAAAGAATGGTTAGCTGACATGACCCAGGTGTGGTCTGATCACTTGCGACCCCAAAATCTTTCGTCATGGGCCTACAGCATTATCCTCGCGGCAATCTAGTGATTTCTTGGGATTCCAATTCCACACAGGTGGAATTGCGATCCCCACGGTCTCGCCGAGCTCCTGTTACTCTCGGCATAAGATACCCCGCCTTGGGCTCAACCTTTGTTTTTTCCTTCCAAGTAATATCAACTTATATTATTTGGCATGGGCATATCTAAACGCAACCCCGCATAGTATCAATTCTGGACCTTCCAGAAATGAATAATTCAACTTTCCTCTCCACAGGTGTCAGTTTGATCATGGGGTCTTAGTTTTAAGCCTGCTGCCACTCAGCGGTTGGCGTACACACCAGAGCACCGCCAAGGGGCAAGCAGCTGGTTTTGATTTCCTCGCTAATCATGTGGCACTACAGTCCCTACCACAGCACAGCATATCATTGGTTGCATGAGGAATTTACCTCAAAATTCTCAAGGGCTCGCAGCATTCGGCAGATACAAGCATGTCTGCAGGAGTCTACATTTGTAGACTGTACACAAGCAACAAATGGGGAGATCACGGGAGTCGGCACCAACTCAAAACTTCGATGAACTGATACTTGGTCGTCACATTAAAGAACATCTCCACATAGACCCCTGGAAGCCACACGTCGGAAGGGCGTCCAAGAATGCGGGGGTGGAGCATTGATGGCGGAGGAGAACGGCGTTCCTTCGGCGTTATCGATCGCGAAGTCAGCCACAAACAGGAGGGGACCGCCACATTGTTGACCCCCTTGAAGAGGTGAATTGATCTTCCGACGTAACAACAGCTCACATCACACGAAAAGCCAAAGATTTGCAGCAAATTGACGTGGATATGAGGTTGGGAATCAGCAGCCCGACGTAGCGAGCAATCTCTAGAGCATCACAAGGATTGGAAGTGTCTTCTAGGATGCTGTGCAGAGATAGTGCAGATTCGTGGCAGGGAAAATGTCAATGAACTGACTAGCGGGCCACTCAAAGTATGGGAGCACAACTTCTTGGCCTAGATGCTGATCAGAGTGCAACGTTCAACCAAGTCGATGTGTTACCTGCGGCCAAACTTCCATGTTTGACAATCGAAGCCGTTTGAGCCTATGGGCGGCTTGTATTCCATACCAAGCTATACCAACAATGGGGCATCATTGCTTTTCAAAATACCACCGGGGATCTTTCGCGGTTATGATAAAGCGTGTCAAGGCTCCGAGAAATGGTAGCAAGGTTCTGACCACACCATCTTGCGGCAGGGACCAACAGCTGGACCGAAGAAAAGGTTCTGACAAGCTGTTGGATACACGGGCACGAGTTAAACTGACATGACAGTTACCCCGCCATTCCAGTCTCGCATTAGAGTGCTCAAGGGAATAATTTTGATATATAGAGCTGCGCTGATCGTGTCAAACTGTCCAGAAATTTGGAACTTTTTTTCTCCTACTTGACAAAAATAATCGCAGAGTTTCAGTAAACGCAGAGCATCAGCGCTTCTTTCAGTCACAATGTGGCAGGCGAGCAATGTGTATTTTATTTGTTCATTCGCCGCTATTGGTAAGTTGTACTTCGTTCGATCTTCATTTCAGGTATCCGTGGCCATGGTGCAAATAGCAAACACTAACTGAGTCAGGCGGCGGACTCTTTGGTTTTGATATCTCTAGCATGTCAGGAGTCCTTGGCACACAGGCTTACAAGCGATACTTCGGTGGACCTGTCTCCTACCGTCAAGGTGGCATAACTTGTGCAATGCCTTTCGGGTCACTTGTTGGGGCTTTGTCCTCATCTTTTCTCGCCGACAGATATTCTCGACGATCCAGTATTCAAATCGCATCTATTTTCTGGATCGTCGGCTCAATGTGAGCATATCAATTCAATTGACAATAACTAGTGATACTAATTTCTCATTCAAGCATCCAGTGTGCGTCCATCAATATTGGCATGCTTGTAGTGGGCCGTGTCATTGCCGGAATTTGCGTCGGTATTGCTAGTTCTATCTGCCCTGTGTACCAAGCCGAAATCGCCCCAAAGGAAATTCGGGGAAGAGTGGTATCTCTTCAACAATGGGCCATAACCTGGGGTATTCTCATTCAGTACTTCATCCAATACGGAGCTTCCTGGGTTGGAGGCGGCCCTGACGACCCGAACCAGCCAACATCTGCTTTCAGAATTCCAGTGAGAATAACCTAATCATTCCCCCCTTTTCTTCAGCAAATAAAATCTTCAGAGTCTTTGTCTATACTTATCTAATTGCATCGATCATTGTTTCTGTTGCTTATTTTTTAGCTGTGTCTGCTCATGCTGATTATGAGGTATTTAGTGGGGCGTACAAATTGTCCCAGCCGTAATCCTGTTTTTCGGCATGTTTTTTCTCCCAAAGTCTCCCAGGTGGCTCGCCTCTAAAGATCGATGGGAAGAGGCAATACAAGTCATGGCTAAGCTACATGGGGGTGGAGATGTCAACCATCCAAAGGTCCTGGCTGAATACCAGGAAATCGAAGAAGCCCTACGCTTTGAGCGCGAAGAAGCAATCAGCAGTTACAAGCAACTCGTGGTACCTCGGATGCTCAAGCGTGTTATTCTAGGCATGTCTATTCAGATGTGGTCTCAGCTTTGTGGTATGAACGTTATGATGTACTACGTGGTTTGTAAGTATAACTGTTCCGTCCTGATCGAAGATCCTAACAAACTGTAGACATAATGGAAGGAGCGAATATCGCCTCACCCCTGCTAACTGCTTCTATCCAATATATCTTGAACGTCACTTTGACACTTCCTGCAATTGTATATCTTGATAAGTTTGGACGACGCCCAAGTATGCTTATCGGGTCCTTCCTCATGATGTCCTACCTCTTCGTGGTAGGGGCTCTTCAAGCATCCTATGGAGAGCCAAATGTTGGTGCCCTAAAAGATAAGACGAACTCTGATATCTCATGGATTATTCACGACAACAAACCAGTTTCGAAGGCTATTGTTGCCATGACCTACTTATTCGTTTGTACTTTTGCAACAACCTGGGGACCAACATCATGGACATACCCATCCGAGATCTTTCCAACCAAGATTCGTGCTAAGGCGGTTTCCCTTGCCACAGCCTCGAATTGGTTCTGGAACTGTATTCTTGCATTCGCTGTCCCACCACTCCTGTGGAATATCAACTGGAAGATGTGTAAGTCCTGAAGACCGGATATTGCTTCGCAGATACTGACATCATCTAGATATGATCTTCGCAACCTTCAATGGTGCTGCCTTCATCCACATGTTCTTCACTGCCCCTGAAACTAAAGGCAAGACTCTGGAAGAAATGGATGATGTTTTCGACAGTGGCATTCCGGCTTGGAAAGCTGTGCCGAAAGGTTCCAGGTTGGATCAACTCCAAAGGGATATTGAGGCTGGTAAAATCAAGATTCAACACCCAATCGGTGGAGCTCCAGCTGTCACTGAGAAGGAGGTTGAACCGGTGGTCACAGAACCACCTGCGGCAGCAACCACCTAAGGCCCTTTTGAAAGGCGATGTTAACCCTAAATGGCTATGGTGAGCTTGCCTGAAGGGCACTCTAAGACCTTTAGTAGTGATGCATAAGTTCAAGCTTTCATATTTTTGGTCGTACTGGGTTGTTATGGTGCAGAATTGGCATTCGGAGTCCGGTAGCCGAATACCCCAGAGCAGTGTTGCAGCAGTATCAATACCACTATGTTTCTTTTGTTGGTATTTATAATTGAGCTGGAAAGAGACGAATATATATATATATATAGCTAGATATAACCTCAAACAATCGTTATTAACTCATTTTTAAGAAGCAGCCTGTGAACTCACAAGGAATATCAGTTGTGATGCGGCTTTACCCAGATACCCAAAAACACCAAAATCCCCTCGAGATAGTTCATTGTGTATGAGATTTCGAGGGCCCTACTCATTCAAGATTTTCTTCCTACTACTATATAGTGTGTCCTCGAGAACTTTTTAGCGCTCCTCGGGAGTCTTACTCCACATTGCTCGCTTGATAAAGGGGGGTAGAAAAAAGGGGGGGATGGGGTGGAAGATGGACCTCAAGAAAGCACAAATCCATTTATTAGAGGACCTCGATTTACATATCAGCTAAACAACTATCTCATATTTATTGACTATAACTGTAAAAATGAAGCTTTGCGGCCATTTTGAGTACGTCACGTGCGCAACTGAATTCTGAATCATGAACGTCATATCAACGTTTAGCGGCAAATCGATGGGCTTGGACAAACTCGATTTCAGCATTGATGAGCAACCAAGTGCATGACGTACAAGCTAGGTGCACGACAGAAGCTGCTCTAATGTAGGTTCATTTCCAATTTTCCAAGTTGTATCCTTCTCAAACGACCCCAGAATCTCATGGATATTTGAATGATATTGGATGTCCTCTTTCTTTAATTCCTCCCTGCGAACCAGTAGATATCTTGTTCAAGTGTCCTTGACAGCACTACAATCTCAAATTTGTCAGGCTCCATGTCCTCATCCACAGGCCACTTATGAAATGCCTCTAAAGCGCAAGAGATCCTCGCTGGCCGCGACAACAGAACTCTCGCACCAAACAGCAACCCTTCCTCCAGGTGTCTCAATCAAACCTCCTCCATTGCTCACAAAGCGCCAATCATCAAGACGCTTAGGAAACATCAATACGAATCCTGATCAAAACGTAGATATTGTTGATGGAAAATCAGCTCTGAGAGCAAGTCCTGACGCAGATGGGAAAGACGAGTCTCTCAATGTGCAGAAAGTCAGTGATGCCCCACGTCCACCTCTAACAATACCCGCGAGGACCAATGGGGTGAAGAAAGGAGGGGTAAAAAAAGAAGACAGCGAATCTCCAGCATCAGATGTTCCCAAGCCGGTTGCAACCCCAAAGAATGGGAAAAGGAAGGCACCAACGAAGAGCTCAATCGCGGCGAAGAGAGCATCAGATGAGATAAAGGCTTTCAAGGTAGAACAAGCAGCGAAGAAAGCAGCTGGGGCCATCAATATCAAGAAGGAAGATGGAGAAGACGAATGGAATAAGAGACAAGATCCTGGCGGGGATGAAGGTGGCTCAGCTGAGGATATAGATATGTTGAGGAAAGAAGCTGCAAGACCCCCTCCGGTTAACAGTTATTACCTACCACTACCGTGGAAAGGAAGATTAGGATATGTAAGTGTTGTTGAATGGGAATCTGGAAAGATGAAGCTGATCTCAAGCCCAGGCATGTCTGAACACCTACCTGCGTTTCTCCAACCCACCGGTCTTCACCTCCCGAACCTGCCGCATAGCATCCATCCTCGAGCACCGACACCCCTTAAAAGATCCCTCCCAACCTGAACACGCAACCAAGAACCGCCCCGACAAAACCCAGCCGGCCTCCATAGAGCGCGGTCAAAGATACGTCGAAGAACTGTGCCTAGCCAACGTGCGTGATCTCCCCAAGATGATCCGTTGGAACGATAAGTACGGGATAAAATTCATGCGATTGAGTTCCGAGATGTTCCCATTTGCAAGTCACGCAGAGTATGGCTACAAGCTTGCTCCATTCGCAAGCGAAGAGCTAGCAGATGCAGGACGTGTCATTGCAGAGCTGGGACACAGAGTAAGTACTCATCCCGGACAGTATACCCAACTTGGTTCTCCGAGGCCAGAAGTAATCTCGAACGCTATTCGCGATTTGGAATATCATGATCAGATGCTTTCGCTGCTTAAGCTTCCGGAGCAGGAGAACCGGGATGCGGTCATGATTTTACATATGGGAGGGACTTTTGGGGACAAGGCCGCAACACTTGATCGGTTTCGGGAGAACTACAAGAGGCTTTCTCCAAGTATCAAGAACCGTCTTGTTCTGGAAAACGACGATGTATCATGGTCTGTGCATGATTTGCTTCCTGTCTGTGAGGAACTTAATATTCCCCTCTGCCTGGATTTCCACCACCATAATATCATTTTCGACGCCAACCAGGTCCGAGAAGGCACCCTCGATATAATGAACCTGTATCCCCCAATCAGAGCAACGTGGGAAAGGAAAAACATACGGCAGAAAATGCACTACAGCGAAAGTTGTCCAGAAGCCATCACCAGCCGACAGCGACGAAAACACAACCCTTGCCCCATCACACTCCCACCATGCCCAAACGATATGGACTTGATGATTGAAGCAAAAGACAAAGAGCAAGCGTGTTTCGAACTCATGCGCACGCTGAAACTCCCAGGCTGGGACACATTCAACAACATCATCCCCTACGAACGTGACGACGATAATAGGCCCTTGCCTAAGAAAGCAAAGAAAAAGAAGACCAAGAAGCAAATCGCGTCTGAAATCGGCGAATTTGGAAAGGAAGTCAGTGAAGAAGAGGAAGCGGTTAAAGAGCTCGTTCCCGAGTCGGAGGTTGGTATGGGTGGTAAGGAAAATAGGGTGTATTGGCCTGTAGGGATGGAAGAGTGGCTCCGGCCGAAGAAGCGGGAAGTGAAAGGGAAGAACACGGAAGATGAGCAGGAAATTTTCAGGGATCCTACGCCGGCGAATTTTGCGGCGAGGAGAGCAATCATGGAGAGGAATCGAGCGGCGTTGAGTGATGAGGTTAAGGAGAAGTTAAGGGAAGCAAGAAGTGTGGCTGATTTACAGAGGATTTTGGATGAGGTTAGGGCGGAGAGGGCGGCCGCTGAACCAGAAGATGGGGGTGGGGATGGGCTGCTGAAGAAGAGGGTGAAGACTATACCGGCGAAGAAAGGGAAGGGAATGGTGGTGAAAAGGGCAGTGCCGGCAAAAAGGAAAGGAAAGGGGCCGCGAACTCCTAGTTTGTCGAATCTGGATGAGGAGGAGGATTTAAGCATGCCAGATCTTTCGGCAGAGGGCGAGGATGGACCCAGTGATGTAAAGAGAAATTTGGCTAAGGCTGCTGCCCCGGCTCGCCAAAGTGGAAGAGCAAGAAAGATGAAGGCAAGTTATATTGAGCCTGATGCAGATGCTGATGAGGACGATGAGTAGATAATATTAGCGCTACCACGAAGGAATATGTTCAAGGGGGTGTGTTGGGTAGGGGAAAGCTTCGGATACAAGCTATGGAAACTCACCTAGTCTAAATGGATTCATACAATACTTCTTTCGGCCCGGGTTTCCCATGAGGTATCTCAACGTCTGTTTTTATATTACCAATATGACTGTGCCTTGAATACCCGGGCTGAGCAACTAGGTTCCATAAGAGAGATAACTACTGATAGACATACCAAATGCGTACCACAAAAAGTGGTATCAATTACTACGAAATCACGTAGAGATTTTAAATCCAACTAATTTAAAGCCGTGGTGAGAAATCAAACTTCTCCATTTCTCAAGAGAGCCCGAGTTCGAAGGCAAAAAGGTCAAATGACAAAACAGAAACACCTCTGACCCCTAGATTATTCAGGGGCTCTGGAACTGATATAAACAGGTGTTCAATGCCCAATCCAAACGAGTGATTCGATATCCTAGCGCCCGTAAAACTCTCCCCCCTCTAGAAGCTCTACCAGGCCTTTTAGATGTAGCATAATTCAAGTCTGATATATTGTGAAATTTGATTGGTGATCCCATTGCGTTAGCGAGACCAATTCTGGGGTATGAGTCTAAATGAGAGGGTATGAACGGCAGCACTAGTTTACTTAACAGGGGGGTCTGGTTGATAGCGCTTGATTCCTTGTGTTATGGCAGTGGGTAGTAGGCTCAAAATTGAACTTTATCGGCACCTATGGTAGAAGAGAAAGTGAAGGAACCTAGTTGATTCGGGGAGGGCATGATCTAAATCTTCAGTTATTCTTAACCCCGGCGCCGGTCTCAGTGGACGTGCATAAATACTTTGTTCGAGTGCGCGCCGTCGAAAGCTGTCCGAACAAATCAAGAATAATATCTGCATTTGTAAGAATATCTGGAGGGTGAGTATATTACTGGTAATCCGTTATAAGTGGCAGGATAGCCAACTAGAAGAGTAACGTGGCCTCTCCAGTACAGTACATCTGGACATCTAATTTGCCATATCCGGAGGAAAGAATGGTTCATACAAGTCTTCCAACTGGGCCTCTCTAGATCTACTTCAACTTACCTCTTCCTCCCAAAAACAAAAACCTCAATCTCCTCCCCTTCACCACCTCTCACAGGGAGTCCAAGCTTAACACTTTCCCTAACCACCCATCCACTCCCCTCCATCAATTCAAAAAAGATCATCTCACTTTCGTGTCTCACCTTCATGGCCAACAGTACTAGTGTCTCCTTCCGGCCTTCCCCCAGCTCCCCTGCGCAATTCCCCATCATACTCACAAGATCCGGGACTGAGTCAGGATTATAAGTACAGTCCGCCACTACGACTAAGTCCCACTCCGTACCCGCAACAACAGACGGATACGTGTTACTCCAATCCAAGACTCTAGTTTGAATTTTTGGCCGCCAGGGGTGCGTTAGAACCCCGCGGGAAGTGTTGTGGGAGAGGATGGAGGTGGCTTCGGGGAGGTCGGTGAGGAGGACTTGTTTGATGTTTGGGAAGTGCGTGGTTAATGTTATGCCTACTATTCCGCAGCCGGAGCCGAGTTCGATAATGTTGAGGTTCGGAGTGGAGAGAAGGGTTTGGAGCAGTGGAAGTTTGGGTAGACCTAAAGGAAAGGGCGAGGATTTGGTATTGGATGTGTGCGTAGGCGAGAGGGATGTGAGGTATGCGGAGAGGAGAAGACCTGCATCCCTGTATGGAGAGTAAGTAGAGGTGGCAAGGGAAGGAACTCACCTGGTCACGTACCAAATATGTCGTGCAATCGACTCCCCTGTCTCCTCCCAAATATTCAGTTTTGAATTGTCACTGTCACCCCCCAAATCAAAAACTCTTTCTGCAAGACTTGGTCCGGAACTCTGTCCAGAGCCCTGGGTAGAGATTTCAATGGCCTGACTTCTAACCGCCATAACATGACCATCATCACTTTCGTCACACGGGACCTCACCGCTACGCAGGAATCCGGCAAACGAATCTCGGAACCGCACATTATCCTCAGGACGAACTAGCATCCGAGCGAATGCAAACTTAGCCTTGTCTTTCGAGACGGGGACTGGCATTGAAATTTCTAGCGCTCGCATACCCTCTGCACCTTTCCATAAAAATTCCTTCCCCTTTCCGAGAAGTGTTTGGCCATCGAGACCAACCAACTCAGCGACTAGGTTGAGGTCGGTCCATAGGAAAGACTCGCCTAGGTCTGTTGTGATCGTGATCTTTGCCGTTAGAAGTAAAGGACCATTTCCCCGACTCGGTTGTTGTAAGCGAGGAGTTTTCAGGAACCGTATGTAATGCATCCTGACGACCAGGAGCACAGCAGAGCCTCAACTCTCTAAGGAACAAGCGACTAGCCTCCAGCTCCCTTTTCTCCTCGCTAACAATCCCTCACTGTCTTCCGAATCCGGACGGCAGAAAAAGTTGACCTAGCAGTCTATTTTCCTCAACTCCACGAATCCTTCTGAAGCAGCTACACCCAGGACAGCCTTGCGGGAACCAATATGTTTGTCCTGTGCCTACGTACAGCCTCACGCCCCCAATCCACGGCCGACGTCAAGATAAACTCGTGGCCTTCCCGCTGCCCGATGTCATGTACACGAGGCTCTTTCCTGTGTAGCCGCGCTCGTAAATCGGGGATGGGGAATGGCAGAATCCCGCTTTAGGTAAGAGCTAAATTCCAACCACACGTCGAGGACGAGGCAGGCGCTTCGTAAAGTGCTAGGAGTAGGCTGAGAGTTTAGGTTGAAGGGGATAAGCAGAGCTGAATTGGCGCCTAGACGCAAGGTACAACCCGAATAGAGTGGCAGAAAAACGTGCTTGGAATGGTTGTGGTGATCGGTACGTAAAATAGGAGTAGAGTATGTGGTAACTGCAGGTCTCGATGCGGGTCGTGTATGCTGCGTCTAGCGGATGCAATATGTCTATCGATAATGAATAGCTATTCTTGTTTGTCGGTAGATGCTAAAACATGTGGTTGGAGGGGTGATCGCAGCGCCAGTTGTAACGACGTTGAAAAATGATGGTGGGGTCAACGAGGCTCGGCTTGTTGGGAGGTGATTCGGGGGACTGCGGTGAAGCCCGATTAAAGGCTGGTGGTCCTCAAAATAGCATACCTGAGTGCTCGCGCTGCGCTCATGTCAGCAACAAACCACCACCCTCCTCCCCTCCATCAAATAGATATCCAGACCTGCACTCTCCATTTACCTGCATGCAAATTATGCACGATTTGTGCGCTGCGCACTGCCATGAATGACGCATTTCTGAGTTCGAGAAGATCTCCGCAATTGGACTGGTTTCTGATATTCTGCCAGCCTTGTGAAGACGCATCGGTACCCGAAGATGTGGGTTTTTGATGCCTTTGATACCGTACAACACGGAATGAGTCCAACATGCGTCTGCGTCTCAGGCTTGAACGACACTTCACCCAAGGCATACCATACCGGCCGAGTAGCGCCCTTGAGAAAATCAAAAAGAAAACCTGCCGATGATCAGGGTGGGACCAATCCAGGTGCGCGCGCACAATCCCCGATCATAACAAATATTCTCATCCTCATATGCCCGTTCAATCCCTCCTGGTGCATCTCGGCAGAATTGAGCCCCCTCCCGAGTCCCCAAAAGAGACCCAGAAACACGATATCTTATTTTTAACGAAAGCGCAGGTGCCGCATCCACACCTGGGGTGGCTGCGTGGCTTCGCGAGAAAACTCTGGTAAAAGCCGTAAGAGGCCAGACATGCGTGGAGGGGTCGAGTCGTACGGGTTATTGGTGGCAGTCGGTCCGGATTGTCCAACGGTTGTCAGCGCGCCTCCATGGATATTTGAGAAGATCGAGCTGAGTAAGGCCTATGTAACTATCCCAACGTCAAACATTACACTGTCGTACCGGACGGCGAAGATGCTGAGGCGGATGTCCCGAGAAGGTTTCCGTTTGAGCTGTGCCATACCGAGTTTTCAAGGAGGATTGGTTGAGGAGCCTGGAAATGGCACGGTTGACCATACAGGAGGGGAAGTGCAGGATGCACCTAGAGGGCGAGGAATTTGGGACGAGACAAAACGCCACCAAGCTTCACGGCACGGTACGGGCTCCGAATGGAGGCACAGACTTCCTGCGAGAAACAACAGATCTCGGGGGATACAGAATCGTTCACTTTGACCAAGTTCCCAAGCTAAAAATCAACCCACTTCATGCACGAAATGACACCGGATTGAAAGACGTAGAGGGCATGGTGCTGACCATACATCGATACGCCTCTCTGCAGCAGGATAGGCTATATCGTATCCTACAACTCTCAGCATCAAGTCAAGCTAGCCTTCTAGAAATGAAAGCTGACTTGCACTTTGAACCGCACATGGATATATCGCGAAGGTGGGTGGGACAGTGCAGAAGGATGCGAAAACGTGCAAACGACGTGCGAGTTTCAACCACATTAGGGAAGAGTAAACGTGGAGGGAAAATTAATTGTACGGTACGTGTGTGACGATGACCTGACTGGCCAAGGCAAGGCAGAGCGAAATGAGGGGTACTGTACTGAAGAGGGGGCCAAGATCCATCCAAGTAATCACTATCGAGGTTGGGTCTGGTCGACAAGGCATGACCTGCGATGGAGGTTGCCAGTGCATGACGTGCAAGTAGCGAAGGTGCGGCGGGTATTGTGGTTGCCGATTCTCGAGTCCGGACCATGAGTCTGTGAGATAAGGTTCCCTCGAGGATTAAGAGTTTCGAGGGGGGGTTGGGGGCTAGTAATAGAAACAATATTGGATTCATAATTGATGGGAGAATGGTGAGGGTGTCATGCCATCTTTGGGGTGGCATTGCACTGTATTGAAATAACCACAATTTGCAAGAATCGGCATAGTGGGGTCTATTTGTGGGCATAGGTAACATGATCGAGCTTGGATGAGGAAAGGGGAAAGGAACACCTTACGTGAAATCACCAGTGCAATGTCACGTCTACGATAGGTCAAGAGAATAATTGAAGTGAACAAAGTTATTTTTTTTATCGATTCTATTGATAAATTCGAAGGGTATCTGAATTATGGCTTAAATAGTGCAACTGACAGAGGAATAGACGCCAGCGCAGCCCATATACCAGCCAACCGTCAGAGCACTCAAACTAGAATTACAATATCCAACTCGTTGCGACTTATCTAGGTGCGCATGTCCCAACTATCATTCCCAAATGCCAAAACAAAAATTCACCGCCAAATAAACTGCAAATCAACCAAACTTTTTCCTGCCTGCCCATGATGCGCAATCTAAGACCGCCCAATGCCTGACTGACCGGAAAGTCGGGTTGCCCCGCCCCCTCTTATATCTTACACAGTTATGCACCGCCGTAAAGCTTCTAAAGACGCGGGTATCGTAAGAAATCTGACGATAGAAGAAATAGACAAACTCCTGCCTCCTATCCCAACTCGTGATCTCGCGCGTGTGCTCCGGACTCTATTGTCCTGGTCTTCGTAATATCTCCTCACAGTTGGCATCAAAGCGTAGGTTCCATAGGCGGATAGATGCCATGAACTTCTCGGTGGCTTCGAGCTGACGATCGCGTCCGAAGATGGAGTCGACAAACTCTGTACCTGCATTCTTGCCCAACTGTGCTGAATCCTTTCCTCGCTTTCCTGCCTTGAGCATGGGGGTTTCGCATGCTTTTAATAGTTTCTTTAGTTTATCCGTTAGTCGTTCTCCCGATTCTATAAAGTCCTCCACCATCTCCCGGTTCTCCTCCTTACGAATGCGAGGCATGCACTCCTCTCCGCGCTTCACCTTACCGGCGAGTTGGATGAGGAGGAGCCAGAGCTCGCCAGCCATATCGGCGATAGGCGTGGCCGGACCGTGGTGGTAGACAGTCCAGTCGTAAATCCACTTGCCGAGGCTGTTGGCATCGAAGACACTCCCCAAGAGCATGATGGGTTCCTCTGAAGGATCCCAGTTCTTGAGCGAGTATCCCGGTGGGATGCGATGCTTACGTGCGTCGGCCTCGGTGGCCTTGGCGGTTGGGGGCGGCTTCTTCGGTGGTGCGGCGGCGCGCGCGGTGGTCGGTCGCTGTGGTGTTGAAGATGACTGGCGCCGTCGACGTGGTTGTGGTGATGGTTCGTAGCGTGGCGACTCCTCTGGTTCATCTCTGTAATATGTATCGCCTTGGCCCTGATAATAGTAGTAAGGATCAGTGCCATGCCCACGATAATTGTAAGTTGCCTTTCTCGCCCGACTATCAGACATAGAGACACGGTAGAGAACACCATTATAAGACATATATTCATAATCGTCCTCGTCGGAATCCCCATAAGGAGCTCGATGGGAGTAAGAATTTCGCCGCTTGTTCTCATAACGCGGCGCCGACCAAGAACTTTGTTTTCGACTCACATTGGCAGCTGTCGCGTAATCTCCTCTAGAGTTATATCTGGGCGAAAAAGCCCGTGGAGACGCGGAATATCCATAAGCATCTCCCGATGCGTGTCGTGAATGGTGGTTTCGTGGTGTTGCGCCGGCTCGAGGCGCGTAAAATCCGTGGGCTCCGGATGGTGATCCAGCTGGTGATGGGGTGGCGCTGAATCCGTAGTATCCTGCTCCCGGGTGGGCCGGGGGCGTGTTGTAAGAGTTGTAGTTCATGATATCCGGCTCTTGCGATGTCCAACTGACACCCTAAATAAAGAGAAAAGAGAAAAAGAAAATCGGTCGAGTGCACCTAAGATCGCGGCGCCGAAGAGTGTGACAAGCCCGTCACCGTGGTATGTAGTCGGTACGAGAGAAGGAGGAAACCTGTGTCGTTGATCCGAACATGTCAAGAACTGGCCTGTGTTGACGTCCTTCGTCGAAGATATCGCGAGTCTGGGGGGGGGGTTTTTCGAAAGTCGACAAATCGGCTTCGAAAAGATTCTAGAAGGAGCTGGACTAAGACCGGCTCGATGTCGTGTTGGTAATCGGGTTCTGTAAACTTGGGATCGAAAGATTTGTTCGGGCGATGGAAGAAGAGGCGGAAAGTCGAGGCTGGGGAGGGTTGAGTGTTATTTAAGAACCTTTGTGTGGGAAATTTCCTCGGATGTGCTGGCGTGGTACAGGGGCTGATGAGTCTATGGTTGGGTCAGCCACAGGGTTTACCAGAATATCCTAAAATGTTATTGGGCTCTGTGACAAGGGGCTTCTGGAAGGTGCCAGGCACGTCGTGATTTGATAACACACAAAGGCGGTGGACAAAAAACGTTAGGGGACGCCTGCGAAGGGGCTACTCACTGAAAAACGCATGGATTTCTGGTGCAACGGGACCCCTGGATTATGCTAGACGTTCAGGAGCCGGAGTGTCGTGAACCATGGTCGATGGGCCAAGCGAGATTGAAGCAAGACACTCTCGGACAGCCAGGAGAGAAAATCTTTCGGTCGCGACGCACTTGTTGGATTGCTGATTTCCTGATGGCGCCGACGGGGAAGACGGTGCTGGAGCCGCGAGCTGCACCAAGAGGCCGCGCTGGTGGAAGAGAGATGCCGGTGGATGATACGGGTCCGCTGGGGGGAGCCGTTGAGAAGTAGAGAAGATGAGTACGAGAAGAGTAGATTTCAAAAGAAACCACTTCTGCGCAATGATGGAATCACTGCGCAGCCTGAGTCACAAGTCAAGTCCGTGACTATGCTTTTCAGCGTGGCGAGGGCTCACTTAGGGCTTCTATTCCTCGAATTGGGAACAAGTTGATGCTGTTCAGGTCGCAGAGTGGCCAGCGAGTTGCGGGCTCCGGTCCTGGCTTAGATGGATGAAATACGATAGCCGACGAATCGCATTGATATGTCGCGGTGGCTGAGGGCCAGATGAAATATATTGTCGACGACTGGGACCGGAGGGGGTCCTTGGGAGAACGTCACCGAGAGAGTCTGGGACACAGGACTGATCAATGTGGATTTCTCCTGGTTTTTGCGTTTTCCCACAGGTTCTGCTGGGTCGCGCACGCGTGGTCTGTAGCACTGGGTCGCACGATCCGGCGGGCGCTGGCTCTGGCTTTGGCTTTGCCTCTAGGCTAATAGGGATCTGTCTCTGGTGAAAGCTGGGAGTTGCGGGACGGGTGGATGAGGGTGAGCGACGACGGGAGAGTTCTGCAGTCAGAGGGGGAGAGTGAAAGCTCCGGTCCTGGAAGGGGATTATTTCCAACGGGGCACAGCAACACAGTATGATCGCCGAAGGATGCTCTCTGTTGAACAAGAGAACACAGAACAATTTGTTAAGATGAAGCTGGCGTGCAAAGGGTGTGGCAGATGCATGTTATATTTCGGCAGGTCTGGTGGTACAAAAGAGGGAAGGAATAGAAGAGCGCGCAAACCTGGTGCTTGACGTTCTACTGTAGTTGTATGCGCAAGCAATCACAATCGTGATGTGACGACAGATGCTGGAGCGCCCTCTGGCTTCCTTGCCGCCATCACCATCACCATCACCATCAAAACCACGATCAGGTCTTCTCTGGTTCGCTCTTTGCCTTCTACACTTCTTCTATTTCCTCACCACACCCTCTTCGCACCGTCGGAGCAACTTGTGATGATCAAATGTTGGTAATCACGAGGAGCGGCGGACGAACGTCTCGTCTTGCTCTCTTTGTCAACCCTCCTCGCCAACTGCCTATAGACGACACTTTTATCCGTTCGGCTACTCCTTCAGCGAAGAACCTTCCTTGTGGATTGTCCTCCACCCCGAGCTCTCTTCTTGCCACATCTCGGCCACTCATTCTCTCCGCATCCCATGTTCTCTTCCATCACGCGGCCGCCTGAATCGCCAATTCGACTTTCGTGTCGCACAAATGAGGTTGGTTCGCGATTCAATTCCTAGAACTCCAGCCATCGCCTTTCTCCGTTCGCTCTCCCCTCTCCCCTCTCCCCTCTCCCCTCTCCCCTCTCTCAGGCCCGAGAACACTCGTCCCACAGGAAAGATGCACGGGAACAGCCCGATCACCACTCAGATCATCTCTGAGGAGAGGCTTCCAGCCTTCCCACAGGCTGCAGGAGCGTCACATCTTGCCCTGAGCCAGCGAGAGGCGGGCCTCTTGCCCACCTGTGACAGGCTCTCGACGCACACTGCGGGCTCTAATGCTGTCTCGACTTAGGGCCTGATTTTAGGGCATCCCCTCACTTTCCAGGCTCTGCGCACCGCTGCAGTGGTTCATGTGGGCTCGGTGGAGGAGATAGGCCCAGTTCGAACCCCTCCCCCTGCACGATGTCGTTCATTTGCGGCGCTTGAACACTTCCCTGCTTTCGCGGAACCTGCACAGCTCGTTGCGGCACGACTTGACAAGCAAAACCCTCCTCATACCCATGCTCGCCGAGCATCAAGGATCGCTGTCACTGTCTCCGTTATTATCGGCTCCCCCCTCTCCGCCCGTTTCCCTCCCAGCCCGAGGCTGGATGAGGAAACACACTTTCGTTCTGCCGTTTCGAACTTCAAGCTTCTCCCTGGACCTCAATTTGCAGAATTTTCACTGCCCACGCACATCCAATATCAAACACGGATCTCCTTCTCCCCTCTGAGTCATGGTGGTTCACCGACTCAATGTTGGTTCCTTCTTCGTGGCCCAAACACCACCAAAATCAATTCCGGACTTTGTTTGCATGAGGTGCGTCTGGCGCATCAAGAAGTGGGAAGCCGTTACTTTTCATTCGCAGATCCCCCCCTGTCGGCTCCTTGGTCGCACAGGATCGTCTCTGTGTGCACGAAGGAAACCCTGGCCTCAGACCACGCACCCTCCCGCAGGTGCGCTGGATGGCGCCGCTGCACGGCTGAGATTGGTTAGGTGGATGCACTTCGATAGGAAGATTGCTGCCTCTGCATTTAAGGCCTCAATTCCCATATCATTTTCATGCCTCCCAACAGCCTCGTAGCGGTGTATGCACACGTGTTCGACGAGAAGAGGAGAGCGTCCTGCTTCGTGACGTCAGAGAAGGCTTTCATCAGGAGGCTTTCCGCACAATCGTACCCTTTTCCTTTGAAAGATTTTTGGGTTATATTAATTTTCATTTTCTATATGTCTGGCAGAAAGTGCCACCATCATTTGTGGATATCACAAATCGTTTCCAATCCTGGCATGGGAATTCTTTCTGCCAAAGAAGGAAACACAGTCCGCACGGCCGTTGGCCAGCCTCGGCGCGTCCAAAAAGAAAAAGGGTCATCGGATGTTGAGGCGCGCTTAATGGCCAAACAAGGCCAATAAGACGGCCGTCGCAAAGTGATTGAACAACTGGACGTCAGCCTCACAAGACATTTTTATGTGCTGGACCACACAACCATCAGAAGGAGCTTCATCACAATGATAGGCATCGAGCAGACTCAGTAGTCTTTGCCTGATAGGGGTGTTATCGACGTTTCACTTTTTGAGTCATCTGCACCTCCTATACAATCGATAATATACCATCTAGATCGGCGTCATCGAGGTTTGAATCTGAGCCTCAGATCTGAGTCACGTGTGGCATATCTCCCCCAGCGGGGTGGACGAAGGGATGGTTTGCCACATCGAATCGCAAGCGTCACCATGTCCTGCAGGTCAGCTTCCTTTTCGCTGATAATGCTCGGACATCTTCTCTATCACCGTTTCAGTCGTCGCACAAAAGGCTGCCATAGACTGATGACGTTTCTACACGGATTTGTCAGCAACCAAAACTGCGACGAGATGTTTGGGACCAGGTCAGATGACTCTCATGAGTCCTTTTTATATCGAGTCTGGCTACTCAAGGCGGAGTAAACCTCTTGTTTCTGTTTCCTGCTGCAGTCACTTGCGATCTTTGGTGCCTACCAATTTCAGGACTGTGCACAAGCTTCAGGAAGTCAACGACAGGTCAGATTTCAGAGACTCTATCAAACGATATCTCTATGCCATGCACATCATTGGTACTATTAATTCGACTGGAGCACGCAGCTCTCCATCTCATGATCGCAGGCTTCCTCATGACGACAGGGCTGAGTCCAACCTCCCCTATTTCCAACCTCTGAGTCACCGCCGATTCACCAATAAAGCATCAATATCACCCTCTACTCAGCCGCGCACTCTATTTCCACAAATGAAACTTCTGAACACCGGTACCTAGTATAAAAGGTACCCTCAAGGCTTTCTGGAGGCTGAGTCCAGGGATATGAGTAAAGAGGTGGAAGGTTTATTGTGGAACTTGGCGTTTATTCGATGAAACATCCTCAGGGATGGGTATGGCATGTGATTCTGCCGTTTGAGTCGCTGTAATAGGAAATGGGATGAGTCTAAAGTTACAATTATATTTGAAGATGAAGATCAGGTTGCGAGGATGATGCGGCTTAGTGGACGCCTCGTCAACTTTTGCGTGCTTCCAGGTAGTATTCTTACCACACAGGTAGTTCAAAACCTCGAGTCATCTCATGATGACTTTCGAATCATTGGGGGTAATCTGAACTTTCTCGACAAATTGTAAGATCTTGGTTTTTCTGCATAATGCATTCGCGAAAAGTTTCCTT
Organism: Tricladium varicosporioides; assembly: GCA_021365295.1. Lineage (NCBI taxonomy): Eukaryota > Fungi > Ascomycota > Leotiomycetes > Helotiales > Tricladiaceae > Tricladium > Tricladium varicosporioides. The sequence goes on along the minus strand of JAJTIW010000015.1, from coordinate 687,688 downwards.
GACACGCCCGGCTGTCACTGAAAGAAACACTTCCGCAACAAGGTATGAGTAGGAGCGCCGCGACTTCTATTCGCACATCTGTACATGGGTGTGCATTCAAATGTCACAGGAAAACCTTTCGCGGGAGCGACATACTGCTGCCTAGCAATTTGTTTTGGATTTTCGTCCGTACATGATGGAAAAGGGGGGCGATATTGGCGAGCTCGCTTACATACTTTGCCACCTTTATATGGCCGAGCTGATCCAACCAATCTGCTAATGCAGCACTAGTCGAGATTTCTCGGTGTGAGGTATGCTAAGGTTGAGGAGAGTGGCGTTGTTAATCTCTTCATTCCTATCTTCTGTGAGATTTGCTTGCTCACTTGTTTGATTTCAAAAGGTGCCAGGGACATAGAAGAACCACCGTCGCTAGAGAAGCTTCCTCCGGACCCGTAGAGGAAAGGAGGTGTATATGGATACTTTTAATGCTAACAGTCTAGGGGGATTCAGTAGGGCTGATGCTTCGTCAAGTGGTGCCCGGTTTTGCACTGAAATTCATTTGAAGACGAACTTCAATTGTGATTTGCTTTCCAGTTATTGTCTGAAGGCTACCAATGAAACTTTCGGGTTCCATGCTTAGTGCAATAAATCGATTGCACAAGCCCCGGAATGTCCGAATACTGTCTCACTGTAGAATCACAGTGCGCTTGGGCGATAAATCCTTGCGTTCTGCTCACAGGCAGCAGCCATTCGGACATGTTGGCAGGGTGATTAAAGTTGCAATACGGTACCATTAGGGACCTGACTGTCAGTTTTTCTGCCAGTGTCCTTACCTCACTGTTTGTAGAGATCTTGCTCTCTAGTTTGCTAGTTCGGATAGCTGCAGCACCCGCAGCTAAGCTTGATGAGCAACACGTCGTGCCTTATGTGGTTCATAAACAAGTAAATACAATGTCAACTACGATAATCAAAATCGATCATCAGGGCTCAATGAGTTAGTCGCAATATCTTCAAGCTCTTCATTGATACGACCCAAATTTGTGGCCTTGATAGTAATGAAACTTTATAAAACTTTTTACCAACTAGTACTTTTACAGATATCTCAATCGAATTTTACTAGTATCATATAAATAAAGAGGATACCAGTTGCTTCTTAGTCCTAGGACGATCAAGGAAGATTTGCTAAATCTCCTGCCAAATCAGTTGGTGGGGAAGTTTCCAGCAGTCAGGTTCTCTGTTGCTCTCATCGACTGCTATGTGTCACGAGAAGCCAAGATACTTTTTGAAAGAGGAAGGGAACTTAGCTTCAAGAAAATATACGCTTTCTATAGAGTTCCTGCAAAAGTCTGATGTCACTATTGTGAAGTGTTGTCGACTCCATGAACACGCTCACTTCATAAGCCCACCCGACTCCTACGGCTTCGCAACATATTTACATGGGCGTGCGAATCACTTCAACTGTGAGAAGGTATGTGCATCCTAGCAACATTTTATACCTAGGCTCCGCGAGTGAAGGAGCATTCCAGCTGATGGTAGGTAAATGTGGTGTTAAAATATTTGCGTGGTGGGTGATGTAAAATACTAAAAGCGGTTTTTAAAGGGAAGGGTTTACCTATTATTTAGTATGCACCCTTCTGTTGAGAATACTGCCTATGAACTGATACTAGTTTTATCTCCGTAGGATTCTTGATCTTGTATAGCAGTATAAAGTGTCATGCTTGCCATTCAACACGAATATTTTCATGTCTATCGTAACACAAATCCGGACTCAGGTTTACCTACCTCGAAAGTAAGTAAACTAACCTTGAAGATACCCCGATCTACATATAACGCCTGCTGTGTCCCCTCATCCTAGGCTAGGTGATCCAATCTTCCCACCTATTTCCTAGAGCTGTGTAACGTGTCCCAGACCTTTTCTCACTCCCAAGTGTGAACGCCATTATCAACATGGTTTCCCAGATCCTCCAGTTTTGAACATCAACACCTCTTTCTAACTTTCTATCTTGATGCTTGTCCCTCGGAATCATATTCATTCTTCAATTGCATCTCAGACCCGCGGTGCATTCCAGTTGCTTTGAAATACTTCCACTCCATGATAGAGACAGTAGCAGTATAGGCAGCGAAAATACTACACCAGAACTTCAAGTCAGCGAGCGATTCAAACCTCTCCCACTTCAAGATGATTTCGTATTGCCGCCAAAACTATGAAATGATCAAAAAGATAAACATACCTCAACAGCCCCGCCACACAGCACACACACCAACTCAACACACAATTCGTCCCCACACAGAACTTCATATTGGCCTGGATCATCAAGAACACAACCGCAGCCCAGAAGACAATCTCTAGGGAATTAAGTATCATATTTGCTTTCAGACTAGCCCATTTACGGCACCGGGCAGAGTGTTCGGTTATGACCTGATAGAGGATGATGATGAGAGATTTTGCGCCCTAGATTGGTTTTAGCGTTAGATTGCGAAGTGAAGAAAAGGGGTATTCTTACCATTCCCAACGCCATGGTGTTTGCTCTGCTCGGGGGTGCGCCTGGTGCTTTGACGAAGAGGAGACGGACGACTGAACCACCGATGGCGAGGAGGACGAGGATGAGTTGCAGCATGTGGACTGCAAATTTGTAGCGGCTGTCGAAGAACCCCATTTTTGCGATTGTTGATATTTCGTGTCGTGACTGGGGAGTGGTTCTGAGGGGAGCTCAACGGTTGCGCTGCACAGTGCGGGACTTGAGGATCTGAATTGGAATTGCAATTGATAACTTGTGGGTGAGTTGAGATGATGTCTATTCTACTTTGTATTGGGATACAGTTATATACATACATTCCTGTCCTGCCACAACCCTCCTTTCACAGCCAGCATGGCATTGTATCGAAATCTGAAAATATACCAAAGTCCCTTAAAAAAATCGCATTCGCTCGATTCGGACAGTTCGTACTCGCACTTCGTCCCATATGTTCAGGGATCGTCAGGGGAAGCGAGGCTGGTTGGCTCCAATCAAGCCTATTTTGGAGGCTCATTTGAGTTTTGCCAAGAATACCAAGCGATGGGCCACGCACCACATTTGACAGGTACCGGTCCGGTACTGCTCCCTATGCGATGGATCTTTTGCAGTCTTATCTCATTGCCTTTTGGAGGCTTCGGATAAAGAATTGACGTTGTCATGGTGAATAAATAGTAAGGTGAAACTTGCAGATTCGTTGCAAACCTGCAGAACCAAGACATTTCGCACCGAAGCTTGGGATTTTTCTGCAGCATAGCATCCTTAAGTGCAAGTGCTAGCCAATTGCCATCGATCTATTCCTGTTACTAGTTGCGATTTCAGAGCAACAGAGATGATCGCTACTAGAATGATCGGGTTTTCATCATAGTTGGAATCGTTCCCACCTCTGGAGTCATGACCACACAGCGAAACTGCCGTAAACGAGTAAGCCGTCTGCAAGCCATGGAGCCTTGAATCTAGATAAACGCCCTATCATTTTCTTCAAAGCTCGCTATTGTTTGATCTCGTTCCGATGGTTCTGAAGGAATTGGAAGAAGAGCCATGTGCAGCTACCTAGGTTTTGGGGAGAAGTGCTGTAGAGAATAGGAGAACCACTCAGAAATCATTCTACATTATATTAACCGTGAGGGAATACCCAAATACGATAACTCGATCGAGATTGATTTCGTGAATATTTTGAAACTTTGAAGTGTCGCACTGGGTCCTCTCGTCTCACGTGGCAGGCTTCTGACCACATTTTTCGGGGTATTCTTATAATCTGTGCAGTAGTTCTGAAAATTTACTGGGTTGGGATATATACGAATTGTTGTATTATACTATTTAATGGTCTGTTACCGTCCAGAAAGAAAAGTCTTCCTATGCTACATATACTGGAATGTATGAGAAATGGTGCGGATATTATTCCATATCCCAGAAGAGTAGATGACGCTTTGGATCCTGAAACATACTGCAGATCAAACTCTACAAAGCATGAATTCTTACTTGATACATCTTATTTTTATTCTTTCTCATAAATACTGATAGCAGACTGCACGAAAACACTTTGTGGTACAAGTTGGCATGGATTGGAGCTAGACGATACCACAGTTGGAAATCTGAGGGTTCAAACCCCATGAGCATTAATTAGCCCTTGGCAGTTGCTGAACTATTTGACAAATGTTGCGGTTATCACCTGATTAGTTTTGCTTTCAAGAATCAAAATGCTATCAAAGAATAGATAGCTCAATTTAATATGGATTAGCCCCGGGAGCTGTGCTTTTTAAGACATTGAGCCTTGCATTGCCGCAGAGGTTTTACCAATAGTTCCATCTTGGTGTATATAGTGCAGAAAAGGAACGCCTCTCTTGATTGAGTAGTTCGCGATGACCAAGCTCTCAGAAGGGGGTTGGCCTACTAATTCATAAGCAGATTCAGACACTCCAGGATATCTACGTGACAAAATTACTACATATCGAAATCGGGCTGTAATACCAATAAAATACTTACTTTACTGCGTAAAACACGCCTGGAGCTTAAATGCAATCCTTTTTTCACTCGCACTCTCTAAAACCGTCCAAAATAACTACTTCCCCCTTCATCCCTTCCTCTGAAACTCATCCGCACACAGGGGAGAAAACTCCACAACTCTCAGTAAAGCCTCGCCATATGCCATAACCATCAGCTTATCACCCCTACCGCCAACCTCAATAATCTTCTCAATCATATTTCTTGCCTTAGCCACATCATGTACTATTCCCTTCCTATCTAGTATTCTAGTAATTTCATAGAAAGGTTTAGTATCATGGCCTGAGTGGAGGGGAAGGGAGAGGTGGGAATCGGGACGCGGTATTGGGCTGGTGGGATTAAGCGGGTCGAGTGAGATGTGCGATGGGAGGATGGCCCCGGTGCTAGTCAGATCACATGATTGCTCTGATTGAAGAAGGCGAGACGTTGTTGGCAGTGAGTTACTCAATGGCGTCTTGCTAAACCGTTAAGTTCAAGCTGTGTGTTCCAATGCGGTTTCTTACTTTTAGAGTGAGGTTTTCTGGGTCTTTCTGGATGCCGAGGTCAAAGAGGGTTTGGGAGTTAGGATGTAACATAACTTCACTTCACCAAAGATCATCAGATTGCCTTCTTGATTGCTAAACCTATGCTTTTTTACAATTTAAGTGCAACTGGGATTCATTTGGTACAGGAACGAAAGGGGGATTCACGGGATATTTGATCAAGCAGGAGATGATCAGGCACAAGGGTAGTAAACCCCTTAATCTCTGGAGATACAAATCCCGCAGTAGAAAAGCCATCAACCATAAGAGTAGCATTTATAATTTGAACTCAAGATAGAGGTATTGGAAGGTGTGATTATGAGGTCCGATGTAAGCAGTGCCACTATGAGGAAACGGATTAAGGAGAAACGTTCAGTAACATGTTACACTACTGAGATGATTAAAACGTTTTATAAATTTATAACTCTCTATAGAAAACGTATAACAATTCTCCTCACTCCCAATGGAAATCCAGGCTTTATATCTACTCCTTGACACAGCGGAAACTTGACTTCAGTGTGAAGTGCCCGCCTTTCATGTAGTCGTCACAGAAGCACATACATATATTCTCTCAAGCCCCGGAATTAGAAGTTTCCTAGACTGAGGCTTGGATGGTATTATCAGCACACTCACCACTTGCTTGTTGTTACTAAGTGAAGGAATAAAAGCTGTAGCGGGGTGAAGGCTGACAATGACAAGGCTGAGGAGGGGAGAAATTCTTGAAAGTGGGGGCAGATACATTCACCCACTTGGTCGTTATTCACTTTGCCGAGGCATAATGAACATTTACTCACCAATCACTCCTTAATGGTCCGTGCATTTCGATGACTCTTTGGGGTGGCTTTAAAGGAAGTACTAGGCGACTCCCGCTAGCCTTCTGGCCTTCCCAATTAGTTTTCTCGCGGACAAGAATTTTTGTTTCCTTGGACAAATCTCACACTCAGATCTTGCTACCCTGAAGGGCCGTTTTGCTTCCCTTTCTTTCTGTCGCGATCACATCAATATCAATATGGTCGTCAAGGAGTATGTGACCTACAACCAGGTAAAGCGAGACATAAACCCCTCAAGGCAGGCGCGTCTCACTAACCATTTTTCGACAGGTCCACAAGTTGTGTCAGGAAGCTGCCCCGCGGATCCTAGAGCAGTTCCAGCCTCAGCTCATGATTGCGATCGGCGGAGGAGGATATGTACCTGCTAGAATTCTGCGATCCTTCCTCAAGCAGCCAGGCTCTCCTAATATTCCTATCCAAGCTATCGGTCTTTCTCTTTACGAAGAGCTCCCTTCTCACCACCCTTCCGGTACCAACACTCCAGGCCAGATCGAGATACCCGGTACGAAAGTCACCCGGACACAATGGTTGGATCTGACAAGCTTGGGAGAGATGGAGAACTTGGTGGGCAAGCGAATTTTGATCGTAGATGAGGTTGATGACACGAGAACCACTCTAGAGTACGCTGTGAAAGAACTAGAAAAAGATGTGGAGCTTGCTAGACAAAAGTTGGGGGCCAAGGCTGAGAAGACGGTCTTTTCGATATTTGTTTTACATGTAAGTTCATCCGAAGCTCTCGCATCATGTAAGGCTGAAACTAAATACCGGTTTCCTATCAGAACAAGAACAAACAGAAGAAGGGAAAGCTACCAGAAGATATGTTAGCAGAGGACAGATATCTGGCTGCTCGGACGGTGGGAGATGTTTGGATTTGTTACCCTTGGGAGGCCACGGACATCGAGGAGCATGATGCGTTGGCTAAGGCTGCCGAAAGTGGATAAGTTTTGCATAATGAGGTATCTCAACTCAGACATATGGGTTGGATATCTGAGCGTCTTTGGGAAGCAGTTTGGTTCAGTCTTTACTCCCTGAATACATACCATTTGGACACAAACAATTTCCTTGCGAGGGGTCTCCGATAACAGAGCTTATCTTAGCGTTGTGATGGCTAAAAGTGGGGCAGGTTCGCAAGCAGGGGTGAGACAGCTTCTTACCAACCACAGAGCTGCATTGAAAATCAATGGAAGACGACATCTGCGTCCTCAATTACACAAACTGGTTTTAAACTAGTTATCTGCTTCTGAATCGTTGTGGATCCTTCAGCAACTATATATACCGTTCGTCTCAAGGCTTCTGTGGTCTTTCAACCCTTCAACTTACTCACATTAAGCAATTGACACGATGGGAGAAGCCCCGCCACAAGAAAGAGAACACGTTCTGTGTTGGCTACCATTCCCAGAGCCGGCAAAAATAATTGAAAGTATTCAAACAAAACATCCTAATGTTGATTTCACCTATAAACAATTAGAGTATAAGAAGGAAGGAAAGAGTTGGGAAGTGAAGGAGATCCCAGATGGTCAGAACCTTAATGCTTCACACACACGCAGTAGTGCTGATCACCAACCTAGATTACGTTAAAGAAGCAACTATGCTCGTCACACTTTCAGAGTATCCCTCTTCCGACGCAGGCAAAAACTTAAAATTAATCCACCTGTTCAGCGCTGGCGCAGACAGAGCCGTGACCCAACCAATATTCAAAGAAACAGATGTACCCTTCACCAATTCATCCGGTGTTCATGGACCGCAAATCGCAGAATGGGTTATCCTCCAAATTTTGAGCAATTCACATCGAGAAAAATTAATGGTGGAATGGCAGAAGAAGCATATATGGGGGCAGCATAAAGATATTGGTGCTGTAAGAGATAGTGTTGGTCAACGACTGGGAGTTTTGGGCTATGGAGCTATCGGACGACAAAGTACATCGCCACTCCCTCTCCCAACATTCCACACTAACAATAAATAACAGCTGCACGCATAGCCAAAGCTCTTGGAATGGACGTAATAGCATACACCGCCTCCCCCCGCCCGACCCCAGAGTCCAAACATGATCGTGGCTACATCGTCCCTGGCACCGGCGACCCAAATGGCACTATTCCATCCGCTTGGTACAGCGGCCTCCAAAAGTCCTCTCTGCACAACTTCCTCGCCCAGGACATCGACATCCTACTCATATCCGTCCCCTTGACCCCACAAACCCATCATTTCCTCGCCGCAGAAGAATTCCGCATCCTTGGAAAGAAAAACGCTTTCATCGTGAACATTGCCCGCGGAGCAATCGTGCAACAGGATGATTTAATTGCGGCGTTGAAGAAGGCTCCCGGGGAGGGAGGATTGAGGGGCGCGGCGTTGGATGTGACGGATCCGGAACCCTTGCCGAAAGAGAGCGAACTGTGGGATTTGGAGAATGTGGCGGTTACACCGCATGTTAGTGGGTTGGGCACTACGTATGCTGAAAGGAGTTTTGCCATTTTGGAGGAGAATTTAACGAGATTGGAAGAAGGGAAGGATTTCATTAATGTAGTTAGTAGGAAGAAGGGGTATTGATTTTGATTTATTTTGGATCTGGAGATCTAGGACTAAAGATAGGTTGAGCGACACTGAAGAAGATAGGTTTTGGTAATATGAATGTGACGGGCATTATATTCTTCAGGTTATACATATATATATATCGTCTAGAAGCGAAGCATGGATAGTCGTCATGTTAGCCCTTCAAAATCGCCAATTTATGCAAAATTAATTTCCAGAATGTACCCTCTAATCCCAAACCATCTGAAAGCTCTGCGCAGCAGCCTCCTGCAAGTTTAGCCCCGCCCTTGCTCTCTCCTCCTTGGGAGTCGGCTTATCCCCTAAATTCGACGCCACTTCCCTATAATTCAGCACCAGATTCCCTCCACCTTTTAAGAGATCCTCAAATAACGTCCTCCGCATGACCGCCATTTCATTACCACGATTCTTGAGTAATTCGCTGACAAGAACCAGGGCGTTTTCTCGGTCGAGACGTGCCATTTCGGCGGCTTGGGGTGCGGACTGATCGGATTTAGGTGTTTGACCTTCGAAGGTCAGTTCAGGTGAGGCGATAGATGAGGATGGCGTTTGGCTGGGGGATTTGTATTCGATGAGATCCTTCCCGGTCAACAGCTCAACAAGTGGTTGGAAGACTGTCACGTCTGCCATGAGATCGCTGATGCATTGCGCACCTTCCGGATATCTTGCCATAAGAGCAAACACAAACCAGCCTTCACTTCTCACAACTGGCCATTTGGTCTGAGACACCATGAAGCTTAGTGGCCTTCCAACGTCCGGGTGCATCTTGAAGAACTTCTTTCGTACTTGCTCCATCTTTTCTGGGGTGTAACCTGTGAAGCTGTTGAAAACTCGGCATACGGCTGTGATGAGCCGAGATATTTCCATCTTGACCGGCTCGATATCTGTACGGTCGAAGAGGGCAATGAGAAAGGAGAGGTTGGTGCGCATGTTTGCAGGGGAGTCCTCATCATCTGTGAGCCGCTTGCAGACTAGACGAACGTTTTGCCAGGTGCCGTTTATTAATTGACGGGCGAGGGATATGGAAGAGTATTGGATTTGTTGTAGAGTATCCATGAGCCAGAGGCGTGGCAGAACGTCCCAAATGCCTGCTTCTCCTATTTCTTCTTTGTTTTTGGCTGGGAGAGCTAGGTTCTTGAGAAAGCCCAGCGCAGCGTGGAGTAATTGGGAATCAGTGGTGTCCTTTAGGATTGGGATAAGAAGCTTGTGGACTTTTGCAGTATGGACGAACTGCTCGCATGCTTCATCCGATCGAGCCAGATTTCCTAGCATGATACATGCACAGACTTGAAGTTGCAACTGAGGGCTCGAAAGCCATCGTCGTAGGGAGCTTGAGAATGTAGATATGACTGGACAGGCCTCTTTAAATTCCGGTAATGCGGAAACGTCAGACAAGACCTGGTTGAGGTTCGTTCGCATTTGTGAAAGAACTTTGGCATCGTCTTGATCTGGAGGAGAAGAGCCAATTGTAGGGTGCGAATCGAACCTAGTGTATGAATCTACTAAGACTACCAGCGTTGTGTCTAAACCACCATATGCAATCAATGCCTTTTGAAATTTCTCATGCTGCAGGTAAGCAACAGCTGTGTTGATAAGGTTAACAAAGTCATCCATATCGCATGGCATATCTCTATCCGCGGCCAGCTTAAGCAAGACGATTGGTAAGTTTTCCGGTGCCTGGCTAGGCTCGGAGGCTATTTTTAGTTAGTGATTGGAGTAGGTACAGAAGTCAACCCTAGTGCTCACGATGTGTGATTAAAAGATCTAGTATTTTACAAATATAGCCCAGAAACGCCCTACAGCTATTGAAGAGAGGACTAGATATGAGTTTGATAAGTTCACCGCTCAAAGAGGAATTTGAGGCTTGCAATTGAGCAGGTTCTGCGGTGTTAGTGTAATAAAAGGTTCGGCCAAGATTCAGAACCTACCATAGTCTACACATATATTATACAGAACGGGAATAGCGAAAGGTATCAGAGACGCATCCTGAAGTTGAAGTATGAGAGAGGGCATATAATTTGCCGCAACGAGCCGAGCACGATTTTCATCTAGATGAGTCAGTTTCGTGGTCCTATAGTTTGGAGAGAATTTACCAGTATCCGCGCACGAGTTTCCAATAAGTCGGAGAACTTGAATTTTTAGAGGATGTCTTAGTTCGTGGATACTGAGATTCTCTAAGTAGAAGTTTAGAACGCCAGATTCGCCCATAGGTGTTCGCCACCTTGCTGGAATAGAGTTAGCAATGGAGTATCATAGACTTCTTGAAGCGATGAAGGAAGATAGGAAGGAGAATTTAGCCACGAGTAATTTTTGTTGCAATGGGTGGGAATAAAGGGAAGATTGGATCAGACAAGACAGGTTATGGCATATTCGAAAAGCTAGCAAAGATAAGTGACGAGCAAGTGATTCATTTACTTACGATCTCGGCTACCATCAGCCAAGAATTCCGTCACAAGATCCATATGTTCATAGCCGGACCACCACAGCTGAGTTAGTGATGTATAGATATGCTTCAATTTTTCGAGCCTCCTGGCTTGGTCTTCTGGGTTCATCTCAGGCTCTTCATCATCTCCATCCTTCATCACGTCGTCTTCATTATCGGGTTCTTCTTCCAGTTCGAAAATTTCTTGAATATTCTTCGACATCTTGGTTTGCTCTTCATCCGTCAGGCTGATATTGGAGCTGCTCAAATTCAAAAAGTCGCTCGGCGATACGGAGTTAGTTGGATTTGACTTTGATGTCAAAAGGTCTAAGGGATCAGTTGGTTCTGCTCGCATATCTTCTTCCAGCCCACTGGGCTCTGAGCCTTTGAAGTAGTTCTCCATTGCGTTCTCGATATTTTAGTCGCAATAAGGAGTCTCCGTGTCCGTTCTTCAGGAGAAGAGTAGACGAATGCGCTGGTCCAGGGAAGGTTGTTCGTGGAGAGACTGCGCCACGATTAAGATTCTGAATGGAGTTGCTGACTTAAGAATGTCAAACACGGGCTTGCCTTTTTTAGTGGTTGTGTCGATAAAACACCCCTGCGGCTCAAGGTTCATTACGCACTGATTCGCTAGTTTCAACCTCGTGAAAAGCCTAAAAGATAATTTCAACGTCGGAGTATTTTGATATCTCGAGTAGAGCACGTCAGAGGAGTCCTGAGTGCGTTTACCAAACGGAATTTTGGAATGCTAAAGTCACCGTCTTGCTGTCATGAGTGCATCTATTGCGCAAAGGACCTCGTCAGTGAAGCAGACAGAAAGTTTCTGCCTGCTTTGCTCTTCCACTTGTGGAGGCTGGAAGCTGCTACTATATTCGTATTCAGACCTGGTTATTCTGATCATATTGCGAAAGCGATACTACGATTCCCGAATGCGGGATACGACGGAGCGCCCCAGTCTCAGGGGTTAATATCTTCATTCATTCTAATCCATGATAATTGGATAAATCATAGTGTCAAGGTTCTAGCTTCTCATACCTTGTGCCTTTCCAGAAGGAACTGCAGAATAACGTGTCAGAACTGCCAAGATTGTGTGACAGGCGACCTGTAAGCTTTCTGTGTTGCAACCGCCGACCTCAGCCTTATGTGTACTCGACGACAACGAGGCGCAGCCTTGTGGTGCAGTTATGCGGGTCTTCACGAGATCTCATTTCCAGCACAATGACGGTGATGTGCATGAAGGATTGTTTGAGGTTATATTCATGTTTGCCAAGGAAACAAGGAAACGCACAATAAGAATGCCCTGATGTGAGAAAGCCTAGATCTTGAAATTGGTGACGCGGCGCTTGAACGGAATTCTATGGTAATGTAGAGTGCCGACTCCGATTAATCATGCTCATGAAGTAAATACGGCACGCCGAGACTCATCTCCTACCGTTTTCATCCTAGTTGATAAAATTATACGGTCCTTCTAAACAAACCGCTGCTTGGAAAGGGTCCTGAGATTGGTTCTTTGCAAGATGGCTCCCTGGGCAACTCTAAATACTTTATTCTAGGTACCATTCATTTCGTTCTTTGTGTCGTAGTCGCTTTAAATTTTCAAGATCACAAGCCCTATCAGTCATTGGAGTTCGGCAAATATCATGAGTCTGTATCAAAAGTTCATTTATGATTTTGTAGTTATTCTGATCCACCAACCGCTCCATAACTGAGATCAGAAGGTCTCTCACAACCAACTCATTTCTTCCCAGAAACAAACATTTTCACGCAGCCCGCTTTATGACCAAGTTTTCGAGGATGCAACACCAAGATTAAAACAATGCCAGCTTTGTTGTTATACAAATCCATCATAGGCTAGCGTAAGAAATTGTAGTTTTACAACTTCCCTTCCCCGGGAAAAGATTTCTCATAAGAAAAATGGAGATTGAAAAAGAGTAAAGCTCGAGTTCATACACTCGTGAGCATGTGACCATAAGAGACTGCCCAAAACGCCCCAGAATAGATTCGTCGATCATGACTTTCGTAAAGGGATAGGTAAACATTCATGCTCGGGTAGGGTCAAAGCCAATGCCTAGACCAACTCCTGCTCGCACCTTCTTGGATGAGTAATTAACCTTGTATTCCTCATCTCCACGCTTTCTCTTCTCAACGTTAGGCTTTTGCAAGGTGCCGTAAATCTTCGTTTGGTGCTTGGATTGAACATGCGTATTCTTGTCTGTAACTGGAGCTGGTGTGGATGTTCGAGATGCGGCAACTTCGAAGGATTCACGGGGATCGATACGAAGCATTTCGGTAGCACTCTGGCTTGCCTGGCTCTCCTGAATCTCTTCGCTATCAGAACGTTCTGCAGCTGCAGCACGCGCAATCTCCTCTAAATCCGAAGCGGAGATAGTGCTATCGCGGGACTTTCGGCGTCTTTCACGAGGCTGTTGGATAGCATTTCTACTAAGCGTGCTTGCTACTCGTGCCTCAGATTGAGGAGAAAATTGAGCTGAAGGAAGGAGAATGGAGTTGGAAGTTGGGCCTCGGGCTGATCCAGGAGTTGTAGGAAGGGAAGATAGTGACTGAACTCCACGATTATGTCTATTAGGGGTCCGTTGTTGTTCGATCCGGCGACCAATGACTGGAGTCGATGGAGCAGAATTATTCTCCTGGCTTAAAACCCTATCCGCTAAAAGCAGAGCAGCGAACGGTTCTTGACTATGGTCCCGAGTTTGACGTACGGATCGGTTCGTCATTGGCGTATGTTTAGGAGTGGCACGATATTGTTGTGGTGTAGCTGGAGAGTTCTGTATGCTAGCCGAGTGAAGTGGTCCTCCAGGGCTACGCATTTCGTTGATGTGCAACCGATTTTGGCGAATACGTTCACGCAGGGCGTTAACGTCCATCTCCAGCGCTGAGATATCGTCTTCTTTAGAGATGATAACTCTCTTTGCTTTTCGCAATTGCTCGAACAGCTTACGGCCTTCCTCCTCAAGCATCTTGCACCGGTGTTTGTAATGCTCAAGCTCAGGGGGCTCTCGGGTTTCTTGGATGCGATATTGGAGGAGTTCTACCTCTCGAAGAGTCATATCATGTTCCACCTCGAGGTGCTTTACCGCCTCTTCGGATTCAATGGTGAGCAAATTATGTTGCAGTTTATAGTGTGCTGCAGACATTCGTGCTTCTCGGACAGCGATATCTAATTTGGTGTTCTCCGCTAGCATTGTCTGAACCATCTCACGGAGTTCCTCGATGGAAGCCTGTGCAACTTGATCCGGGGTTGGCTTGCTGATCGTAGATAAGGAGGGTTGTCTCTTGGTTCCATTCTGTATTGTAGGAGGCGGAGAAGATAGTACAGATGGCTCTGGGGTATTTGAGAGGCGAGATGAACCTAAAGGTTGTCGTGAGGTTTGTACTTGTGATGATGGGGGCGGTGTCATGGAAGATGAAAGGAGCGACGATGTGCCAGGCGCGACCAACATGGATGTGCTTGGAGAGGCTGTTCGGTGGGTTTCTTGTCGGGAGGGTACCTCAAGGTCAACGTTCTGCGGGGTGGATGGCATCTCTACAGGAGTTGATCCATCATCGAAGGAGCTTTGGGAACTCGTCATGGTTAAGGTATTGTTTGGCGAAGGTGAGGGGAAAGCGCTGTAATTTGGTCAGCGCAATGCGCACTTCTATGTTCAGATGAGAAACTGACCAACTAGTTGGCAATATCAGCAGTCAATGAAGGTATGGGAAGGCCCAAGGTCTATGAGTGTCTGTGTGGACTCGACCAAGTAATTCGTTCGCGAGTCCGCCCAATTGAGGACCTGGCGGCAAAGGCTGAATGAACGTGACGCGTCTATTTGGTGTAGAGACAGGCAAGCACAGCGAATGTACCCCGCGGATGTTGCGACAGCAGCATGCAATGAGGTAGGTCTGCTGAAGTTAGGATGAGGGGGGGCTTTGCGATTGCGATCGCGGTGGTGGAGTTTCAAAATAGCAAGGGAATGTGCACATGAAGACCATCTCTAGTAGTTCCGTAGCCTATGGAGACGGCCTTGACCGCCTTCAGCCATCCCAGCCACACGCATTGCTAGTGATTTTTTTCCAGAATTCCATTTAAATATAAGTACACATTTAAAAATCTCCATTCTAAAACGAGTGCGGATTCTATTATTTCAAGAGTATTATCCGCGGTTTTGCAGAAATTAATTATGGTTACGAATTACAAATGCAAGCATTGATCATCAAGAGCTGTACCATTGATTTGAGTCAAAGCGCGAGTGGCTAGCACTTTGTGTTGAGGATACTGCCACCACGCGCCTATTGGCTCACTCTCGCCGAGATGTTGTTCCGGCGGAGCTCAATAATTCGAGCTCATTAGAGTGCCATCAAAGCTCCTTTGGGAAACACTTCGAAAGCCGTCTCTTCTGGCGTCGTGCGGGAGGAAATGACCAGCCTGGACTCGGACACAAGTCATACCACTCCTATTATCATCCTCCCCTCTTTCTGTCTTTACAGTTCTTTACATTTGAATGTTGATCTAAGCTTTCCTACTTGTCGGGGCCTCGTCTTAATCTGTAACGAACCTCCACAAAAGCAAATCCGATCCGATTTCCGTGTTTCTTGAGGAGCATTATGAACAGCTCCTGATTCCTTCCCCTCGTTCGATTTTCGCAACCAGTGTCCCCCAGCAATGGATCTATCGCCAAATTCTCCCAGACATTCTGGGATACCGCGGCCATCAAGGCTGCCAGTACCCCGTGCAAGTTTGCGTCCTGCTGCCTCTAGAGAGAATCTCCAGCAGCCTCAACCGTCTCAGAGGTTTGGAATCTCAAATCCACGTCTGCGAAGCACGCCATCTCGCGACCAATTATCCTCGTCCACATCCACAAAACCACGATTGCCATCAACACCAAGGAAACGCGAGTCCTTGAGCGCGCTGCCTCGAGACGCTGCCACGAATCTGGCAGCTTATACCCCAACAGCACAACATATCACACGACGACCAAGCCGCGAAGTATTGTCTCGGAAATCTTCCCAGACGTTCTTCGCAGATCGACAGGCTGAGAGACAAGCTGGGCAAAATTTGAAGAGGGAGGACATAATACAAGATGGTGAAACTCTTATCGAGGAAGCGGAGGAGCACGGCTCTAGAACATTGGGTCTTCCCCGGAAAACGTCACTATCGGAAAGAACAATGGAAACTCTACAGAGCATTCCGCCGTCCCCATCGATTAAGAGAAGGACGTCAAGTTTCTTTAACGCAGATAGCTCGATGCGACCTCCGTCAAGCGGACAACAATCGCGACCTGGCTCTAGCTCCCAGGATATTTCAATGAGGCCACCCTCTTCCCATTTTGCAGGATCCAGGCCCAGTTCTAGGGCTGGCCAAACACAAATTCCTCCTGTCGACTTTCGAGCTTCTACAAACACATACAGAGTGCCCCTCGCCAACTCTATGGCCCAAACACCTAATAGGCGACCAAGCACAGGAAAGTCCCTCAAAAGCACTGTTAATGAGCACAGAAGTATATCTGGCACTTATCCTGGAATTGCTATATCGCCTAATTCAAGCATTGCTGCTCAACAATCTTCGAGTCCTGCCAAACTAAGCCTCAAGCAACCAGTGCTCAAGACCGGGAGTAAATCGGTTGCCGCTCGACCACTGAAATCCCGCGCTTCTATTAATGGCCTCTTTCGGAAGCCTTCAATACCAGTTTTGGACCAATCGAGGGACATTGACAGGATCGGTTTCGCTTCCAAGAAGAAATCTCCAACCTTCTCAAATACCTCATCAGAAGGGGCATCGACGACATCAATGGCATCAATGGCAACTACAGGGACATCGGTGTCGCCTGAAAATCAAGAAACGACTCCAAGGAAGTCTTCAATGGCTCTTCGTGACCAGATTGCAAAAGCCAAAGCCGCAAAGCGAGCAGCATTATCAAAACAATCTGCAAATAGTGGTGTTAGTGAAGGGAATGAGGTTCCCGTGATTGCGACTGGCACATTTGACTTCGGGTTATCGGATGACCCTTTCAATCAGCAAGCCGGTCAAGGTGGAGCCAAAGGGTTGCTTCGTAAACGCATTAGTGCTGCCCGATCTGATGGCCGACTAAATATTGCTGCCATGGGGTTCAAGGAGATTCCAGAAGATGTCCTGAATATGTACAATCTTGAGGCCATTGGTACTCAGGATGGGTCTTGGGCCGAAGCAGTTGATCTCACGAGATTTGTTGCGGCCGATAACGAACTTGAATTAATTTCAGACGAGGTGTTTCCTGATGTTGACCCTCGCGAGAGTGCGGATGATGAGGACATGAAAGGAAATCAATTTGGAGGTCTAGAAACCTTAGACTTGCATGGGAATGTGCTAATAGCGTTGCCTATTGGGTTGAGAAGACTGGAACTTCTCACAACGCTGAACCTCGTAAGTCGCTCCTTCAAAGCAAGACTGTGTTTACTAACATGTGGTAGTCTAACAATAAGCTTGGAAACGATTGCTTTGAAGTCGTGTCGCAACTTACAAACCTGCGTGACTTGAAAATGGGGGGGAATGAATTATCTGGCGTTTTGGACTCACGCATATCAAGTCTTCAGAACCTAGAGGCTTTAGACCTTCACCAAAATTCCCTTACTTCATTACCAGAAGGCTTGGCTGATCTAACCCGCTTACGGGTTTTCAACGTGACACAAAACACTTTAACTTCGTTATCGTTCGAAGTTCTTTATCACCTGCCTCTCATTGAGCTATTCGCGGCCAAGAACAAACTTTCTGGTACACTATTCCCTAGCGAAGTTGAAGAACTTCCTAATCTCCAAATCTTGGATGTTACGAGCAATGCCCTCGTTCGGCTTACCGACTCAGATATTCTAAGACTTCCTTCTCTTCACCAATTAAGCTGTTCGTGCAACAGACTTACCAGCTTGCCGGATGTGTCGACATGGGTTTCACTTCTCACCATTGCTGCGGAGGATAACAATATTTCCTCGATCCCAGAAGGGTTTGTCTCCTTGCCAAAAATTAAGAATGTTGACTTCAATGGCAATGGGATCAAGATTTTGGAAGATCAAATTGGTGGTATGAACAGTCTGGATATATTCCGCATCAGTGGCAACCCGCTACGGGAGAAGAAATTTGCTGGTATGACAACTGATGATCTGAAGCGTGCTTTGAAAGCACGAATGGCACCTCCAGATCAGCCAGCAGATAAGGAGACGGAGGAAGGGGCGTTCTTTTCTGCTCCAAATTCGCCCATGTCGCCATCACGTCCAACATCATCAGACTGGCCTGTCAAAGCAGGTGGCGTCTTGGATCGCAGTAACACACAATCCCATTCTCTCAACCCTGTCGCAGCAGCTACAGTTGCGAACAACAACTCTATCAAAGCACTAGAACTACACCATAATAAATTCAAGGAGATTCCAACCTCGATTGCGTTCTTCGCGGCAACACTCACAACTTTGAGTCTTTCACACAACGAGCTAAATAGCGACACGTTCATGAAAGATGATCTAGAACTACCTGTATTAAAAGAACTCAACTTGAGCTCAAACACATTCAATTCCCTGCAGCCTTTAATAATCCATTTACACGCCCCATTGCTGGAGAAACTTGATATCAGTTTCAACAGATTAACCTCGTTGCCGATTCTCCGAACTCATTTCCCGAGCCTAACTTCGCTTTTCGCTTCACATAATACCATAAGAGAGCTATCCCCAGAAGCTGTTAAAGGTCTGAGGAATGTCGACTGCAGCAGCAATGACCTCAACAGCCTCAATGCTCGTATCGGCCTTCTTGGTGGTCCTGGTGGTCTCGAGAGGTTGGAAGTAAGTGGGAATCGATTTCGAGTACCTAAGTACACAATTTTAGAGAAGGGGACCGAGGCTACGCTTGCCTGGCTGAGGGACAGGATTCCCGCCGGCGAGATAACCCCTACCGATGTCGATTAATGTTTGAGATTTTGAAGAGTTTACTTGTTCCTGGAGTCCTTGGTGGGTGACGTTGGGAGTCAATAGGTAGATGTTGGACGGTTATGGGTAATGTATATTTAATAAACACTGCTCAATCAGTAGTGATAGAAACCTAGTAAATAATTAATCAAGATGCCCTTTTGAGAACCTAAACTTTGCATTGCTCAGAAGAAATCACTTCGGAGATGAACCCACGTGACTTTCACAGTACCGAGGTCAATTTCACATGCCCATTGGAGGTTGAATAATGCCCAAGTGAGTTGTCCGCCAGCAGAAAAAGGAGCCCAGTTTACAAAACGGTGACAATAACATATTCCATGTCACGATAAAGGTAAACTACGATGGCTTCGACCTCAGACGAAGGGCCAAAGCCAATACGCGATCGTGTTTCCGCGAAATCGACTGCAGATCCAATTCTACGTAACGCGTTGCGATACACGATATCCTCGAAAGAGTACGAAACCCTTCACAAGTACATAATATCGCGTTCAAAGGTTCTCAGGAGGAATGCGCCAACAGTTGCTAAAGTTGAGAAGCTGGTTGAGCGACCTGGGCGCGACGATTATAATGCTGCTGCTGTGAGAGCTAGTTTGAGGGTCTTCTTTGCGACTGGAGCTGCGTTGAAGGCTTGGGGAGCTATTAAAGACCGACTTCTGGGAGCACAGAAACAGCAGTATGTACACTTGAATCAGAAAGCCGTGCCACGTAAAGCTAAAACTCTTTTTCAGTGGTAAGAGGATACCGTTATGGAAATCCCCTAATCTTCGACTATCCCTCTCCCTCTCTACAATCCTCCTCCTCCACAGGATTCTCTTCCGCTTCTTTACTCGACTCCGAGCCCATCTCCTAACGCCAGAGGCTCGGCCTTTCCGCCAAAGGAATAAAAAAACGAGCCGGACTCTCACATCTAGCCTCGCACCTGCAATTGGAGCTAGCCTGGCTGGGTTTATGTTAGCCGTATATCCAAATGATCAGCTTCGAGTCACGATATCAATATATGCTTTGAGTCGAGCAGCAGAATTTGCATACAATCATGCAGAGGATGAAGGCTGGATCTGGGGCAAGGAAGGCAGCAGGTGGGAACGGCCATGGTGGTGGGGTTCTTGGCTACTATACCCATTAACCTGTGGCCAATTGCTGCATGCATTTGTCTTTGATCGAGACTGTTTCCCAACTGTTTGTACTTTTCCAATGGAACTGAAAGCGTAGTATTTCTAACAACTCTTGCAGGCATATGGAAACTTCATTCTCAAATACTCTCCAGAATATATTCAGGACCGACCAGAAGATTACCCAGCAAGTCTCTCATGGCCGAGCACTAACAAAATTGTCGATAACCTTGCCGAGATCGCTCGTCTCAACTACCCACCATTCGTATCGCCCATCCTCTTTCCAAACACGACTACTCTACCAGCATCCCTTAACAGCATCTCACCCATCACATCGGCCGCACACCCACTAATAACATCCCTCACCTGCGCCATCTTGCATCCCTCTGACCCCTCATGCCTTCGAACGTATCTAACATACTGGATCCGTGTCTTTCCCCGACTCACTCGCTTCTTTACAGCTGTATTTGTTGTTCTCTCTCTTCCCTCCTACAAAACCTTCTATAGGGCCCCTATCACAACTCTTAATAAACTAGCCTCTCGAGTACTCCTTTATTCCTCCTTCGTCGCAGGCTCTATTGGCACTTCCTGGGGCGCAATCTGCTTATTCCAACAACTTCTCCCCAGGCATCTACTTGCCACCCAACGGTACTTCTTCGGTGGTGTGCTTGGTGGTCTCTGGGGCTTTATCGTCCGGAGAAATGCCCGAGGAGAATTCCTCTACAGTGCACGAACAAGTCTAGATAGTCTCTGGAAAGTAGGCCGGAAACGCGGATGGTGGAGGGGGATCAGAGGTGGCGATGTATGGCTGTTCGTGGTCAGTTTGATGGTTATTAATGTTGTTTATGAACGAGATGCCCGGGCAATTAAAAGTGGGGTTGTTAGAAGAGGATTTAGTAGTCTACGAGGTGAAGGATTAAGAGATGTGGTTGTGGAAGAGGAGAAAAGGATTAAGGATGAGAAGGCGAGGGAATAGGACGATGTTATGATTATGATGATGAAGTGTATGATCAGGGTGTTGCTACGATATTGTTATTATTAGTGACTAATACTTTTGCATTTAATGAACTATATCCTTGTACCATTTTTTCTTGCTAAGCTCTTCGTTGAATAACTCAACATGTCCAGACTCAACTTTAACCCGTGTCGTCCCCCTCCCACCTAACTTATCCCTAACCACCCCTGCCTCTTCTTTCAGTCAACTCATATAGAACATCCAATAAGCAAAATTCCATAAATTGTATACAATGTAACCAATGGGAGTGTGGCCGAGTGGTTATGGCGCGTGACTCAAGTATGATCTTTGTATCAACTTACAGAAGGCTTTAAAATCTTCTGGATTTCTCGTAGGGAAACCTGCAGGGGTTCGAATCCCCTCGCTCTCATAAAATTTTTAACTCTTTTGCTTCTACAAATACAAATTTTTTTTTACCAAAAAAAATTTATTTCCCAATTTCTCTTTGCCTTTTTGAAGCTGTGGTGTGAAGAAAACATGAACGCTTGGAGGTATTGTTGACAGTGGGACCGGGCAGAGATTTTTTCTTAGCGAGATCTGATAGGGAAAGGGTGGAGTGTTTGGGTCGGGGTGGAGGAAATGAATGCCGAGGATAAAAAGCCTCTGGTTGGATTCAGTAAACAACAGCAGGTACACTCCAGACATGTCTATATCGCTCGCCTGCTTATGCTGTGTCCCCCTAACACAAGTAAAAGAGTCACAGCTAGGTATAATTCAGAGACAACATTAAAACATTGAAAATTTAGCGAGCAAACTACACACTGTCCTTCCAAATATCAAAAATAGCTAAATACCACCTGCTTTATCACAACACTTAAATCACCCACTTGAAGAGAAAAATGCAAAAAGGAAAGAATGTAAGATAATTCTTATAATCACGTGACCCACGCAGGGGTCGAACCTGCAATCTTTTGATAAACTTATGAAGTCGAAGTCAAACGCCTTGCCATTGGGCCAGTAGGCCGTGTTTATTTTGCTTGATATGCTTACAAAGCCGCCTGTTTAGCATTATATATGGTTTTGTGACAGGTGCAAATTGAGAGGAAGGCTTGCAGAAAATAGTGGAGTGCGCCGGGGAAAAGTCGGTTGAGCAAGATTTGTTTGCCGAGACCCCTTGAATTACCGAGTAGGGGTTAAGAACCGACTTAAGGGAATGTGAGAGATTGGACTAAATGAAAGTCAAATGCGTGGATTGTTGTTGTATTCAGCAACATCACTGGTGTTGCGGCAGCGCAGTCAAGGAATATTTCTGTCACAACGCTTACCGCCTCTCTTTCCTCTGTTGTCCTACTTAGCACCCAATGACCCCACCCCTTATTTTTCGAGATGTCAAAACCTGCTTCACTGCTTGAACATCTTGGAGGATCCTATTGCCACTCAAGTCGTAGTGAATTTTCTAGAAAGTGAGCCTCAATGAAATAGTGGGCAAAGCCCAAAGCTATGGCTGCTGGATAGCGTAAGGTAATTGTAATTGTAATTGTGATGTAATCATGACTGCGGTAGTGATTTGAGACTTAAACAAGAGCTTAAATACTAACTTGAATTCTGGTATAGTTCTGAAATAAGCCACGTCAGCTCACGCTCTAGATTGTAAATTTCTGGCGTTGTTCCTGTTGTCAAGACAAGCAAAATTCCCGGTTGACTTCCCCCCCCCCCCCCCAAAATTTCCCTTTCTATTTAAATGCCAAGTTATTAGAGATCCCCATTACTACTATATTTGAAGGTCTTTCACCTCACGTACCAAGGAAGCTACTTGTTTCTATGGTTTACATGTGGTGCATGATGCTGTTTTCGGGGTAATTCTCTCCCAATAATTAACTAGCTTTGATTATTGTCGATTCACCAGTAATATAGAGCAAATCACGTATCGTGCGTGACGTGCTGTTTATATTTGTTGGTTGAATCGCTGATGTTTTGTGTTGTGGAAGGAGCAGGAGCTTGAATACCCCTCCATGGCTCCCGCCACACTAACCTAATCAGGACTAGTTACATCATGTGATAAGTCATGTGACTATAGCTAATTATCTGTACCAACAATTATAAACAGCAAGAAGGGACAGCAGAAGAGAAAAATTTTTAGGATAATAAGCTAATTAAATCCTATAATTTAACTATTCAGCAGTAACAATTCTCCTATCTTTCCTTGTGACCCCTATTCAAGACTTCCTCAATTTTTGATACTGAAATCCAGAAAAGATCAATAACACAGGCAGCAAATCATGTGCCAACTAGATGGATTTAATTCCAAAACTGTCTTCACACATTATTCGTAGTTATAGGATGTACTGAGTGAAGCAAATATGAGCTGTGTCAACCACTTGCTAACTTGCTTAAGGCCGCGAACTATCTCGACCAATATCCGCGATGTTAACACGAAGACCTCAACGGTATAGGGTGAAATACGCTTCATATCCTCGGATATATTAGAAAGTACGTCAAAATCGTAAGGAAATTAAAATTCCACACCATAATTGGCTCTAATTTCATCGTAATGAATCCCATCAAGTGTAGGGACATAGCTCATAATACAGAGGCTTACAGGGTCCAATATATAGCGCCTCTTAGCACTTTGATGTGTTAGAGGTGCTGTATGGTTGAAATGGAGTACCTGCATTCTTATTAATCTACTATCCTGTATGGCAAAATGATGAGTGAAAAACTTAGACCCCAAGTAGCATCACATGGTGCCCAGAACGCGCAATCAGACACATGATACCAACTTTAATACCAGAAGGAAGTAATAGACGGTTTTAACCTTGAAAATGATGTATTTCTGAGGGCTGTGACAGAACTCAGTTGCTGCTGCAGAAACC
Source organism: Tricladium varicosporioides (assembly GCA_021365295.1). Lineage (NCBI taxonomy): Eukaryota > Fungi > Ascomycota > Leotiomycetes > Helotiales > Tricladiaceae > Tricladium > Tricladium varicosporioides. The sequence goes on along the minus strand of JAJTIW010000015.1, from coordinate 663,997 downwards.
AGAAAGGGGCAAATGTGAGCCAAGAGAGTTGACGAAGTTTTTACAGATTGGGTTAAGCAGATGCTTGTAATAAGAGTTTGATTTAGCCATCATTTAATATGAAGCGATGCACCATAAAAATTCCAAGGGAATTTAAGTGCCTATAAGCTTCAAACATATAAGTTTGTACAGTTCAAAAAACTGCGAGTTACCCGAAAATTTTGTCCCCTGTCGTTTTCTGCTTCCTACCCCGTATCCCTATGGATGTAACAGCCTAAAATAATGTAAAGAACAGTTGAGAAGGAAGAGGTAGAAATTTTGAACACAATTTTAATCAATATTAATTTGTGATATTCCTAGTTGTAGCTGAGGTTGAAATTTTAATCGTGATTATAGTGAAATTAGATCTATTGATTATGGGGTAACCATTTATCTCAAGAGTCGAATCAAAACTGCGAGCAAAACCGTGACAATAATCTCAGAGGCTACAACAAGTTCTACTACCGTGCTGACAAGTAAATGGTGACGAGCAGTTATTATGTGTGCTAAAATCATAGTGCTCATATTGTCGCCCAAAATAAGACATTCGGGTATCAAATCCAAAACCGAGAGTGGAAATTGTCAGGTACGTAAAATTTGCGAAACCAACTGCAAAATACAGGAGAGCACGAAGTCGAACATATAGGGCGAGAGGTTAACCTGTAGACTGGTCCTTAGCAAAATGGCACCAGATAATACATGAATGGGGATATGAGATAGATACATACAAGACTTTATTCCTTTGGTGGAATCTTTTCCCATTGGGCAGGAAACCGGCGGCCTGTGACTTTGTCACCCTTTTTATAACGCAGAGTGCTGCCAGGTGAGAAGTAGAACCGGCCAATCTTTGATGCTTCCTCTGCCTTCTCTGACTGCTCGACTTCCTCCCATTGATTGGGAAATCGTCGTGATGTGACCTTGTACCCATTCCTGATTATTAAGGTGGTTCCACGAATGAATCTAAATTTACCGATTTTGAAAAGCTCGTCGATATTCCCCGCCTTAGTGGCCCTGACTACGTGGTTGCAGAGATAGAGTTCGGTCGTAATCCCGCCACTTTTCAATCTAGGAGTCTTGGTGGGTTCAATTCGCCTCATATTCATGTTTGCGCCACGAGCCGCTGTAGCTGCAATAGTCCTACCTTGCTTAGTGTTTTGCGCAATGGTTTTAGATGTGGAAGATTCGAGCTGGCGATCGGTAGTCAGTGCCTGGCAGCGCTGCGTTTCGGGTATGTTTGACTGAGCCATATTGTTTATAGCACCTTTTTTTTATTTTTTTATTTTCGAGGTGTAAGTAAACTAGGGACAATTTATCGGGGTTCGCTAGGAGCGTACTAAATTGACTGTCGGCGAAGGAGATCGAGGGGTTGTGTGGAATCGTTATAGAGTTGTTAATAAAGTCGCTTTGGTGGTAGTATTTAGATGAGCATTAGAGTAGAATTCGCAGGTGTGTTATTCGTACATCAAGAAGGGGAGAAAATTTTCCTGGTTGAGAAGTGTGTGCTCAGCGATATCTAAAGTATACTAATCGTAAAGAGGTAAGTCCCCATGACTTTAAAACCTACTTCCTTGTGTCCAATGAAAATCATATAGATTCTTGGTGTCATTAGATCTCTCTATAGCATAGTCCATAACTCGAAAAACTACAAAAGTGATGTTGTGTTGGAATTTCGGCTGTCATTGAAGTAGCTGTTGGAGCTGTTCTTTGGTGAAGTGGCAAGTTTAGAAGCATCTGGGATATCTTCAGCACTCTATCAATAGAAAGCAATAATGCCACCCATGAGTGCATATTTGACCCACCTGAGAAAGTTCACGTTGCAGCTTGCAGTCGCAACGGTATGAGCAAGACCAGGTATACACTGACAAGCAAACGAATACTAGCATTTGCAGAGCGTAAGCACATTCCCATTGTCCAGATTCGACACCATACCTCGACGTCAAGCTGAGTTAATGGGATCATCTGGCCCCGTCCCTGGGATGGTTGATGCTTTGATTTGAGTTCAGCTTCGAATGGGAAGCTCGGCGAGGCCAGTTCAATATTCCAAAGCACTACTATTGTTGTATGCAGTCGAAAGGAAATGCCTGGGAACTCTCTAGAACCTTAAAACTTGAATATGAAGAGTTAATGAGGTTCCTGATAGCAGCCAAACGCTGTCCTGCAATGAACACTCGCTCCTGAGGAAGGCACGCTAGTATAAGGTTGAATATACTTACTGACCACCCAACTTCCAGGCTAAAACTATGCAAAAATTGCAGGAGAAATCAGTAAGTTCCTACCGGAACTATATTGATGAGCTAACACTACCGTCAAACTTCCTTTTCCAAATCTTCGACGTAGCTGGCATTAGAAATCCTCCTTACGACAAGATACCTTGCTTCTACTATGAAGTCGAACGAAACATACTCTATCATATCTCACACCATTTGCCATCGCTCTGCAAAAGCAGTAGTTTTTCTCCTTGGTGAAGCCACTATGATTCGGACAGGGGGATCTCCTTCGTGCATCAATTACTACGTTTCGTGCACGCTAGAATGAAAGGATTCCCTATAAACTCTTTGTGGGCCAGCACAAGTAGTTCCAATGTAGGGACTACCATGCTGCACTTGTTTTTCTTATCTCTCTATGGCTCCCGCAATTTTAAGTTTTGATCTTGTTGCGTTCGAATTTATCGTGTCATTTGTGAGATTCCCTTGGTCAAGCATTTATTGGAACTGTACCCCGTTAACTGATTTGGGATTTCCTCTATCTTTCTTCTGGCTACACACTAGTTTACTCTCCTAGTATGCTTTGGAGTACTGCCTTGCAGCCAAGCAGGTTGGAGCGAGTCACTACCATGCGGGGTTGTAATAGACACCACTGTCTAGTAGCCTGGCAATGCCCTGGAGTTGTCCACTTTGTGCTATACTGAACGATAGGGAGCGGATATTTCTTAAAGAAAAAGGACTCAAGTTGAGAGGCTCAGAGTAAGAGAATCCGACAAGAGCCCCGCTTAGAGTTCCTATGCATTTGAGTGATAGGCCGGCTCTTGCACATCTTGCTCAGTCTGTGCAGATGAAAGGAGTGTAGAGACGCACTCTCTTAGAAGAGACACAAAACAAAGGCAGTTCTTATCAATATTGATAAGGTGAATGCCCTAGCACTCTAATTCACCACTTGGAGAGAATCAGTAGACGCTCGGGCCATCGGAAGGTAAATATTCGTCAAACCACCTACTCCCACAACCCTGCCATCAACAAATCTGAAATAATTTTGCAGATAACAACCATGATCAATCTATAGCTGCGTTCTGCTGTTGCTGCTATATCACAATAACTGCGACCATCTTCTAATCGCTTCCGACGTTAGCCGCAGTTGCTTTGTGTTGTGCTGATCGATCCAAAGGTCATTCTAGTCAACTTCACGACCTCACTCCAGCCTTGCTCCTCAAAGCTTCGAAAATCAAACAACACAAAACACAATAGCGATGGTAGTTAGAGAAACCCCCTTTAAATCCTTTGAAACTCATACCTGACACCCGGATAGCGAGATGAATTTGTAGTCGTTAGGACGGGTTCTGGTGGAGTTCCGCCTCAGAGCAACATGGCTGCACCATCTACCGCCTACGAATACCGTATGACAGATCAACTTCGGGATTTCTTGGATCCTGGACATAGAATGACCCCGGCGGAACTGACACTTGAAAAATTGATCTACGAGAAGCAACGAGACCATGTTGAAAAACGCTTCAAAGAGATAACCGAGAATGTTCCAGCTCCACGCCTAGTTCCTGTCAAGGGCGCTATCAAACACGCAATCAGAGAAAGCAAAGAATATAAGGCTATCAGGAAAAGAATGGAACCAGGTATTAACTTTATTCCCTTTCCTCTAAGCAACACTAAAAGAGTGTAGCTGGACTTTCGTCAATCCGACTGCGGAGAAAAGCTGAAGAAGCTGCTGAGAGACTTGCCGCCCCAGCTTCCCCAATGGTAAGAAAGGAAAATTCTCTTACCGTATTCTTGAAAATCATAGCTGACTTTACAATAGATCAAAGGGCCAGCAAGCACGAGCCCAACTTTGACACCATCTATGTTTCTTGCCGAGATGCAACCAGAACCAACTCTTCATCAAGCACAGACCCCTCATGGTAGCCCACGTACATTTGAGCTCTTTTTCGAGCCGTGGCAAGAACCAGACAGAACCAGCCCAGCCTTCAATCCATCTATTCCCAACTACCCAAGACCTAGACTTCCTCATGGCTCCTTCTTCCCTTTAGATATGAGAAGTATACCCAATACCTTCGGAAATGGGGAAGACTTGAGACCCATCAGGCCATTTTACAATACAGCAATGTCGCCAGTCCCCATCCAACCAGGACCTGGACTTCATCAACCATCAAAATTCCGATCAGATATGTGTAGCACTCCCAACTTCCTTGGGAAGAGCCAAGACCTAGCCACCACACGGGCACTTTCCAATACTGCAACGACACCAGTCCCCATTCAGCCAAGACTTAAACACCTTCAAACAGTAACTCCAACTGCCGTGATGTGGAACACAGCAAACTTCTTTAGCGAGAGACAAAGACTAACTTCAACAGTCGCAACGTTCGATCCAGTGAAGTTCCCAACCCCTATCGCTCCGAAGCCAGCGCCCGGAGAACAATTTCTCACCTCTAATGTTCGTGACCTGAGGCCTAATCTAAAGGGAACCCCAAAAACGTTGAGTGTCAACCCTCCTGCCCGAACACCAAGTATGGTAAGCCTGCATTCACCCCGTGTTTAGAAAGGCATGTTAAAATGTATAGGTTCGCTGGGATGTACCAAAAACGCCCTCTACATTCAATAACGGTGACTCGCAGCAGTGTGAGGGTGGTGTTTCTTTATTAGATATAGGTTTGAACAGATCAATCCCAGCACCGAGCATTGTAGGTTCTTGCAATAATTCACTCTTCGCTTATTCATACTAAGCATGGTAGAATTCACCACAGACAACAACTTTTGTGGCTGCAAGTGGCAGGGGACTCAAAGATTGTGGCTATAACAGAGCTCATACTATGAGTTTGAGCGCGCAAAACCGGGAGTCCGAGATAGTAAGTTGCACACTTCTCCGCATTTTGTGACTGTAAATTGAGTGGTGTAGGGTCAACTAGAGGGATCCCCTGCTTCTTCACAAAGATCGAATCGTCCCAACACCATTCCCGATAGTAATTCAGACCAACTTATTCCAGCCTTGCAATTCGGTATGGTAAGCTCTCGCTCTCATATGCCATTTGCGAACGCATACTCAAACAAATAGGCTCCTCCACGGTCGAGTCTTACAATCGTTAATCGCACAACTCGACGGGTATCGGTACTAGGTATCACCACGACGGGCTCTAACCAGGTTATGGTAAGCTCCCCCAATCATCTCCCAATTGAGATAGCACGCTAATACGAGTGCAGTCCATAGAGCTAAATCGCGAGTACAACATGAAAAAGGAAAAGGATAATATTAAGGCCACTTCATCTTTCAGCTACAGTCAAGCGCTGCAAAAGAAATACCCTAAGTTAGACGGTACGTCTAACACTAGCACGACCCGCCTCGAAGGTTATAACATTGTATCTTCCTCAGCGCTGACCTATAACTAGGTGTTGGAATTATGTTCCTGGAAGAAATCGAGGAGCTGCAAAATGAGTATGGTAAGAAGCCCTAAGGATGTCCTGAATGAATCTCGCGCTGACAACCACGTAGCGACAAATGGCGGCAACTGGTACGACATTGTAGTTGATCGCACTTGCAGAGGGCGTTTAACGTTGAGCCATCATGGCCCTTGGCTTGAGTTGACACATGATTTTTTCCCACGTCGCAAGAAAGGTTACTAGTACTATTCCCTCTAGTGTTCAGAGCTGACTCGTGATTGTCTTAGGAGTTTTGAAATCTGTTGAGAAATATATCTTGATTCCATTGAACAACGACAATCATTGGTCAGGCTGGCAAGAAATCAAACCTGACGAACATCCAGGATCGAGATCCGAGCGAGGCTTCACTGATAAAGAGAAGGTGGAGATGCGTGCGAAGGACCAATTTAGAATGTATGGCAACGATGAAGGAAGCGGGAGAAACGCTATGCAGACGGCCGATGATCAACTCAGCGAGAGCATCAATGAATTCGAGGGGATATTCTTGTGTCGGGAGATGGCTGCTTCACAGTCTCCCAGTATACCCGACGAAGGTGACAGCGGTGCTACCGTTCCCAACACTCCAGAAACCGTTCACGGTAGCATCAGCGATTCAGAGGAAGACGAACCCCCTGTCAGCGAGGTGGACATTGATCATGGCTCAGATGTAGCTGCTGAAAAAGATGAGCACGGGCAAGGAGATATTTATATGCGCACTAACAGACGAGGTTATCTGACCGAGTTTAATTCTGGAATACAAGAATCGGTTGCAAGTGATGAAGGGGAAAACCACAGAGCTGTCTGTATGAGAGGTGGTTGGGTTGGTAGAGAATCTGAATCCGAGGATTACTTCGGAGATGAGCATATTCACAATGTGTCCAACATTGGTGATAAATCAGGAAGTGACGATTCTGACAGCGAGGGTGAGTATGACCTAGTCTCGATCGTCGGAAGTCTTAACAACACAGTTGAGGGCAGTAATGGTTTTACTTCTTGTAATTCTAGCCAAGGCGTGGTACAAGATGATCGTCTTAATCAGGTCAACTCTTCTCTACGCGAGACTCTCCGTTTAGATGATGTCGCATCCAATGATCAACGTTCTGGAGCTGGTCTCCATATCAGCTTCGACCTCGAAAAATTTGATCGCGTAGCGGGAGGCACGAGCGAGGAAGGATCGATCGTAGGCGTTAGTATTGAGGGCAACAATGCTCTGGAACCTAACAGTATTCCTCGTGGCGTTAGCAGCCCGCAGTGCCGAATGCGTGCCGTCCTCCAGCAGCACCTTTGTTTGACACTCGAGGAAGAGTCCCGCCAGATCAAGCAGGGCGAAAAGGCAGATGACAATGCCTCTTGCATCAGCGAGCCGCTCTCCGACCTCACTGATCTTAGTGATAATGACGAGCTCTTCCATGGCCCGATCGCAGCCGAAATCATGTCCTCCATTGATTTGACAGATATTGGCGATGGTTTTGTTGGAGCAGAGTTTCGTCTTTGCTTGTGGCGTGACAAGATCCAGCCACCTCCACATAACCAAGTCTGGTACAGAAATATATTTGCCTATCCCGCTCTGGTCGAAGTTGCCCCTCAAGCACCTGCACAACCTGTACGAGCACCTGATACCGAATCGGATATCTCGTCTGGCAATGAAGACTTGCTCGCTGGCTGGACCAGTGATGAGAATGAGCATGCAATCAGGAAGCATTCTCACTTCAACTACCTGAAGAAATATGGCGGTCCTCCACCACCTGGTGTAGATAGAAAAACATGGAGAGACGCATACCGATCCCAGGATGAGGCTATTCGCTATTACCTAGAGAGAAATGGCAAAGATAACAAGGTGGCAGCCAACAAAGCTAGCCAAAAGGGAGTTACTCGAGCTAAGGCAATCAGCAAGTTGAAGGCCAAGGGTAAAATCTGTCTAGCGGACTGGAGTGACAAATGGATCAGCTATAAGAACAGCCAAGACCGTCTCAAGCGCCGCCATGATCGTCCAGAACGCCTTGCACATCGACAAGTTCGCGCAAATGAATACCAGAAGCCACGGTAAATAAAGTTCAATGATGCTGAGAGGCTTGAAGGCTGCGACAACGCATGAAGCGGGGCTAAAATTTGTACATTATCCTGTAAAACAGATCAGTTACTGAAATAATACAAGATGATTTTTCATTAAAGTGGGGGTTCGTGTGAGATATGTTGTGTGTATTGTGTATTAAATGGCGTATACTGTAAATGAGGGGTTCTCGAAAGGGCACCTACATTGACTTATGTGTTGACTATAAGTATAGACAACATCTCGATTGTCCTATTAGACCTCAACCAGCCATGGAGAAAGTCTTAGAATAGTCAACACAATATATATATGAAAAATGACAGAAAACTTAGAACCTCATTGATTGAGGCCATTCCCGATACACGGGATTGATAAACTGTACATAGAGGTTGAAAGTTCTCCAAGTATGTATATCTCTCGCCATCGAAGGACCTCCAGATGTAGCTAATAGTATACTATGGCTGTGAATAAATAGCTAGGAGACTGAGCAAATCATGTAGTAAACCGATCCACCCGGCTTTCCAGTCCTGGTCTTGACGAGTAAATATACTCATGGAATATGAGAGCCCCGCAGTGGAAATAAAGAAGGACACCTCATATTTTCTTGGAGGCCGATCTCCAACGAATAATGTACCACAGTAGCATGCGACCCACCGTCACGGAGCGGAGGCAAGCTACATTATCATGCTGTAATTTGCAGGGGGGTTCTGATTTTGTAGGAGTGGGTATGAATAGTCGATCATAGCTTCAATGAGTATATATTTAGTATTGGGCAATTTTCGGGAGGAGATGGAAAAACCGGAAGCTTAAGGCATCTTGCGGGCGGGTGTGAGGTGAGGCTTGACTTTCATTTTGAACGATGTCGTTGATCAGAAAAGCCCCACAAAAAGCAGGTGCTTTATGCCAAGATGATGGGCGGAATCAGGAACAACCGACGCGGCTTTGGTTCCGCCCCCAGCTTTCTTCTGACCTACGCGCTTTGCTCCGGAATATGTTTGCGGGGTGAAGCTGCAGTGTAAGGACGGCTGACTAGCTATGGTGAGCTCTTTCTTCTAATGCCGAGCGTAAATAATAAATCTAAAGGTTTGCCCATTTCATGAGTTCCTAGACTCATTCTCTTTCACTAAACTCCATAAACATCTTGAATATTTGACAGCATCCACTATTATTTATCATGCCTGTGACCAAGTTTACCACTCCAGAGAAGTATAGGTATCAAAATGGCTTCGGCTCATACCACGAGTACGCCCCTCCACTTGGTTAAGATGATCAACCTTTCTAACAGTCTCACAGATCAGAAGCTATTGTTGGTGCCCTTCCAATTGGTTCGAACTCTCCCCAAAAGCCTCCGTATGGTCTCTACGCAGAGAAGCTATCTGGCACAGCATTTACAGCACCCCGCCACGAGAATCAACAATCATGGCTTTACAGAATACTTCCCGCCGCCGCACATACCCCATTCAATCCTCGCGAAGCCTCCTCCTACAATACGAACCCTGAAGGCAAGAAGATGCACCAAATACCCAATCAGCTTCGCTGGGACCCATTCGACCTAGATGAGACGGCCGACTGGGTTCACGGTTTGAAGTTAGTCGCGGGAGCAGGGGATCCTATAATGAAGCATGGCATAGGAATATTCATATTTGCTGCAGGAAAAAGCATGGATAAGCATGAGGCATTTTACAGTGCGGATGGAGACTTTCTGATTGTGCTACAACACGGAGTCCTTGATATTCAAACAGAACTTGGCAGAATCCTTGTACGACCCAATGAGATATGCGTGATTCCTAGAGGAGTCAGATACCGGGTAGAGCTACCTGCTGGGCCAGTTCGAGGTTATATCTTGGAACTGTACTCCAGCCATTTCCAGCTTCCCGAGTTAGGACCAATTGGATCGAATTGTCTTGCAAATGCGCGGGACTTTCAGGCACCAGTTGCCTCCTTTGACGAAGACACATCAGGGCAGTACTCAATTTTAGCCAAGTTCGATGGTCATCTTTTTGAGGCAACTCAGAATCATACACCATTCGATGTAGTAGCATGGCATGGCCTATACTACCCGTACAAATACGATCTAGGAAGATTCAGCACGATTGGCAGCATCTCCTTCGACCATCCCGATCCAAGTATCTTCACAGTTCTCACTGCGCCATCCGATCATGTCGGCACGGCGATCGCCGATTTCGTCATCTTCCCACCACGATGGCTAGTCGGCGAAGACACCTTCAGACCACCTTGGTATCATCGAAATACCATGTCTGAGTTTATGGGTTTGATTGGTGGTGAATACGATGCGAAGACTGGAGGCGGATTCAAGCCAGCAGGAGCAAGTCTACATAATATCATGTCAGCCCATGGCCCCGATCAGGGTACACATGAGAAGGCTTCAAATGCCGAACTCAGGCCTCAAAAGGTGGGAGAAGGGAGCATGGCATTCATGTTTGAGAGTTGCTTGATGGTAGGCGTCACGGAATGGGGTCTAAAGCAGTGCAAGAAGGTGCAAGAGGACTACAACGAGGAGAGTTGGACACCATTGCAGGCACACTTCAAGATTCCTACAGGTGTCAAGAGAGTAAGTCATTTGGTTGATGGTGCTGATACGAGTAGTACAACCGATAGTGGATTAAGCGTTAATGGAAAGGGAACACAAGCGTAGATGAGTAAAGAGACTTGCCACGCAACACATGAAACTTTTTTAAGAACATTTTAGCGAACTTTAAATGAAAATATGAAATAACCAGTTTATTTTGCTATGATCAAGCATTTCCTCACTAGAATGCACACATTGACCTGCGACCATCGAAGTCGTTTCTCATTTAATAGCACAAGTATTTCCGGAGTGCAACCATCACGAAATAGCATATTATCATTTTTCAACACCATTTCTACCATGTTGCCCCACTTGAATGAAGCCAAAGGCACTAATTGGAAATATTGTGTAACACCATTATTTTACCCTTTCGAGCCCTTTGAAGTCATTTCGGAAGTTCCTCTTCTAAAATAAGGGGTTCAAGCGAGGCAAGGGTCTTCCCCACAACTTAGCGACACTGACTGCTTTATCATGAGCGTGCGGTAATCGGGACTGGCCCCTTCCAATAATTGCCAGTTTCGTGATTGGCTAATAGGGGGCTGCTATCTATGGACTTCGGCGTGTCCCGAATCGTTATCAGAATAGTGGGATGTGGGGTCAATTACTCCTATTCACGTGCCGAATATTGTCAACACAAATATACTCTAAAGTCTTGATATATGAGAAAGATATTTGGTAAACTCCAGCCCATCTTCCTATTTTGTTCCAAATACTATTCTCCCTTCATTTAAAATGGCGATTACCTCATCCTCCCCCGCTACTACTACCTCAACTAAATCCAAATTCCACATCCCAACTATAAACATATCCCCGTACCTCTCATCACCCACCTCCCCCTCATCCCTCCAAATAATTACCGCTGTTCGAGAAGCCTGCATCACAACCGGCTTTTTCCAAATCGTTGGCCACGGGATACCGCGAGAACTGCAAGATGAGGTGTTTAGGGGAAGTGCCGAGTTCTTTAAATTAGGTATGGAGGAGAAGAAGAAGTTAGATAAAAGTGAGAGTGTGGGTGCGAGTAATAGGGGGTATGAGTTGATTGGGAATCAGGGGTTGCAGGAGGGGACATTGCCGGACTTGAAGGAGGTAAGTATTAGTCCTCTCGCTTCGGATGGTTCCAAAACGCAACATGGGAATTGCAGTAAAAGAAACACCGACTAATAAAACCCCCAGGGCTTCTACATTGGCCAAGAAATCCCTGCCACAGACCCCCGCGTCCTTCGCTCTGCCTTCCTAATGGGCCCCAACCTTTGGCCTTCCCCTACCCTCCTCCCCGAACCCCTCTTCCGTCACCCAATGGAGAAATACTACCAAGCAATGTATAGCCTCTCCCTGACCATAATGGACGTCATTGCCGCCACCTTGCCCTATGGCCCCGACGTGTTTTCAGAATTTTGCAGCAATGACGCAGTTGCATCAATACGATTATTGCATTATCCGCCTGATACGAGTAACGACGAACGACAGCTAGGTGCAGGAGCACATACTGATTTTGGTGCCATCACGTTGTTGTTGCAGGATGAGACCGGGGGGTTACAAGTTTGGGATGAGAATGGGGGGAAGGAAGGGACATGGGTAGATGTTGAGCCGAATAGGGATGCGTATGTGGTTAATGTGGGAGATATGCTGCAGATGTGGACGAGTGGGAGGTATAAGAGCGGGTTACATCGGGTTGTGAATCGGGGTGGGAAGGATCGATATTCGGTTCCGTTCTTTTTTGATGGGAATGTGGAGTGTATTTTAAATCCGTTAGATGGTGGGGAAGTGGTGGGGGGTGGGAAGGCATTGAGTGTAGAGGAGCATATGAGAGAGAGATTTGGGACGACTTATGGGAGGGGGAAAGAGCAAGAAGATGGGAAGAAGAATTTTAATGCCTGAACCTGACTCCGGTTGGAGTAAAGGTAAAAACAAACAACAAAATAGATCTGTACTGCTAGAGTACAGGAGGTCAACACTGAAAAACGAACTTTTGATTTCGCTGAAACCATCCAAAGGCTCTTCAAGAGCAATATATACAAGAATTTTGAACCACACCATCCAACATTTGACAGCACCTGCAAAAAGAACTTGCCAAACCGCTCCACTTTAGCTACAGGAATGCAGTTATGTCATGGAAGGAATGTTGATGCTCTCAATGGTCAACACTTTATTGTCAGCCGACATCTTGGCGCCAGTGTAAGTTGTTCCACCAGAGGTGGTAAGAGTCTTGATAAAAGATGCATCAGCCGAGGCGAGAGTGATAGTTGTGTTCTTGTAGGTTTGGGCAGCAATAGTGCCAGTGCAAGAATCATCACATTCGGTTCCGGTTCCCCACCTATTTTCTATTAGAATATACCCGGAGAAGATTGACACCGAAGGGGAGGAGAAGCTTACCCAGTCATTGGTCCAGAAGCGTGGGAAAAAGAAGACAGGTAAGCACCAGTTTTGGCATTGGTAACATTTCTGAAAGTAAATTAGAACTATGTCATAGATATTTGTTCATGGGAACTGGTTCGAAAACTTACTGAGTCCAGATGGTACCATCAGCGCTTCGAGTATACTTGATTAGAACGTTATCGGTTCCCTTGATAGCAGCCGAGTCTCCATCTAATTGACCAAAAGAGCCAAAGAGAGATGCACGAACACACCTTACTAGAGTTAACTTACTTCCGTACCTCAAGTGTATAATAGATGGCGGGAAGAGGGTCCTTACCATTCCCCAGTCACTGCTCCACACCAAGAATTATCTGGCCAGCTCTCCAATGTAGTCTGAATCAAGTCACCTGTCCCATTTGACATTCCAGGCCAGAGGAAAAGTTCTCCCTTTTGAGTTGATGGTGCTGTCCCCGGAATTATTGTTGTACTTGAGGATAAGATGTGAGATGTTGTTGGTCCTAAAGACAGAGCACCGCCCCAACTGTCACGCTTTCGAAGAGGGCCACGAGCGGCAGACACTACACCTGCGAAGGCAAGTAGTACAGGGAGAAGGTTTTGGGACAGCATAATGCAATTGGAAATTATAGTATGGTGCAAAAGAATGTATAGACTGTTAAAATAACAGAAAGTAGATCAGTGTGTGATAAGAATATAATGTATGGCAAACTTGCTACTGTTGGAAGAAAGATGGGATGAACAAATATATAATAACATCCAGGAAATTTTCCTCCCCAGTCACATCCCAGTGCGGTGAACCTACGATGCCTCATTTGAGAGAAACAATGGTCAGTTTCCAGAACCCAGCATTGACGTTTGCTGGAAATTGCTCTGGCTGGTTGAAACAAAGTACGAACAGATGCGGGGCCGGAAAATAATTTGAACGTCCGGTTTAACCCTCCGACTGCCGGATTCCGAAAAGGTCATGATGCCGGAGGACAACCGGTAGATTTCATCAGAACATGAATTGATACACCAATTGGGTGATCACTCTATGCTATCCAGTGGTAAAGATATGCAGCAAGTGAACTTAACTATAAGTCCACAGTGATCCAGACTCCATCTAGCTCTCCATCGGAGCAAGAGACAGACTCATGAGCATCTACTCGTGATGCCCACAAGAATTCAGGGGCTTCGTTTACCCGAAACATGCTTTGTGAGTTTCCCCGCAACGAAATTCCTTCAAATATTCCGACTGTCAGGAGATGAAAGTATTGGGCAAAGCATCGAGAGTTTCCACAACAGCTGTTGTTCTTACAGTGATGACTTGGAAAATGGAGAAAGGACCAAGGAATGGGGCGGTGCATTTAGAGACTGTCATGAACAAAAAGCAGGCTATTTAGCAATATACCGCTTAGTCACAAAATCTTGGCAGTGCTCGCTGTGACCGTAATCTCGACTTCGGCACCTCCGTTCTTCTTGCAACATCTTTCTTCCGCAATTATCATATTGTATAAACTGTAAATATGTAATGATACTCAACTCTACCTGCATCTCCATGAATCTCCATGTCTTTGTCCGTATGTGAGCGCTCGCAAGCAAATAGCACATAATGCGCATGTATCTAGGATCTACCTTGCGTAATAGCATAATTTATGTCATGGTAGTGCTAATCAGCACTGCCAGAATTTCTCTAGTGGAGCTTCCGCAACATTCCTCCCAGAAGGGATAGAATAAGCATCAGCCTTAAGACGTATCTTGAGTCTTACAGAGAAGCAAAAATGCCTATATACGTATATGCGGGTCGCTCCGAAATACCGAGGTCTCAAGCACAATTCTGTTGAGTTTATCCATGAAAACTACTAGGGGATCTGCAGTGCTTGCGCTCAAATTGCTGTGTTGTCGCCAAACCAAAGTTTAAGAATAGGTATGACGTTGAGGCATCTCGTATTTCACATAACAAGAGCATCTTAGGTCGAATAACCGGTCGTATTTCAACCCAAAGGCAAGTGTAACCATGTGTCACTTGCCATCGTTAGGAATACGATCACAAGCTTTTCAAAAGGTATAAAGTATACAGTCAGGTCAGATCAATTGTCATCATCAACATCTCCCCACCAACATCTTACCTTACAAACACAGTCACCAAAATAGTTAAAGAAGTCCGATATCCCTCCCTTGGAGAATATTTACAAACTTCATATCGCTCTCTTTCAAAATAAGGCAAACAAACTTCAAAATGAAAACCTCAAACATTCTCCTTCCTCTTGGAGCTCTCTTCTCCACATCCGCCGCTCTCGCCATACGCTCTCAAGCTACCAATCTACACTACTGGTCTGTCACAAACTACACTGAAGGCTGTTCACCAGCAGGATGCGCCTACACATTCTCTCTCACACCGACTTATACACCCGACTTCGAACCTAAAGTTGCAACAACCTGTGTTGGGAATGACATCAATGGCTACTACGAAGCTTGCTCTAATCCTGCCTTTTCTACATATGCGATACCGGGTGCACAGAATCAGACCTTGCTTGTGAAGCATGAGTTCTACCAAGGCGAAGCTCGATATACCATAATCGGTAATCACACAATCACATATCCGAATGGGAAGCCGGACGCAACGGAATTTGTTGTCCCGCAGACTACAATCTATGCTGTGGCATAAAAGGGCCAGAAGAGTTATTTCGTGGATAGTGTGGGGGAATAGTGCCGTTAAACTAACAAGTGGAAATTTGTGTGTGATTTACTTGCATTGCGATTGGTGTTGGTGTTGGACTGCATACAAAATTGGTCATTGTATAGACAAGTGATGGTAATCGATAAACCTATAAGGACCAGATCCTTCAAAAGAAGCCAAATTCATTGCACGCTGGTGTTTATACTTTCAGTTGGTGACTGTGCCCTGAGAGCTTCTGAGCAGTTCTCTATTTCAATCTCTCCTCCCTTTCCTCCAAGTTTCCAGGTTCGAAGGTGCTACTTAGTGAAAAGTGTGGTTTAATATGGCATTCTTTTCTCTATGCCAACAAGATATACATCACCAATAGCTAGAGGGCGGGATCATTTACTAATTTGCATGGCCTGGGTTGAGGCAGCACATGCGACCACTGATTAAATAATTCTAGTTCAATTATTCTGGGGAGTGGGTAGGTGATTTCTACTTCTGCTTATCACGTCAAACATTGAGAAGAACCCTTGTCTTCAAAGCTATGCGAAGTCTGTCACTCTGCAGCCAAATGATTGTTGCTGTCTCTTCATACACTTGCCACTTCAATATTATTGCCAAGTAGTCTAGCTTCCGTTCAGATGAGGCATAAGGAGTGCACTTGATTTATGAGTTTTAAAATCACGCCGCTTCTATAATCTTGTTCACGAACTGTAAAGTTTCTCATCTGGCCCTCTTTCTCATTGTTACCCATGTGCAAAATTCCGGTGTGAAAGGAAACTTCTCCCACACCTCTTCGCATGATGATATAATTTTTCATGGACTTAAGAAATTTCTCTTCGTACTAGGAATGTATTATCGCCTGTAATAAGTACCTACTCACCTTTTGATACCAGGTTTCAGGGGTATTTAAACTGCAAAATATATTTCAAGCTTGAAATTATGCTTGTTTGGTCGGAAGCCAGTTATGTCTTTCAAAACACCTAAAAGGGTATCTTATACACATGTCTCTAGATTGTCTATTTCCATGGGTGTGTTCATGTCTGCTGAGCGCGCCTGCTTTCTAAACATAACCCGCTACAAGACATGCACTTGTCATGAGCCACAGACATAGTCGTTTTTCGGATCAGTTCAACATTTCTCCGCACCCCTTTAAAATTTCTGGCCTTTAATAAACAGTTCAAAGTTTCATTGCCATCGGGTGCCATTCTTACATGTTAGCAATCCCTCGTTTCACCGACAGCACGTTTATGAATTTTTTTAGATTAACATGACAGAGCTTCTCCTCTTGATCTTACTGTGATTTAGTATCTGGATCTTGTTAATATATCAAACTAGAGCGAGGTCGATGCTAAAGACATTTCCTACTTTGTTCGATTCCCAGTACAGCCATGCGGGAAGCAACATCCATACACGGGCCATTGACTCATATCTTGCGGGTCAATGAGGCCATACTTCTTTCATACATATTCGGCTTTAGAGGAAGGCCCTACTTGATACATGCTTTCTTCAAGGCCATTGAGATGATTCAGGGTAGCTTTTCCCCATCTCCATTAGAATTTGGTTTCAATGACTCCCTTACCTTCGAAGCCTGCTCCTTATGCTTCTATATACTGTGGAAATGAGAGTCGGTGGCAAGATGGCAAACGAGCAAGCGTATTCTGTTTCTCTGCTGAGCGTAGTCTCGCAACTCTGTAGTTAAAATTTTAGTCAGTGAGGTTTTCGAAATATTAGTAGTCAAGCACATGCCAGCCGAAAAGTTTTATGTGCACCTCCCCAGACCCGACCTCCTCCTTTCTCCAAGTCTGCCCGATCGAATGAATCCAAACAAGATCTCTACTATGCTTGTTGCAGCTTTTCTGGCAATCACAAACGAAATTTTTCAGGATTCATGGGACCAGATAGGATTTTCTGATTCTTGTTGTGTGCCCGCTATCGAAGACTCACCTTCCAGCCAAGCCTTAAACATACGTATTAGGTCACAGAAAGTGAATCTAGTGATGGAACGATTACCATTACATTAATTAGGCAGACCTTGGTCAATTCAATGTCCCTGGAAGATTGTGGGTACTTCGTATCGGTGCCGATCTTCTCAGATGGAATATCGGAGTAATTTATATCTCGATATTTCTACTATTAAAGTTTAAATGAAGATGGTTTATATGGGGTTACAGATCTCTGCCATCCTTGAACAGTATTTCACCAAATGTTGTCTTAAGTGGATTGGCATTTCTTGTACACTGTGCGGGTTTAAGCCAGCTGTGCTAGTCTAGCATATCTCGTACCTTCCTAAGGTTATGGAGGCTTTCTACTACACATAGTAGTTCAAGCATGATGCATATTGGCTCTTTTAACCTGAGCTGTCACTCGGCTGTGATATAAATAATTAAATACTTGGTGGAAACCGAGTTGGGAGGCGACAACTCCCTTCAAGCTCAATACAACCAAACTTTAAGAGCGGAAATAGGGAACAATATAACCTGTATCTACTCGTTTGGCATTTAGTCCTTTGTCTTTTCAGAAGTTTCTTCCCTAAACTAGAACGAAATCAACTTGAGTGGTGTCAAAGGCGAGTTCCGCATTGAGATGCTACTTTCCCTTAGTTGGATATTTATTTCAAAGTTAGAGCTTATGGATAGACCCTCGCCTCACCCCAGCAGAGAGGCACACAGATTTCCAATCATCACAGCATCCAAGTCACCAAAGTACTATCATCGTGTCTTTTCTTCTATTATCTGAAAATGTTTTCAAATGAGCGACTTCCGGTGTCTTAATGCTTCACTTCATGACAGAACCAATTATAACACCGTTCATAAGACTTAGTGCAAAATATCGAAAAGTGAGGATTTCTACCCTAGGAAATACAAAAGAGCCATCACCTACTACCCCCTAATCAATGAGTGACTCATAAACCGAGCTATTGAGTTGAAGAGCAAAATTAAAAATTTTAAGGCAGTATGGAGGACATGAAATGTACCCCCGATCTAAACCCCTTCTACGAATAGAAGACGATTATCGCACCCGTAGGAACCGCATTTCCGAGCGGATAGGCATAGTGAAAGAACTTTGTTCTTTAGAGTGTATGTAAACTCCCACGCTAGTATGGCTATTGATTTGGGATTTAAAAATGCTTATCGCAAAATCGATCTCTAGAAGGATGGGCGACACCCCGAAGTCTACTTACTAAGTTTGTAGCGCTTGAACATTCACGTTTGATTTAAATAGCACAAATCTATCTCAACGAATTCAAGGTATTCATGCTAGAATGTAACGAATTGCAGTGCCGCTAACATGAAGTGCTGCCGTGGTTATCTCCTGCCCACCCTTGAAAATTCAGTTGGACTTCTGGTAGGGACACCAACTTAACTCACTGGTGCTCCGTGGCGAAGAAGACCACGTGCAGAAAGCGCAGGTATCAGGAATGGGCTCAGAGGATTTCCAAGAGGAAACAAGAGAAAAGCTCCATCTTCATATGGATATGGTGCGAAGTAGTTTCATTTCGGTTTAATCAAGAGGGTGTGAAGGTATAGATTTTTTATGTATATCTTTCTGTTTATGACCTGTCAAGAATGGGAGGTGTTACCAGAAATGTGAGACTGGATGTTGGTGAGCAATGAATCAAGGAGGGGAAACGTAGATTAAGCTATGTGATAGTCTAAGGTGGTGGTTTTTCCAACCATCAGAGAAGAAAAGGTTGCCAACTTGCCAACTCAGGATCTGAGAATGTCCGCCACCAGTATATTCTTTCGTTGATCTCTAACAACCTCTAGGGTCTCACCCATATACTCAAGCTTATGCCAAAGTTAAGAAGCAATACGGTACTCTTCCAACGTAATGCCAATTCCGGATCATCTTCACAGCAAGGAGAGGACTCATTTAAGTTACCTACTAGATGATATAAGAAGGTAGTGGTTTGAATTGTATATTAGTGCGAATATCAATGGACTATTTACCAGGGTATTTCTAGAGCACCATTTCATTATTAGCAGGAATATGTAGTGAATCGGCCACAGGCTGAACTTTAAGGGGTTGAGTTTAGAAGGGTATCTTGTGATGAAAAGGACAAGTAAACGTTGGGAAAAGATATAATTCTCGAAGCGTAAGGAGAATCCAAAAGCCTCATACGGACGTCCGGTGAGCAGAAACATCTAGCTGAGTATGAGACACTGGGGTGAATAGTGTAAAAATATAACGGAACTGAAGCAACTGAGAGCCTAACTCGTGTCGAGACTTACAGATGTTGGCTTAGATCAGTCACCATAACGTAAAACGTTTCCTCCGAGTTGAATAGACATAACAGCTAATCAGCCCAGAGTGTACGCCAACATTAGGTTCCACATCCTCCATAGATAGGTGAAACAAACACCACATCACACCTCAGCTTCCCAGCCTCATGTCTCAACACCACAGAATACGCGTACAAAACATACGCATTAAGGTTAAAATAAACCATCATTCTGCCTCTGTCTCTGCCACTATCATAATAGCTGAAACAAAACAAACAATCTCATCAGTTGGACTCAGCCACTTAGTCCTATCTACATCAAACACCCCAACGGTGAAGGTAGTGCTTACCTCCTGGCGGCTGGCATTGCGTAATTTGTCTTGTGGGGATAGCTCTCACCGTTGGGCGCTCTTACGTGAGAACACTATTTCAACGATTTCCCGGAGTGAGACCGATTATGAGAGCGAGATTTCAGCCCTATGAATGGTGGAGCTGATGGCTTGGCATCAACCTCGCAGAAGAACGTTAGGGGCAAGATGGAGTATGGAAGCACCGGAAAGAGAGGAACTTTGAACATTGAAGCTTGAGAAAATCATCAATGAGCTTCGCGCGCCTACGCTCGCATACGCGAGCTTTGTGAATGCTCTTCGATCACCTCCCTCGCAACAATGCAACCAGCCAGGTTGTAGTCAGGGAGAGCGACATCAAAAATGGCCCCAAACGCAGGTCTAACCGGTACTCGAACCACAGATGCGCAACAAAGACTCTTTGCGTAACCGGGTGCAGGACCAACAGTAGATTGCAGCCGAGGTCAATTTGAAATACCACATAGATCCACAATGAACCACTACATTATGCATATATCCGAGTAGAAGAGCTTCATCATCCGGTGTGGTTCACTACTCGAGTACAACCATGCCGATACAAGTACACAGAGGTTGTGGTATCTGGAATTTTGAAGTTGTTGTTCTGGCAAAATCTAGCTGAAAACTGTGCCGTACGTGATTTTCATTCCGGTTGCGGATCTTCCATACGAAGGAGCCAATCGAGAACTTGACCTATGTTGACAATATGAGAGTACTATGCCCCTCGTCTGAGCTTTTTGCATTATGGTCTGGTTGTTGGTCTTGAAATTCTGGTGTTATATTTCATGCCCACGAAACTTCTTGTAGGCTTGTCCTTTGTAACGCACCTGTGGTACGACGTGCGAAGCGAAGAAGACCGAGTATGCAGGATCAACATTCATTTAATGTGTTTGGAATGCGTTGTTACTTTATGCTTCAATCTTCGTACGCCATCAGTTGGTAGGAAGGAATACCTACCTAGCACTGCCATGTGTACGATATACCGAGATACTTGGAGATCAAAGTTCTATACGTAAAATTGGTTGTCAGAAGACGATAGAGCTCGCTGAGCCTCTTTCGTACTTATCCAAGACCCCTGAGAATGTTTCGAGCTTGGGAGGAATGGCGTTCTGCAAAACGTCCTTAAGAGATGCACAGCGATAGGCTCCTTCGGGGATGAATGCACGATAACCAACATCAAGTATTAGATTGACCAACAAAAAAGAATCCGAGCGATCTGTAGATATCCATGGGGTAACAAGGATGGGTGTAAAAAATAAAAAAAAATAAAAAAAAACCAGAAAAAAACGGCAGATGAGGTGGACGGCGCTAGTGCGCATCTGATTCTGAACAGGTATCGTATACGCTGTTGCATACAATTGACCAGATGAGTTCAGTGCGAGTGATTGATGCAACAAACCTCAATCATTCAAGGATTCAAGTCACTTGACAAAATTCTGCTGCACGATCTCGCAGTTTGGCAACAACCAAGAAGGCGGCCACGTATCGTCGGGTCTCCTAACCGCCCGATACGCTGCAGGATTCAACAACACCCCTAAAGCGCGCATTCACGGATGCAGAGTCGAACGGACCTATGACAAACCGGTGCCATGAAGATAACTTTCCTCAAAAACAAAGCCTGCGCGGCGTAAGGGAGGCTGGATAAGTTGGTGCGAAAGGGCCATTCAAATCGTCTGCTATACCGCCATATGCTAGGATTCTCTAACCACGTCAGGCTTTGAACATGATTTCTAGAAAGCACATACGAGCGCGGCAGAAGAGTTGGTGAACCCAAGACACGGAATGGCGGTTGGAAATCTACCGGTATATGAAAGGGTAATATACCCATATCCAGGTAGCTCTATGACAGTCAATGCTGCCAAATGTGATATTCAAGCCGTGGGGTGATAGCAGACATCAAATGAAGAAAGCCCTGGAAAAGTGGTTGCAGCCCAAAGAACACAACACGACCCGCGAATCCGACGCTTCTGGAAATATGGGATACAGGCGTGGTGTTGGGGGCCAATTGGGTCTGGACTGCTGTGCCTCTCCTCGACTCCTTGTGTCCCTTCGAGGCCGTGATCCTGGATTTGAAGGATCAAGAAGGCTCAAGTTGCTTGTTTCATCCCCTAAAAGGATTCCCCAGCCATGTGTTCACCTTGTCCAATATTGATCGAGGAACGCCGTGAGGCAAGCATCGCGAGGGCAAAGCCATCAACAAACATGGGAGGCAACTCGGCATGCCTACAATGATGAAAGGCTATGCGAAATGCGATGCGACGGGAGGCTCGGGCTCGGATGAACAGGTGTTGGAAGGCCGATTCGGCAGGCTCGGGGCTTCAAAGGAGCGTCGAATGTGCCCGAGAGTCCTCTGTTGTTATGCATGTTGGGTGGCCGCCCGGTAGATGAAGTCGGTGATCACATTGATTAGACCTGCAACGATGCGGCTTGTGACATTGGTGTATGATGCTATCGCGGTACATGTCTGAGAATTGGGTTGCCTGAAGGAAGTCGGATAGTCCTCCAAGACCGCAATCTGCGCACTTGTCGGGGTCGGATGTAAGGTTGTGAACTGATGCCGGATCTCGGATTTTAGCATGAGGACAAGATGGGATCATATTGACATGGAGGCGAAGCAGTTTATCAAATATTGGCGCTAGTCCACGCTAAACCGAAAGTGGCCAGTAACAAAAATGTGAACGCACCTGCAGAAATCCTTATGCTGATAATATTGGGGGCCAGATATTGCTTTACTTTCATCTCGAAGCCCAATCCCCTCAAATCTCGAAATCTTCAAAGCAGCACGCCTCCTTCCGACGGCGACGCAGCGATTCGTCCAAAATACGAGTCCCGAGATATGCTGATCATTATCTCCACAACGGGTATAGCCTTGGACCCCGCTGCTGCAACGTGCCCGAGCCGGCAAGGGGCGGCCGCCTTCAAGCCATGGAGCTCCCCAGTCATCCAGCCTTACAACGTGGGGACGTCAAAAGACGTCAAAAAGACAGCTAATTGACTGTTTTGGGACCAGAGGGCTGTGCATCTGTGCGCGGGGGCATGTGCATTTGGGCGAGGGCGATCTCCACCGCGAATCAATGTTTGTCCGCCTTTTAGACCCCAGCAACACTCCTCACAGCATAACCTCTCGCCAAATAACGGCGGTGAACTTCCTGAGGCCTTTCTAGTGTAATGTTTAAGATCTCCACCGGTAGGTGACAACTTGGACGCCAACCTTGCTCGCGCATAGCCGTCTGGACAACTCAGTCTTGGGATGTTCTCTACTGCTGCTATCGCTACTGAACCTCGTTGCCTCTGCCAATCGCTATGCACACACACCCTTAACTATGGCGTCCGTGGACCTAGCGTAGTTTCTGGATCATGCCTTTCAGCCTTACGGTGAGGCGGACACTCCGATACAACCTGAGGTCCGAATTTATAGTAGTGCTGAAAGGCATACCGATGCCTTGTTACCAGCTCAAAATTAAGAATTAGAGTTGTGTCTCGCACATAATGCGCTCTTGTGGCGGTGAGTCAATCGGTCCTTCCAACGATCATAGATGTTTTGTACGTTGTTGTGCTGCACCAGCTTGGTTGGTACAAGCGTTTATGGTAGCGTTTACAGTAGCGTTTGTGGTAGCATCTGTTGAAGTCACTACTCGGTAGCATGAATAATACTTGAGAGCATGGCAACATGCAACAGACCTCAAAGTCAATTTGACTAGGTATCGTTGCACTCTAATTGTCTCCTCGCGTGGATGCTGAAATTCACACCGATCCAGGTGGCTCAGACTGTGATATTCTCCTGGAAGCACACATCCAAAATGATAGCCTATCTCGATGTGTCGTTACCGACATTATTTCGGAAACTATTATCATTGCTGAAAAAAAAAACGTTCGCTTGAAGCATACGTCAAAACGCTTGTCTGGGACCTGGGTCTCAAGTGTCGAATCCTCGACCCTGCTATCTAACCGCTCGAGATGAAATAAATCTCCACTGTCCAATCATGGAGTTCTAGTCGTTTAAGCAGCCCTTTTCACGGCCCCCAATTGACGATAGGGCGAAACTGACCCAAGTATGCACGGATTTCATCTCCTATTCCTTCAGCATGTTGAAGCTATCGAGGAGACGAATCAGGAGATGCCAGCACGGGGATTGCGTATGCAACACCTCATTTTGTGATTGATGCACATCAAATCCCTCATGATACTTGTTTTACGAAATGGAAACCTAATGACTTGTTGACTATAGTGTCTTCAGTTCGTGGTGATGGGGTGGGGAATAGGGGGGCGGCTAAAAGCTTGGCAGACCCGAGGAGACTTCATCATTCCAGCCCACCCGTCGGATTCTAGTACAAGCATCCTATCAATTCGATCCAAACGGTACCATGTCCAGGACACTGGGAGTGGCCGACTCCACTGCGGCATCGCAATGACTCGGAAGACTTCCACTTTCGATCATGAAATGAAGGAAGAGTACGTGATGCTCCCTCATCAACCGCCTCCATCACTCGATCTTGTGCTTCACAGCGCTTAATAGTTTGTTGTTCAATAGACGCCTCGCAAACTCTGCGCCATACAAAAGGATGTGAAAGAGCCACGATCCACTAACTTAGCCGTCAGCATCCGTGGCGCTGTTCTGGCGATACAGACATATCACACTGACACAGCCTTGGGAGCGGGGGACGCAGTAAGAACTTTAAGTCACCCCTGAGATCGTGGTAACTCACCATTCCGTAGGCTCGAGTCCACGATCGAGAGAAACTCGCCGAAAATTGCGGTCTTTCGCAAGGCTCTGAAGTATATTTGGAGTCTGGAGACACTTGATAATTGAAAGTGTTCGCGGTAACCACAATCTCTCTGTGATGGTGTTGAAGCTCATCCGAGCAAACGGCCAATGATGAGAATGGGCATCTGAAGTATGGATTCCCGCTGGTTCCGGCAGGTACGGGAGTACAACATGTCCCAGGATTCCGTCCCATCATGGTAAACACGCGGTATGTGCATCACAGCTTACCTGGGGCAAGGGCCGACCCCCAAATACTGCCAAGAAAACTGTCAGGGCGACCGTTTGAGGGGTCTGTGGGATTTGACCGTGAAAAGGTTGAGTCAGCACTCAGGATCAGATTAAGAATGGGAAGTGTCTTCGTGATCATCTGCTCAACAGGCTATTGTTTCCCCTTTTCTGGATATTTCGCAGCTCAAGCAATGCTACTCAAGTGATGCTATTCTCAACGTCTGAAACAACCTCACACCAACGCGCAAGCACACAGGGCGAGAGTGTGTGACCATTGTTCAAGCGCGTTTGCTGCAAGCTAGCCTCTGAGGATGTGACAGAGGCAGATCACTTTCACTTCATCTACCAAGAGGCACAGGTAATTTTCCGACCATGGTGGTGTGGTGCGCTGCCGTCTCTATGGCTTGCATTCTCCTGTTGCCACGTTGTGAAGATGTGAGGATATGAGGGGAAAGGGGTAAAACGACCTGCCCCGTTGTGTCAGGTTCAGGAGTTGGAGCGGCCCCCTATCCTGTTGATAGGCTGAACGCTCGTCGGCTGCAATCACCGACAAGTAAAAGGGGAAGGCATAAAAATCCTTCAGCTTTGTGGTGTTGCAATGCTATATGGATAAGGAGGTCTTGTCAAGATATGCCGTCGCGAGTTTACAGGACGAGACATACGAGAGATTGAAATCAAAGCAACAACAAGTATCAAGATCAGAAACCTGCCTGATGAACCATAGAAGCTTCACAGAAGGGACATATGATGTAAGCGGGCGCGATGCCAAGTCAAACCAATTCCAGCAAGAAAATAGGGATCTGACAAATTCACGGCAATCAGCATGGAACTGTTCCACAGGGCTGAAAACGTGATTTGAATCATTTGATATCTTCAAGACCCATACATTTTACGGCCTTAAGAATATAAATTATACTACAAATTCGTCACATAGATCACTAAACCAATTCGGGAACCGATATCAAGTGTTGACAATTCTATCCCAGCAGTTAAGTCATTTGACAAACTCGGCATACCTTGTGGCTCGTTCGCTGAAGTACGAAGCTAGCATGAATCACCAAGACATCACCAGCCTCGTCGTGCCTCACCGCACACAAACCGGTGAAGGATAAATTCAAGACAATTGACAAGATCCATCATTGAAACGTTGCTTTCGGGTGGATGCGAAAAGCAGGTACAGTTCGGATTCGCTGTGCGCGATTGATTTGCAATTAATCCAGTGGAGAGCGATACTCATGGGTAATTTTGCTGCCTAAATTGCACGCCAGCCACGAGCGACGAGGCTCGAAACTGGGTACTTTCTTCACCACCGTATCGAATGAGATGCAAATGGGTTCTTTCCCGCGAGCTCGGCGGAGAGAGCCACGATTTGCATCAACAACGCAATCATGCGCGCTGATTGGAGAATCTGAAATTTATCATCACGTCGCAAGATGGAACTGAAAGAAGCCGGGTAGGGCTGAGCGCTGGCTGCCACTGAAGAGTGACTTGCCCGAAGTCAATAAGTGATTCAACTGGTTGGCATGCGATGCAGGCTTTGAGAGGCGTTCGCAATCGGTCCTACCGAGCCAAGAGCAACCAATTCCTGGTCGCAGACTCACAACTCGTGAGGTTTGGTGGAGGTTCGACCCTCTGCCAGTTCTCCGCCATTTCAGAGGGCCTCACCGTCGCGGTGGCTCGCTAAACCGCATTTCCAGCACGATCATTGGCTAACAGGGGTTAAGCAGGGATCGAAGGCGCGGTGTGCGATGCCACTGGTTGAATTGTCTTTGGGTCATGATGACTGGGGGGAGATGTGGTATGGTGGAAAGGCGTGGATGCATGGACCAGCATGTTGGTAATCGGAGGCGCAAAAATAGAGATATGACAAAGCGCCATTTTACACGTGCGAACTTCTAGAAGGGGCATGGTGTTCGAGCTGGGTGGGACGGAGAAAAATGGTTGTTAATTATCCCAGAGCGGAACAATAGTGGGGCGGCAAGCCACGAGGAAGGAAGTTTGTGCTACGATACTTGGGGACTTTGCTGTACACAGCACAGAATGCACCATTGGATCAAATGTCGCCGTCTCTCTGGAGAGAATTATCGACACAGGAGGAACCCCATGGAGTTTGAGTCACGGGATTTTTTGAGGTAAAATGTACCAATATAGGGCACGGTAACTTTGCCGGATAGGCTACCGGAAAGTGCTGACGAGATCTTTCCAAATCGTAACGATAGTGGGAGTGTTTTGAATTTCAAATGAGCTAGAGGAGTGGTTTGTAGTTGCACTTCGATTTTGCGCTGGGCCAAACTGGCCGTTACGGCAGAAATTCAAATCCCGTCGGGCAAAGATGTAGCTCATGAATGGTCCGGTATGGAATTCCGTGTTAAATATGTTGCCAATATGTGGTGAGGATAACTCCGCCCGTGGACGTGGTCACGCTGGGCGATCAATAATGGATACCATGGCGATCCTAAAAAGCGAAAACTCAATGCTTTGATATCAAGGACAGATATTCGCTTCGCAGTGCGAATATCGGATGAAGAGCCAAGCGATCATCGGTGACGGAAAAGAAAACATAGGCGCTTCCATTCGAAGCAGAAGAGTATTTTCGAAGCTTTACCACTGATGAGGAATTCCCAATGATGAAGACTATGGTTACTGGAACATGTGCAACTAGAGTACCTATTTTGAGGTTGGCCTCACTTTGGGGTTGAGGATACCCAAATATAGACGAGAGCGGCCCTCCGCCAATAACAGTGGCTGCATCGCATCAACAGCCGCGATGCACTAGAAGAAGGACGTCGTCCTCTCACAGGCGATGTCCGTGTATCTATTTGGAAAAGGGGGGATTGAAGAGTATCCTGATTCCAATCATCTAATGCGGCTTCTGCAACGGGTTTTGATTATCAGATTAATTATCCATCTCTTGACGAGTTATTCGAGGAAACAGCTACAGCTAGAGAAAGTGTCGGCCGCTTTGCCGAGCACATACCTGGCAACGATTGATCCCTCAGAGCGGCGGGCAGGGCAGCATGAGAGCCTCCCCCTTGATATTTTCCCCGAGCCGAGATGGAAACCCCATTTAGGACATTTACGATTTTCTTGGAGATCCAAACACGTCAAAGACATCCCAACGTGGATCTGCGCCTCCTGATTGAACCATCAAACGAGCAAACGAATCCGATAGACTCGACTGACGGGAGTTTCCTCTCGTGGCTCTGCTCCGGTCGGATTTACTAAAGCCCAGGCAACCACATTTGGGACTTTGCTGCAATTTGAGAGGTGGGCTCGAAGTAGAAAAGATACGATGGTTGATTTGGCATCAACCAAGCGTGACCCTGCGGCGATGTCAAATCATCCATTAACCATTTCCACTTCCAATTTTGCAGTGGCACCCATTTCCCATACCGGTGATCAGGACGTGGGATCTGCAAGTCTTGTTTGGGAAAGCAAGTAGAACTCTCATTCGAGGAGAGTGCGAGGATAGTGATACCCGAAGCTTCCACGCTGTGCAATCGAACGTCCGCCACGCATGGAAGGATGTGAATATAGAATTTGAGTATTTTGCCGCACTTGCGAGAAAGCTCAGTGACGTTTTGACATCATGGAGAAGCGTTGTAAACCCGTGCTGCCATTAATAATTCACGGCGGGCATGGCAGCGATGTGTGGCGGACTGTTGTTCCCATAGGGCTGCTATCGACGAGTTGATCCTGATGGGATCCTAATTCGCAGGAGAACGAATCGGCCGTCTAGCGCACATCTATTCCGAGCACCGCCAGCAACCTGTAGTGTGTGCGCTGGCTAGAGGTTGGCCGTGGTTGGCGCTGCTTTACGAAGGAGCTGGCTGGCTGGTGTCGCGGGGCAGACTCTTGGGTGTGCGTGAGGGATGTCTTAGGAGACCCCCTTAGCAGACTTATGTTCTATTCTTAATGCCAGCTAATTAGCCTACTTTCTGCACGTTAGCGCTTGGCGCTATGGGGGGCTGGTCCGAAACTCTGTCGCAGTTGGAACCCCTGCAACTCTCCTTGCCCTACACAGCAGCACGCTAGGCCGCTTTGCGTTGGGGACTCGAGCCCGCAGAATGGCGGCCCCAAGTGCGTGGCTTGCAGTATTGCAGGGGCTTTACTGCGACCTGCGAGCAACGGTCGAAAGCAGGGAACATCTGCTCTGGCAGGGGCTGCTGGTGCCAGCCCTAGTAGATAGCAACAGGTCCTGCGTTTAGAGGCGTGCGGGCTTGTAGCTCAGCTTCTGCTGGGGTGCAAGGATCCGGAAGAAAGTGGTCTGGAAACTCCGTACCGGTAAGGTTGCTATGCCTGCGCGCTGCTGCTCGTGAATGGGTGGTCGACCCGCGAACATATATACCACAGAGGATCCCCCAACGAGGCTTTACTCTCACCTGGTCTGTACTCAGATAACATACAAGTATCTACTACTTCTCACCTCAGACATTAAAGCATCATCCTTCCTAATGCTCATGTCAACTCAGCACAGAACGCCCATACACAAACAGCCCACCATGTCTAGACAGAATTACTCATACTCGACCGTCAGCACGGCGACGAGAAACGTCACTGCTCACGGCACCAGCTCTGCCTTTAGCAGCTCAGCAAACCCAGATGAAGATTGGACTAAGATCTCCGACCTTGCTGAGCGCCGCAGAATACAAAACCGCATTGCTCAAAGAAACTACCGTGAGTAGTTCAGTGTCTCGGAATCTTGGGCAATAAGCTAATACAGAAATAGGCAAGAAGCTTAAGAGACGTCTTGAAGATCTCGAGCGAAGAGCCGGATCCTCATCCGCTTCTCCACCACAGCACCATGCCGAGCTCCAACACCAACGTCAGAGCCCACAGCCATACAGCAGAAGAAGTCCAGAGGTGATCCACAGACAACCATCTCCCAGACTCCTCCCAAGCCAATATACTCCACCAATGCACCACGATGAGGAAATCATGTTCAACAGCTTTGATAGAGAGGGATCCCGAACACCACCATCTTTGTTCCAATACCACCAATATCCCGCTCCAGAGGACATTGTTTACCCACCATACCCACAAGCACACCGATATGTGCCAGTTTCCACAGGCGCTGAATACGACTACTCCGGTATGGGTGCACCGGTGCCAGTTACTCTGCCATCAATGATGCATTTCAATGAGGCGATCAAGCGAGAAGACGAGACTCTGACACCATACAATCTGAGCTATCAAGGTCTTCCAGCCATTGACATCCACGCTTCGCATTCATACGATGATTCAAATCCTCATGTACGCATTTTCCAAATCTACTGAACCACGAACAATATCTGACTCTTCCCAGACACCTCCTCTTTCTCACTCATACGATCACTCAGCGACGTGTTCCGAGAACGGTTACCAATACCCAACCACGCCCCTCTCCATGCCACCTTCACCGCGTCTCTTGACACAAATATAAAGTTTGAGGTCACTACACGGAGTAATATGCATTTTAAGGTCAAGGTCCGGTCGGGTTTATTCATTGGGGTTCAGGATTCCGGATACAAAGGTCCCGGATTGTATGAAAAACAAGAGTTCGAAGCGCTCGACACTCATTCTTAGAGAGGGGATATCACATGTTATGAAACCACGAACTTTGGGAAAGATACAGGAGTAGGGATTTAGCATTTGGCAGTCTGGTGTTACGAGTTTTATTCTTTTACTTGATTTTTCCTGCTATTTCTTGTCATCGTTGTTTCTTCACTTCTGTTGCGAACAAACGTGGAGATTGTATTGTAAATACCCCGTCACACGAGCGCGCGACGAGCCTGAGCAGGACAGGCCGAGAGCTGAAATATCACACCTCGGATCTTTGATCACTAAACACTCTTCATTTTCAATGCCTTTGTGACTCTCCCGACGTGAATAATTACCTTACCCTGTCCTCGTGTTGCAAATTCCACCCCCGATCGTAATTGGAACTCGCTCGGTCATACCGGATGTCGCACATGAGTGACGTCTGCTCTCTCTAGTATTGCCATCATAGCTTGAGAATAGGACTACACTTTTCCCAACTCCGCCCTTTCCACTTGTAAGAATCCACGTACACCGCATAGTGATGATAAGCGATTTAAACAATAGCAACAAGTACAACAATTGCAGCCTTGTGTGGTGCACGCACGTAGGACGCTTCCAACATGCGCTTTGCGCTTCGTGTGCACTCGTACCTAACACTTCCCCAACTCAACCCCGACGACAACGACGTACGCCGTCCGTAGCATCCGAACCGACCCCCAAAACAAACCATACAGAGTGCACCGAATGATTCCTCATAGGCAAAGCGCAACCTCTCAAAGCCACCACACTTACTCGTACCTACGCACACGCCGGTGATCGCGAGCGTGTCCGCGGCCGCACACAACAAACCCGGCAACACGACTCCAACACCGACTCCCTATGCTTCACGGCTTCAACTAAACTCCGTAGTCCATCCCCCTCCCACCACTATCCCCTACCTTTCCTAGCCATGCAAAGATGGTCACCAGGTTACAGTTACCGTCCAGCCATGCCAGGTAGGGCATAGGCATGATTCTTTACCTGCCAGCCATGGAGGAATATTAGCACCGAGCATCCGCTCCTTGAAGGCCTCCAGCACAAAGCGAATGCGTAATTGTGGTTGTATGCGGCAGTGTCGATCCGCTAAGTTGCAGGGCTGGGACTTTGACATAAATCTGGGTTGAATAACCGCGCTGGATAAACCACTCAGGTGGTGCGCTTCGTTTGGGTGAGGATTGACATAAATCCTTCTTGCTTTAATGGTTTTGTGTGATCCAAAAAAGGCAGGGGGATTTGGATAGGATATGGGAGGGGATTTGGATGGGTCGAGACTCCTATGAGACCCGAGATGCACGGCTTTATCACGGGTTCCTACAATATTCACCTTGTACTACACATCTTTACCAGTTAATCAGGATGATCTATTGAGATGGAGGCGCGATTAGGTCGCTCCGCTCAATTAGCTTCGTTAATTCTAAAATGGGTGGGAAAAGCTTGGTTAAATCTACCGATTGACGAAATATCTGGACAGGGTGAAATGTGATTGGATGTTAATGCTTTGCGAACCCGAGAGGGGGGATGGTATTGGTTGAGTTTGAGAACGAAGGAGTTGATGCACTGCCTTGATAAGGCGATTTTCGTCAATATCTACATTTAGGGCTTGCTCGTTGTGTTGTTGACTGACGAACGCTTGTTTGTTTGAGTCGAGATGGGGAGGGATGAAACAAAGGGGTCAAGCGAGATGGCTGTGAGGACACCAAGGGGGATGAATGGATTGTTACCTCTCCTGCTACCGGTGCTAAATCAATTTGTGGTTGAATTCAAATTTTGTACGTGTATAACATTCTAGAATAGAAACAGGAATATGGGCAACTCTTCTCATTACTGTCACAGAAAGGCGTACAAGTCTTCAAGTCGAGTTTCAGATCATGGAAAGATGCCCGTGTGGCGTTTAGGGGCGTAAAGAATACCTTTTTAGGTAAGATGGGTAGAAGGGGATAAAAGGATGGGGATTCCCCATTTCTTGGCAGGGAATTGACCGAATTGTGGAGGTGGATGACTGGTGGGTGAGATGACGAGTAAAGGTTCAGCCCTATGAGGTTTGCTGACGCTGACGGGCCTGAGATCTGAATGTCGGATTCACTGATTGAACTAAGTTTCAGTAATCTCACGAGAAGAAATACGCATAGGAAGTTTAGTGTTGATTTTCCTGAGGGAAACATGTGAGTGAGGCGTAAATACGGTACTGTAAGTGAAACAATTTTCCCTTTCAGCAGCAATCACGACCTCAGCCCTTCTGCCGATCGCGATGGCCTGCTTCCATTAACACGAGCAACCATCACAATGACAAACTCTGTATCACCGCCTCTGTTTCTCTTTGGTGGCGACCAGTAAGTTCAGCCCTAAGTTACGTGCGCAATTGCGACTAACACACTTCCCCACAGGCCTTGGGATCCTATCGACTGGACCTCTTCAGATGATCGTGTTCGTGGTGGCTCTTCCATCTCCCATCTCGATTGCGGCCCTACTTCTCCCGCTGCTACCTTTCATGGCAACCTCGATATTCAAACCCTCGGGGGTGCGGGGTTTGCCTCGCAGCGCACGACAGGCGAAGACCGAAGTTGGGACTTGTCACAATACGATGGGTTGTGTCTAGATCTCAAAGAGGGAGATGGCAAAAAGTACACGTTAACAGTCAAGGATAAACTGCTTCCGAAGAGAGACGATGGTCGGGATCAAAGCACTGTGAGTTGGGAATTTGATTTTGAGGGTAAAGAAGGAAAGGTAATTGTGGGCTGGGAAGATCTCAAGGCTACGTATAGAGGCAGGGATAAAAAGGATGCAGACCCTCTGAACACTAAAGACATTAGGAGAATCAGCTTGATGATGAGAAGGTATCTATCAAATTTGCCCTGCCGCAAGTACACTTGGCTCATATGAACAGTTTTTTTAGGGCCCAAGAAGGTGACTTCACTCTTTCAATTATCTCGATATCTGTCTTCAAACAGAGGAACACCTCATCACCAGCCTCCTTCGAGCCGTACCGAGATGATCCAAATTCCAATGAAAAAAGACCACATCCCTCCAACAACGAACGTTCTCCAACAATCCCAAACGAATCAAAGCAAAGTTGGTTGGGTTGGTTGTCTGGCTTCTGCGGAAGAACATAACATAGCCTCAAAATACAATTTCCAAGTACCACAATCCACAGTCTCGGTATTGCTTCTCAAGAGAACACGTATTTCCCCAAATATGCGTGATGCATGTATCGAAAGTTTTACAACCGCAATTCGGCCGATGGGACAATTCAATGGCTCAAAGAAGATCCTAACTATTAGGCCCATACCTATATATTACATCGCCTCGACGAATGTTTGCGTCGCCTCGGTTCGTCCCCGTCATATGTAGGGCTGAATGTCAGACCCTTTGTGAATCTCCAGTGTTCCAACATCATCTCCAAATTCGATACCTTGATATCTTTCAATCTCGCAGCTCGTAAGCGGTTGCCTCTCATATCCAATGCCGAGCCTGAGCCTCATAACGCCCAATATACCCATGAGTGCGAACCATTCCAAAACCGTCACCGAAGTCACAAATTAATGATCACCCATGCATTATTTCGCTTCTTTTGTACGGGCGTATGGATGAAGCCCTCGTGGAGAATCACGTCGTACAACATTTTGACAAGCTATGGGTGTGCAATCCAACCTTCCATGCAGATGCCATTCTTGGACGGGAAGTAAGTAACGAGATCATGCCATGTCCTGCGCTGCAATGTCTAGGTTTCCCTGATGCCTACTCGGTGCAACCAGCGCGATCACAACCGCATCATAACCCTGCCAGCGCTCTACAACGAGTTGCAGCATGCAAGTGCATGAGCGCCCCTCGAACACAGGCACACTCAGAACGCAATTCCAACCCCGCCCAACCTCCCACCGCCAGTTCACTCTCACCCCTGCTTTCCGAGCATCATTCCCCAATCTTTCGTCCCAAACACCCAATAGCTCCCCTGCTTTCGCACATCTTCCCCTGTCAGAAACCCTGAAATCTGGTGCTGAACCCTGTCTTCCGCCTTTTTATCTCCGACCCTCTTTTCCTCTCGATGCTGCCATGTGCCATTTGATTTGAATGCGACCTACCCCTCCATATCCAGCGATTTCATGTGGCATCTTCCAGATTTCGGTATGACTCCAACGAGAAATGCGACTTGGAGTGGATGCGCATCTCGATCGAGCGGCCAAGAGCCTCGAATCTTCGGAGTCGCCATATTGCTCTGCAGCAGTAGCTTTGACTCAAATGATCGGATTTGTTTTGATTTGTAAGTTGTGAGTCGTCTTGTCACCGGTGCGGGTTTAGACCCCAAACTTTGTGACAGATGTGCATGTTGGTGAGGCTCGGTAGGTGAGTTTGAGTTCTGATTGTTTTGTTGCAATTTGGGAGTTTGATAGGCTCAGTCGTATGTTCCTCCGGCACTGCTTCATTTGGGTTCAAATGCTCGATTCTGGTGTCTTGGCATCCTGTCTTCATTATTCACATCGCAGGATTGAGTTTCCACAACTTGCAGTTGTGTTCAGGGTATGATTTACGCATTGAACATAACCACGAAACAAAACGGATCTCGCAGAAACCCACTCTTTTCGGATTCAAACGGTCGCAGTTTACGCCTGGGATCCTTCACGAACACACTGACACTTTCTTCCAGTCTCGGTTTTCAATTCGTGCCGCACAAGGATGGATCTTTAGTCGGAAAATCGGACACAACAACGCGCCGCAGACTAAGTTCCGCAACTCGTAGTCTCCTCAGAAGAAATGTACGCGTCCTCGCGGGGTCAAACTGTGCCGCATTGCACAGCCCTCTTTGGCTTTCAACCTTCCGCATATGAATTTGAATTTACAGACTCCATGGAAATACCAAGTAGGCGCTCGTACAATTTCCACAATTCAACCAGTAGGGAACAGTTGTCCTCGATATCACATGGTCAAAACTTAACAACCTTTCAAATCTTCGAGACTATCCTCATAAAGTATTAACAATGATTATTTCCTCATTAGGGTATTGCTCAAACAGCTCGAACTGCTCATCACACGACTTGGCCTGCCATGCGGACTACCACCCAGGTCTACTTAGTAAAGCATCTTAAATCCGAACCTGATTCCCCGATTACCTCCTAACTCCACTTCAAGCTTCATCCCAAACAGGCAAAACATGGAACAGATAGAAATCTGATTTCCGATCCCATCCCAAACTCCAGAGCTTCCGGTGCCTCCCCTTGATGACGCATTTATGAACTGACATTCGCGCCCTCCCACATGGTCAGGGTCGCATTTGGGGAATAATTGCCGTTATCATCGATTGTGGATGTGGATGGCTCAATAATCCGCATACCCGCTTGCCTTCATCTACTGCATCTTGGTGTACGCCTCAACTTGCGCAAAGGCGACTTCCGCACCTCCTTCGTGCGAGGCTACGGTGCAGGAAAGGCCACAAATTGTAACGTTGTAATTATCTTCGCTCTCCCCGAAGTCAATTCCTTAATACCAAAAGATATAGGCTTCAGCCCCAGAATACAATATTCTTTAGAAAAGGAAGTGATGTCCGTCCTCTCGGCCCGCGCGATTCGGGTATGCAGGGCAGTGAGTAATCAATCTTGGGTTTAGTAATTCACACCGTACTTTTGAATTTCAGATGATTCATGATGAGGCAAGTTGCCTCCTATTTGCCTCTTGTTTGCCTCTAGTCCAGGCTTCTGCAAGTGTTTCTCGGGATTTGAATGCCGGTGTATGCATTTCAGCCTTTGAGATTTTGAGATAGCTTTGTAACATCTCAAATAGTTGTTGCATTTCGCAATAATTATCCACCAAGGAACGGTTTCCCTTCCAAAGATAGATGGATTAGCAGGCATTCTTGCCCGCTTGTAGTCTCCCGCCGCTTTTTCTCTCCCATTCTCATTGCCTCTTGACATCTCAAAGATTCCAAAGTCACTATGATGAGATGACCAGCCATCTTCAAGCTCTTTTCGGACTCCCGTTCAAAAAGAAAGCATATAAATACCCTGTAAAGCCGGAAGAAGGCTGAGGCCAAGCTTTCTCACGTTTTTAGATGTGGATGGTGGTTCGACACATGGCAATCTGCAGTCAGACCAAAAGAAACCCATGTCTTGCTGAACGACTTGCTGACTTTGGGGGGAAGGAAGCTCGCTTCTCGTAAACACTGTACCACTACTGAGCCACTGTCATGCTCTCTCCCCTCGTGGCTATTAAACCTTAAATCGGAGTTTGGGACTGTATTGGGGTAAGGAGGAATGAACGAGGGAGTGGGTGAGATTGATGTATTGTCGCGTGTACAAGACTTGGGGTTGGGTTCTTTTTGGTCATGGGCAAGATTTGGTAATACCCGCATGTTGAGATGAGACGTGTTGATCTTAGGTTTCGAGCCTCAAGGTAGAGTTTGTAGATGCCCCCTGTGCGTCTCCGAGTTTTAGACATCAAGGGAAGGGCGTAGCGGTGAATTGGGGTGTGCATTATTCATGTGATGCCCGAAACGGACTCTTCAGATGAGAGATTGAGTCAAATCTTACTGTGCTATGCGATGTTGAAACACGCATGCGGATAGGGCTGAGAATAAGGGAGGTGGAAGTGTCCTTCCTCACGGGATTCTCCAAAGAGGAAAATTATTCCTTATATCTCATTGCAGCGATCCAGTATGCTTCCGTCGGAAAGTGAGAAAGTATTCTTGGAGGTTGTAGTCCAGGTGGTCTGTATCCCTGGACTACCTTCAACAAATCGTAGCTCGTCTCAAGTGGAAGAGAGGATAATAGACTGATTCCAAATCTTTCATTTGTGCAGGTCGGGAAAGTGAGGAGGCCTAAACCATATGGGAAGTAATTCTGACAACACATGCAACACACGTCTTAGAACTCCAATCCACGTACTCTTCTTAGGGTGGGTGTGGCATTCATTTTTAGCTCTCGGAGCTGAGAGATATCATAAGTAATTTTATGGTCATCTGAGAAGGCGCTTTGCCCGAAGGGGGAATATAGAATTCGTAGCTACTCTGAAATAAATGCAATGTATGCTAGATATAGCTCTCATCGTTGAAAGGCACTCCCATGACACAGATTGGTGGTACGGTTATTGAGGAGGGGCCACTCATGCCATAGAATTAGCCTCAAGTAAATAAGATGAGATATCGTAGACTTCTTTAGCATCAAAATAGTTCGCGTCTGAGCCTTAGTTGTTAACCAAAGCAGTATCGTATGCAACCAAAATTACAGTGTTAAAAGGCATGCGCACGGCTTGGGAGGATGCCACAAGCAGTTTCTTAGATTGAGAGGAAAGGCTATCATGTGTTGTTCATAGTTAGTTAGCAAGTGCACTTTGTCCTTGTAGGATTTTAAATATTGTAATATTAGGGCACTGGTAACAGCGAGTTGGCATAAGGATGGTTTGTTGCTAGAAAGTTGGGGAAATTTTGGGAAAGAAAAATATCCTTAACGCTCTGTAGAATATATTTTGTATTTCTACTAAATGGCCTAAAAAATTGTTTCATCAAATCTCGACGAACGTCATCTCCCCCAAATCTGACTCTCAAGAAGTATATCTTTGGGAACCACCAAAAAAAGAGAAGCTCAGTAATATCCGCAATAAGGCAGAAAGTTCATTGTGATTAAAAATCTCCATTAAAATCGGTTTCTTTCACTTTCACTTAAACTATATAAATATATCCAGTGGAGGCCCATGGGTAGGACTGCCCCAACCCAATTCCATTTGATTTTCCATTCCCTGATTCGTCGAGCAACTTCTCTACCCAAGATAAATAGCCAAGTAAAGTTATCCTACTCTCTAGTCTTAATACCGGTTCCAATTTTTGGGTTACATGCTGCCATTTTCTACCTGTTATGAAAATTAACGAACTCCTGTATATATAACCGAGGAAACGAAGGAAAGTTGGTGTTGGCAGCATAACAGGCTGAGAATTCCTTTACTGACTCAAAATATTATCACATTAGTTTTCAACACTGTGGATTTGGTCGGGAACAAAATTCCGCGGAGGAAATGCGAGAAAAGAAAAAAGAAGTTGACTTGCTACTGTCTCTCACTGACATGTTTACTTTCGAGTAATCCATGAAAGTGCCTCAATCTAGGAAATAGAATAATATGGATACCCCCACAAACCCTCTTCT
Organism: Tricladium varicosporioides; assembly: GCA_021365295.1. Classification (NCBI taxonomy): domain Eukaryota; kingdom Fungi; phylum Ascomycota; class Leotiomycetes; order Helotiales; family Tricladiaceae; genus Tricladium; species Tricladium varicosporioides. Next base: position 625,421 of record JAJTIW010000015.1, on the reverse strand, counting down.
TTGCCAGAAAATGATTCCCCACTCTGTTCCTAAAATATCCAATTAAAATTTCGCTTTCCCTTCTTAAAAATTGACTGCTCAGCAATATATAACACACTTTCACCTTAGCAAATCAGATCTTAACAAAATAACTATAATGCCTGAAGTGAAAAGGTCTATCATTTTACTCCGATGTTCTTCAGTAGTTGGGTGGTGTTGGAGGTTTTGATGGCAACGTCTATATTACATGATGTAAAATCAGGTATGAATAGTTAGCCGGAATTTGAGATTAGCCAACAAACAGGATTTTCAGGGAAAGAACTTCTAGACCCTTTCCTGTTGACCCTAAAAAGACGCACCATTCACATGTGGGGTTTTGGGGGTTTGATATGGGGTAAATCAAGATATCTGGAAAGTAAGAGAGGTCGAGGGGACGAACACAAAACCTGACATAGAGTACTTATTTGAGATCTAGATGAAAGCTCGGAGTTTTACAGAGACAGGTAAACCAATATGATAGAGAGCGAGGGGTTCAGGTTGGTGTATACTGGCCTCCGTTTACACTTTCATGAAGGAAACCCTTTTAGTCAATGACAAAATTATTATTTAGGTAAGTTTACAGAATAGAGGCCTATCAATCCCGGAGCGCAACATGTATTGCGAGTTCTAGGAGCTTTGAATTTAAATGCCTTTCGATCTATTGAAGTTGCTAAATAAGGTCATCCGCTCACTGATTTCATTACTGACATGCTTCTATTTGACACCACATATAAAATATTAATAATTGAAGCTTTGCTAAGAAGAGGGGTGCTTACCTAAAGTTCATTCGATACAAAATTCATCACCTTCTGGAATAATATGTCACCCTTTACGCTCATTCACAAATTTAGATACTGACATACTTCAAACCATCGAATCTCAAAATTCCGAACGCGTTCCTTTTGACAAGGCACGCTACTAATCTTTTAGAGTAAATCAAGAATAGGGTCTGGAATCAGGACACCGAGAGAGGGTTAATTAACCCGATTTTGATATGTAGCACTTGAGGGGGGCTCAGTAGAAACAAGTGAGTTTACGATTGTAGAGTGGTTATGCAGCCGTGGGGGTTATCTGCGAGGGCGAGAGTCTTGGGGGGGGGGGGGGGGGGGGTAAGAGCGTTGGTGAAATGCGAGGGGAATTAAGTAGTTGCTAAGGGAAAGCAAGGAGATGGAGTGTCTGGGGATCAAGGGATGTTATTAATGGCGTGGTGCTGGATATAGCTTGAAGACCTACGAAATCAACCTAGCCTTAACCACCCAACCGACATTGAATTATTGTCTGGATGAGATAGTGGTAGTATTTTGATACCAGAGGTTGCTTTGAGGTGATATGCAATTCGACACATTCATGCGCCGCTCTCTGCCATTTTATTGCATCTGCTGGAAAGTAATGCTAGAATGAGGTTGTGAAATCTCAGGTAAAATGGGAAGACGTGGTTATCAAGGTAAACATGGCCACCGTCTTGCGACTTCGCTTCGAGGAAAACAGATCCTGTGCTAGTTGACTGACTTGTGATATACTAGGATAGGTAAGACCGTAGCTAAAGCATAATGAGTTAAACAAGTGGGCTAGAATGACCTGGCGCTTTTGCCTGTTGCTTGCAAGTCTATCGCATTAGCAAAGGAGGTCAAGAAATCCTCTTTGTGGAGCACGTTAAGCACAACCACGATGAGAAAGAAGGTGAAGTGGTTTTCTAGCAACGAACATAAAGCTCAAGTACCATATTGCAAATCACCTATGCGAGTTTGTGTATTGGAATCTGATATCTGAAAGATGAAGTGGAATTCATGCTTTCCATTTCAGAAAGTGTAACCTAAGAGCGGTTAGTAGTAGTAGATGGATGATATACCAGCAGGTCCCCCCCTATAAGTCTCGAGCACGTGGAGGTAAGCAGGTAATGGTCCCATAATTCGTTAATAAGGTGATGCATTTGAGAAGCCTGAGTGATCGATAGCCTCGTTCGGTATAGAAGCAAGCGGCTAATACTCGTGTCGATCACTGCAGCTTCTGTCAGTTGAGATATATCAACGTCTTTGGAAACGGAAATGGAAAGCCAACAGCAAATAACGCTGGGTATTATTCTACAATTAAAAACCTTGGGCGCCACTGGGTATCTTTCCATCTTATCATAACGCCATGATTGATTCAAACCGCCACCTCATATACATCCTGCTACAAATCAATGTCGGATTGGTGAAACTGTAAGTTCACGTCGTTAAGTTGGACATGGGTAGAACTGAGATAACTGTAGTCGTCTCTTAAAATTCCTCAACAGGGCCAAGAAGGACCTCATGCACATGGGCTAGATGTTCCCGCTGGAGCCTGAAAGTGCTATAGTCCCCTGAGATAATAGCCCCAAGGATGCTCTCATTTGAGCGCTTTTCCTTTGAAGTGACGGTAGCCATACGGTGTTGGAGATCTTGGTATGCGATTCTGAAAGACTGAAGGATCCTAGCCGTGTTAGAGGAACCGCCGGCAATATCATTATCGGGCCTGTTGGGATCTAGAATAGATATTTTCCCATTGTCTCCTCGATATGATACATTTCGAACATGATGCTATAGTTGGTGAGCAAGGAATTATTGACATTTTGGATTAGCTTACCTTGGATATATACTGGGCCGGCTTCATTGAAATCGCAGTCGTCGAAAAATCGAATTGATTGCCGTATAAGTCAAAAAACTCCATCAAAATTTCTCCAAGATGATGCTCCGGAATCATGTTTCGGCTTTGAACTTGTGGCATGTGTTGAAGAAGACTTACAACCAGACAAATAACGGAGAAGCCCCCAATCCCACCATTGGAAGGTTCATTGAGACCCCTCATTGCCAGGTAGTGCTTGATCAAAGTAACCAAGATGGGCATTGCAGGGAATTCAGCCTTCCAATCCTGGAATGTCTTGTTGGCGACTAGCCCAGTGTCATTCTCAAATGAGATATCAACTCGGAGCCCAGTGACTCTATCAATGTACTTGACGAGTGGGACTTTAGCTTTTCCGATGACTTCCATAGTTCCCGCAATAGCTATGTTCGCCCTTGTTAGGAAGTTGCCAAATTTGTGCATCCAACTGGTGCTGTTGGCAAGCACAGGATAACCGTTATTTAGGAACTGCCTAGAAACACAAACGAGATCCATGTCAGAAGTAGGAAGGTAAAGACCCGCAACAAATGAACCGAAAGGTAGTATGTCAGCATTGGGATACTGCTGTCTAACCTTGTCGCGAAGATCGGCAACAAGCTTCTCACGAATCACCTGTTCAAAATCGCGATGCTTGACAAAGTGATAGAAGTCCATGATTTCCTTGTGCATCCTAACATATATTAGTAAAGGTGCTCCTACGACAATCGACTTCACTTACCAAATGCCCATATTTGCACTGGGAGAGTGATCGATGGACACCCACGGTGTGCCTGTTGAATTAGGACGAACCTTCCAAGAGCTTACAATCTTTCCATCAGATGGCGGCTTCTTCCCCCGTAAATTACCGTAAATTTGCGGAGGACCCTTGATCTCATCTCTGATAGTCCGCTTGCGACTACCTAGAGCAGGATCAGGAGTGAGGTCGATGGTCTTAGCAGATTTGTTAGAGATTTCTGGGCTAGAAGCTCTATCAGGAACCTGGGAAGATCTGTTCAGAAGCTGATGTATAGGTTTAGGAACTTGTTGATCAGAAGTAAGATCAACAACTGGACGATCGGGCAACTTGTGTTGAGTGGGGGCAGGCTGACGGAAATCATTCATGGAGCCAGTGACTGGGACCTCACGTTGACGGGGACCTGTAGGTGCATTAAGGACTCCAGAGCCACTATTCCTGAACATTGGTTCGTCATCATCGAAATCAAAAGAAATGAAATCATCAGTAATGGCCTCAGTCTTCTTGGTACCGTCTAAGCCGCTGTCGACGCGAGCTTTTCGGATAAGCTTAACCACATCCTTCTTCTTGCGCTGTGTTTCATCTGGGGGAGGTAATGCAGTATATGGATCGGGATTGGACCAGCGGGGGACACTATCGCCATCTGCGGCCTGGGTCGTAATACGGGAATGTTTCTTTGCGGGCCCTTCTGATTCATCATTCTCATCATCAGAAACGTCCATCTCAGCTTCATCACTATCCGTCATCTCATCGATGTCACGGAACTTGTTACCAGCGACTTGATCTTCCTCAATGCCTGGCATGAGGTCTGGTGTCTTGACACGAGTGCGGTGCAAGAACTCTCTGTCAGATGCACCTGGCTTCGCGCCGCCACGGCCGCGATATCCACCTCGACCACGAGGAAGGTCGCGCTGGTTCCGCTTGGCTTGGCGGTCTCTACGTGGGTTCTTAGATTCAGGTTCATGTGGCCTAAAGCTGTCATAATGATTGTCTCGGGTGCGATAGTCTGGTCGTGGCGATCGCGAGCGAGATCGAGGACGGTATGAATCACCTCCGCGGCCGAAGTCAATCGATGGAGGAGCATCATAACGGAAGTTGAAGTTGTCGTCGCGAGGACGATATGAGTCGGAAGTAGGTATATTGCGACGCGATGGCTCGGTGCCAGGAGCATAACGATAAGCTAGAGATCGAGGGCGATTATCATAAGATCTAGAGTCATAGTCATTGCTGCCACGAAACTGGTAGGCCGGAGGGGGACCGGAGCTATGGGGTGGATAATTCTCATCATTGCGACGATAGTTGTCTTGGGGTTCGGCTGGACGGTAAGATTCATAGTAATTACGCGCAGCCTGGATGGGAGGTGGCCCTGGCGGGAGTGGTGGAGCTCGAGACATCTTGTTGAGGTTGTGATTGTGGTTGTCGAGTTAATGTGTTTGATCGATGGATATTGTAGGAGTCGTGACGAGGTTCTCGAAAATCTTTGGCAAAGATTGTTTGGCGCTAGAGGCCGAGGATCAGGTGATTGTAAGGCTGGGAATGAATTCGAGCTCGGCTTATTGACCCCCTGCACGGGGAAGAGTTTCTGGGCGAAATGAACTTTGGATTCTAAGGCTATCGTTATGCTCTACATTTGCGTGCGCAGACCACAATGAATTGATTTTTGGTACAAATATATAAGATTTGTAGTCCAAAACGGAGAACCAGAGTCAGGATCCTTGATTCATGATTCATGCAAGGCTGAGGAACCTTTTAACACTCCTTAGCAGCATGTGAAGGTGGAATCCTAGACCGAAGCCGAGCGGCGTCTTCGTCGCGTGCCTGTGAATGTTTTCCATTGATGCTTCCTCACTACATCCCTAGAAATGCTTCTACTCTCCATTACATCGTGATTACTCAGCCATCCTTGTGCTATGTTCACAGTATTTATTAATTCTACAAACTCAAGAGGCTGATGAAATTGTACATCAGAAGTTCCACTCGTGATCACAGGCCTGATTGCCTTGGCGGCAATGACGTTGTAAATGGCTGCACTTGTAGGTCTAAGCTTCCAAGCAACTAAACAGCGAAATGGCACACATCCACCACTACATTGCTAACACTTGCAAAAGGATACCCCATGGATGATGTCGTCAACCCCAAGTTCGACTAGAAGGGAAGATGATGGAGTCCCCCAAGCCAGCCATGATCCAAACCCACCAACTGTGGCAGCATTTTCACCAGTGACCCTCTCTCACGCCCCATCCGCGAATAAACAACGATCCACAATTCTGGTGCATCAGAAATCCCCGCTGTTGATCGCAACCCCTCCGCAAATCACACGGGCATTGGCATACTCGCATCCGTTCCTGCTGCCTCTGAACAAGTTTGTTGGGTTGTTAACATGGACAACTGGTGATCCTTGGGAGAGCTTTCTGCTCGTGGCTGCATTTTGGGCAGTTGTACTATATGGAGATTCTATCATGCGATTTGCAGGTCCGCTAGTAGTTGTAATAGGGTTAATATTGGGGATGTATTCGCGACGGTATTCCCCGTTGTCATCAACAGGTTGGACAGGGGAAAAACAAAAGAAGGGACATAAGAGAGCGGAATCGGAGGCAACCAGCCTCAAGCATCAGAAGACGTTAGATGAGATTGTGGAAACCTTGAAGATATTTACATCAAGGTGTAATGTCCTGTTAGATCCTTTACTCGAACTCACCGACTTTCTCTCTACACAACGAACAGCTACATCAGCAACAACTAGACCAGCCCTTACTACCCTCCTAATACGAATACTATTGGTCACACCGTTCTGGATACTTTTGTCATTGCGTCCGATCCAGATAATAACAACGAAGAGAATCGTGCTGGCTACGGGGACGATTTTTTTTACTTGGCATTCTCGGCCAACCAGAGTATCAAGAACTATCCTTTGGAGATCTGCTACAGTAAGGCGATTTTGTACTATCATCACAGGACTTAACTTTCCAGATGTTCCAGCCCCTCCCAAAACCGATGAGGAGAAACCTGAGATTCCTCCTAAAACTCCATCGGCATATCAAGAAGGCGCCCACTTGGCAGCTACATCAGCCGCAAGAAGAAGGCCGGATGCCCCTGGCGTCAAATTTACTTTCATTCTGTATGAGAATCAACGAAGGTGGGTAGGTCTTGGCTGGACAACCTCGTTGTTTGCCTATGAGAGAGCAGCTTGGACGGATGAGCATTTAAACCCGGCTCCTACAAAGGAAGAATTCGAGCTACCGGACGTTGAAGAAGGAACAGCGAGGTGGAGATGGGTCGAAGGAAGTAAATGGCTTGTAGAAGGTGCCGGGGAATTAGATGAGGGTGGCCGCAAAGGCAGCGAGGACGCCCATGATGGTGGCACTGGCTGGATATATTATGATAATAAAGTAGGCTCTCTTCAACCTCCCCCACATATATCTTCCTACAGAATGCCTGCTAAACTCTAAATAGTGGCAAAATGGCCGCCGAGGTCAAGATGGCTGGGGCCGTTACACCCGTCGCCGAAAATGGTACCGTGACGCAGAACTCGTCGAGATCTCCCCATCCACCGAAATAACACCATCACCCACCCCCACCCGCGCCACATCTATCACCCCCCCCAAACCTAAATCAATCCCTATTCCCACCACCCTCTCATCCCCCTCTCCTACCACAGCCCTAACTACCCCCTCAATAACCACCACATCCCTCTCTTCCTCCCTTCCAACCTACGACCTCGCGGAAAAGTCCAGCATTACATCTAAACATTCTGCTGAAACAGCAAGTATAAAAAGCCACAAATCCTCCGCCTCAAAATCAAGTACAAGCAAAGGTTTTAGACCAGATACCTTGAGAAGAAGGGGCACTGGAGCGAGCAGGGCAAGTAGTTTGAGCTACGCGAGTGATGATGAGATGGCGGGTGCGGGTCGGCTTTTTGGGAGGGCAACAGAGGCGGATTGGGGGATTGGTGATGATGCTAGGATGGGGCTGGAATGATAAATAGGGAGAGAAGAGCAGAAGAGAAGGAAAGGGGAGGGGGAGGTGTAAGATGTATATGACGAAATAATCAAACTTTGATGGTGGGTGGGAAATTTGGGTAGCATGGCGAAGGTATGGCGCGGAGTATTGGTGATTTGGCTGGGTTAAAGTGAAACAATACCATCTTCTTATTTGGCATTCCTAATATCTTGTAGACCTGTGATATGACATAGAAGTGAAGCTGGAATGCATAAATATTTTCAAGCCTCGACTTTGAGACGAAACAAAATAGAGAGTGATGTAGCTAAAAACCTGTTATTATGGTACTACACCATATATAACATAAACTCTGTTAGAAAAGTTGTCACGCTAGAAAACCAAATAAGTAAGAAAGCGTGACTGTCTATAGCGTTTGAGAAACCCACCAAGATTCTATCTTATGAACAAGAGGATTATTTATTACGGACTTTAAGTGCGTGGGCAGTTTTACTCTTAAGGTATTTAGTCATAATTTATGTATTAGCTATTGTTGGCCCATCAGACAACCATATATATAGGTGTCTAGTCCAAGCCACAATGTCTATGGTGCCACCAGCGATATCGAATCCTGGCATCCTTTTGCGTCCTCCTAAAGTCAAGTAGCCATAGCCGCCATACCAACTTTTCCTTCCAGTGTTCTTATCATCCCATAATCTTACAGCCCACCTCCAATCTTCGCCCCAGCAAGTCCTTTACTTCCTCTACTTGAGAATATCCCCATAATTCCAAACCCAACATAAAACAACGCCAAAGGATATGCAACCAGTCCCCTCATGCCCTTCATTCTTCCTACTGCGCAGAACATTCCCGAACTACTGTACGTACACCATATAATCGCTAAACTAGTCAAGATATATCCCCGCACACCATCCATAGGGACCACGATCCCTACACAGCTTGTCAGAACTAGCGGCAGCAAACAATATCCTAGTACTGATGCCGATCGTGGAAATGTAAGAGTTGAGGATAAGTGTGAGGAGGATTGTTGATGCGAATCAACGGCACTCGACTGATTAGGTTCGAGAGGCGGAGACATCATTGAGAGTATTAAATGGAGGGAGGTGCTGCCGAGGAGGGCAAGTCCGTAAATGTATCCGAAGTGGACTTTGCCACTAAATAGTAGAAAGGTACCGAAGAGGAGGAAGAAGAGGATGGGGCCCGCGAGGTCGGAGTCGTCCATTATGTGTTGGTCTATTCGGGCAAGAGGGTTGAGAACTGCTAATGTCTGTAGACCGCAATTTGGTTAGTTCTATATTTCATAAATCGAGGTACATCTTTAGGGGAATTACTTTGCTCTGAATATGCGCGAAATTAACACCCAATTCCTCAAGTAATGGCGGTTCCCCATCATATCCCTCTGTCCCAAACGCCGCCAACCACCCCGTCCTCAGTCCTCCCTGCTCTCCCATTCTCCCACTCACTCCCTGCGGTGCCCCAAACCCACTATTAAAACCCCCTCCACTTGCTCCATAGCCTGGACTTCCTGCTGGTGCGCCATATCCGTATGAGGCTTGTGAGGGTGTGGCGTGGCCGGAAACAGGGTTAGGTGTGTAGGACGATGGGTAGAATTGGAGGTTTTGCGCGGAGGATGCGCCGTACGGGGGGTTTTGGGGTGCTTGTTGGAAGAATTGTGACATTTTTGTGCTCGAAAATAATTAAAGCGTGTCGCAGTGGTAAAAAGGAGTGTTTGGTGGTAAAAAGGAGCTGTAGGAGAATTTTGGGCTAGGTAGACGTGAACCTTTATGTTCGACGTGTTTTCTTGAAGATGATCATCATACTAGAGCGGCAAGGTTCTGTGTTTGAGGCGGCAAGACCAGAGGGGAGTAAAGCGGCGTGGGACTACCAAAAGGCGGCGAGCTGTTTTTATTTGACTGGCGGAATTATCCGAATAAAAAGTTGATGTCCGATCCGGCATCACGCTCTTCAACTATTAAGTGCATTTTCACTACTCACCCATTGAAAACAGCCCGGATACGCTGTGCTCTTGAATCATTCTTACATCATGGTATGTTTGAAACCTTATTTCAGCGGCAATCTCAAGAAGATTCTCTGCCCTCAACTCCCAGTAGAATGCTAACATCTTCCCAGGCGCATCGAGCGATAATACAAGTCGTCCTGACCGGCGGACGAGTCCTTGGGCGCGCCTTCACAGAAGCTTACAAACAGGCTTCAGCATCCTCTCAATACGCTAAAGCCCAGTCCAAGAATAATCCTGGACAAGCCAACACATTCGCTTCCCATGGCCTAACTCTCGAAGAAGCCTGCAAGATTCTAAATGTTAAGCCGCCACAGAACGGCAAAGCGAACATGGATGATGTAATGGAAAGATTCAAGCGCTTATTCGATGTCAATGATCCGAAGAAGGGAGGGAGTTTCTATCTACAGAGCAAGGTGTTGAGGGCGAGGGAGAGGATAGAGAGTGAGGTGCGGCAGGCGGAGGAGAAGGCATCGAGGGAGGAGGAACTGCAGGAGGGGTGGAAGCCAAAGGTGTTTAAGGACCGGTGACATCGCGGAGTCTTAAGCTGATGATGGAATAGTGAGCCCTAAAAGGATGTCGAGTGGCGAGGTGCGAGACATGATTCGAATATTGGAATATAAGGCGGCTGACTCAAATCATCAAACCCTTGACCCGAGCACAGACTCAAAATCTTCCCTCTGTATTGGGCATAGCCAGGCGTTTGGGGCTGTATAATGTATATTGAGGTGTCTGGTCAGCATTTGCATAGACTTGGCTGTCTTATTGTACCTCTACTTGTACTATAGAATGCATGTATGAACGAAGTGTTATATATAATATAGGAAGTATCGTTCAACCAGGTCTTGCTGCTGTCATGTTATTTTTCTTTCTGTTTATGTTTCAATTTGGCAAGTGCATCCATATTCGCAGCCTTAGAAGGATCTGCCGATCTTCCCATCTGTTATCCCTCAAGCTAAAGTGGAAAACCGAAATCAAAGGAGTTCATTTTAGATACTCTAGTTCTCTACATACCCAATTCCTTTTAATCGAAGGATTATAAAATCACCTAAATCATTACCAATCTAGGAAAGACTTCCTCCATGCCTTTCCTGGGACAATCACACTACCACCACAACTTACTGCGCAGTCAAACCCCCATCAATAACATGGTTACTTCCCGTAATAAAACTCGCCCTATCGCTCAGCAAAAAGCTAATCAAATACGCCACCTCTTCAGGCACACCCCATCTTCCCATAGGGAAAGACTTCATAACATGTTCGCTCTACACAATGTTAGTCCAACCTCACCACAATATATTGACACCGATAGGGAGAACCTGCTTACCGAAGCAGGATTTCCATGAACACTCTCATTAATAGCAGTCTTAATCCAACCAGGTGAAATACTATTCACACGGATTCCTTTCTGCGCATAATCACAAGCGACGGATTTAGTGAGTCCAATTACACCTTTTCAGCATCAGAACTCTCCTCTTTATTTGGAACTTAGAGGGAAAATTCACCATGTTTGGCCATAGTGTAAGGGGCTAACTTCGAGATTCGCGATGTGATCCCCATTATTGATGAGATATTGACGATGCTTCCTCGAGTTTTGAAGGGGAGGCCATTCCTCGTTCATGTCAGTTTAGTTCATTGTTAGTCTCTTTTCAGCCAAAAAATCAAAAAGGAGGGAGACTCACACTAAACCCCTCTCCTCCCTCCCCATCATCGCCTTAACCTCCGCCCTCTCACAAAGCCACACCCCCCTTAGATTCAAATTCATCACATGATCTAACTCGTCAAGGCTCATTTCCTCAATCAATCTACTGGCTCCGCTGATTCCCGCTGCATTAACCGCGAAATCTAAATGCCCAAAATGATCTAAAGTCTTCTCGACTGCAGCATCTACTTCAGATTCTTGTGTGCAGTTCGCTAGAATCGGAAGTAACCTCGTGGATGGAGCTAAAGAGGTGAGGGAGGAAGAAGCTGTGGCAAGGATGGTGGGATTGATGTCTACTAAAGCGATATTTAGGACGCCATCGAGGACAAGTTGGCGAGCGGTTGCGAGGCCAATACCTGATGCTGCTCCTGTAGAAGGGGTGTGTTAGCCGCTGAGCTGGGTGATGCGGAGGGGAGGAGCGAGTCGGATGTACCAGTAATGAAAGCAACACTAGAAGGCGGAGTTGATAAGTAACCTCCGTTATAAAGGGTATGGGAGACTTACCTGTGTGGCGGGAAATCCTGCATGATTTAATTATTGCTTGTTCAGATGAATGGCGCTGAACGGAAATTTCGAGATGTAAATTGATAGAGAGAGAAGTGCAATTGCTGAGGGTAAATAGAGTGCTTATAGTATGAGATCGCTAATTTTCATTTACCCCGTCAGCTACTGTACGAATGTCGACCAGTGATGAATACGGTAGTAGTTGCCTGAAACAATATAACCTACCCAGTGTGGTAAAACCTAACTTACTGATTTCCAAACTCAGGTTTGGGAGATTTTTGTCTGATAAACAATAAGTATTGATTTATCACCAACATCGATAAGCCCAGCATGAGAATCAACATGACCCCAACTTTGCCTTTTTAAGGGTTTCCCCGTCTTACACTACTACCCCGCAATCACTTCATCCTTGTGACAGATCTCGTAGCACCTACAGTTTGCGGGAAACATAGATGCAGTGAATAGAATCATTATATTTAGAATTTCGCCAAATGCATGACCTGTGATATGCCTGCCACACTGCTGGCGTCTCGGACCGAGGCATTGAGGAGTAAGATCTGAGAACCTCTCACCCCCCCCACAGCGAGGTTCTTTCTACGCCAACCTTTCAAGATGTGATTCTAGGTTACAGTAGGATATGGGCACAATGTTTTTGATTCCTGGTACCTCTTACAAAGTGGTACACAAAACAAGATCAGGTCATGGAATAAATTCAGCCATACTGCCTACCCTACATGAGATGACCCATCCCAGACGCCCGCTTCATAGCACCCGCATGCTCTGAGCGTCCTATACATGTACAGATGTAATACATTCGCTGTATCAATGCCTTGTCATTAACAGTCCCTTCCCTTCCCACCAAATACAAAAACGCCAACCAGCCACCCGCTATGTAGAATCTGAATATCAGCTTTTCTAAGCAGCAAAAAGAGACCATCCTCATACATCTACCAGAAACTACACCATCCAATATAGTGCTGGCACAAATTCTCGAACTTTGTTGCCTCAATTAATAACTTGTCTACCTGGACGATGTAGCTCAATTCCTCGTCTGGCTTGAAATCGCGACCAACTAGCTTCTCCTTGACTCTGTTTAAGACTTGCATAGCTCGCTCGTTTTGAGTTTCTTGCATGTCAGCATCTAAAGTACCAGGACCTGCAACCGTGGAGTTTGTTCTTGCTCGAGGACGAGAAGAAGGCGGACCGCCTGGGAGGGCAGTTGGATCTTGAGCCATCAGAGCAGTTGGTGGGATCTCGGCATCCATGATTGAGGGTCTACGATTTTGTGATGCCATCAGAGAGTCACGGCGCTCGGAGCGGAAGTTAGGCCCTGCTGGCGATGTGTCGCCGGTAAGACGCCAATTCAGGAGAGGATCATGGATGAACTATTGGCTTGTTAGCATACAATTCCATGGATCTTGGGCAATTACTTACAGCTTCAAGCACAGCCATTAAGGACTCTTTATTATCACGAAGAACGCGCATGACGTTCTCGCAAGTAATTCGGAAGCTACCTTCAATGTTGCCGACTTCCATAGCGTAGGTCAACATTCTAGTAAGTCTGAATGGGACACGCTCCGGGTACTTTTCACGATGCATAGCAACTTCGAAGCAGTCACCGAAATCGATGTGGATAATCTTGCCAGTGATCCTGTCAAGCATCAGGTTCGAAGGATGCCTGTCACCAAGACCGAGGATGTAGCCGACCATGGACATCACACCCAGAGATCTAGTGTAGTTGGTGCGCCTCTCAAGCCAAGCCTCGGAACTTTTACTCTTTAGCCACAGGACGCGGTAGAGATCTTGACCAGTTGTATTATCCAGGGCATATCCAAACACCTCAACCTTCTGCATTAGTGTGAGATTGTCGTAATCTGGAGCCATTTGCAACATTATACGGTGCTCGATGTTAAGTAGGATCTTGCGACTCTCTCTGTACTCGCGAATCAGGACATGGAGAGTGTCGCTGTTAGGAACCCATCCTAGAAGACCAGAGCTCTGCGACAACGGAATTGCAGGATATCTTTGAATGTTGAGATGGCGTTTGTATGATTCCGAATCACCCGTGAGGAGAGTATTGCAGAGGCCGAAGAGCTGCATAACACGTTCGTCTTGACGGATATCCTCATGGCCTTTGAGAACGAAGGCATACTGTTTGCCATCACTACCATTCAAGCATGACTTACGCGGTCGTTGTTTGGACGAGATAACACTGAAGTTGGTCTCGAAGTTGTTGATACGTACAACCTCTCTGCCGCTCTGGTATGTCCCAGGTACGGCGAGATCTAAATTGCGGGCGTGAAGTAGCTTAGGTGAGACATATGCGAGCTCTAAATTATTGAGCTGAGGCAGTTGGCGAGCGATTCTCCTGAACACTTGATAGTAAAGATCCCAAGCAGAATTAATTTCTCCAATGTCACCAGATTGCCTGTAAGCATAACACCATTCCCGGGCCTCCTGAAGATCTCGGCCGAAGGTTTGCGCGAATGAGATTTCGCGAAGTGTTTCTGGTCCTTGATCTAACATTTCATGCAATGGTGCCAAGGTAGCAAACATGCCCTCGATATTCTTATCACCGAAGTACAATCTAGATGCTTCTTCTAAACCCTCGTGCCATAACTCATGCCACAATACTGCAACACGGATGAGCTCGTGGCTTACAACGTCTGCCTGCTCTACAAGACGAGCACTATGTTGTCGCATGCTGTCCATGATTTGCACAGCAGATCTTGAGCGTCGAGTATTTGGTGCTGACTTCATAGCTACCGTGAGAGGATAGACGAGAGCCTGAGGATGCGCTCTTCCGACATCTGCCAGAAGATTGTGAATTGACGAGCGTACACGAGGATTTGGTTGATTGATCCTGGCAATAAGCTGAGGAATGACCTCGAGCCAGGTATCTACACTGACTGAGGCAAAGCCCTCAGTAACTGCTGCATTGACTTCAGGGCTTCCGCCATGAGCAAACCACAGTGTAAGTAGACGGAGGGTATCTTGAAGGGAGCTTCCCTGTGAGAGTGCAATTGATTTGAAGAAGCCACGGACGGCAGGTACAACGTGGTCAATGAGAACGCTGCTCGGAACAACCACATCCCGCTCACGGTCTAGACGTTGTCCCATAGCTTGAACAATTTCGAAGTTTGCGAGAGCCCAGGCATGCCAAGCCTTGTACCAATTGGAATCAAAATGAGTTGCAGCACGATAGGATGAGAGAATATCGTCAACGCGATCATGTTGCCAGTCGCCCTTCTTCTCAGCGATCTGCCACTCTCCCTGCTTCAAACAGCATCTAGCAAGAAGCTTGGTATGTTCGGCTAGAGACTTTGCATTTAGAGCAGGACTTGGTTGGCCAGAAGCGATACCGTTCTGCATATAGCCATTTATCATGGTACCGTTGCCATTGATATGGACCTCATGCATCCCATTCATACCACCATGAACGGCCATGGTTGCTGCTTCAAGGCGGTCGGCCATATCTGCGGTCAAGCCTTTCAATCCCTTGAGTGCTTGAGGTCTTTTCCCAGCAGCCCAGTGATACTTGAGTACGGCATACTGAACATGAGGGGGTACATTCTTGGCACGTCGACTTTGACGTACGTCTCCGTCGCCAGGAAGCATCATATCTAGGTTGTCTTCGTTTCCAATGAGACTCTTCAGTGAACCCTCTACTAGCGCCATGCGGCCAGCGTTTCTGCAGAGGTTTGCGAATTTGATCTCCATTTGCATGTTTTCCTTGGGCGTGATGACTAGGCCACGCAATTTTAACATGCGCTGCCAGACTTCAACATTCCTTTGGCAGCCAAGAAGACGTTTCTCCCAAGTACGCCTCATAGTTTCTTGCTTCGCTGGATTGTTATTGCTTTGCTTATAAACAATTAGTTCCTCCAACTCCGCCAACATTTGCACGCGAACGACTACAGTGTAGGCCCGGTTGTAAGATTCACTGACAAGAGCACTCAGCTCTGTATCAAGACCTTCTCGAACCTTCTGTATAAAAAGAGCAGCCTCTCGGAATTGATTCCGGTGTATGGCAAGAATGGCGCCAAAGTAAGATCTGTCCGGTGTGTTAACCTTCATGACACTCAGGTAGTCATCCATAAGATCCCATTGTCGAAGACACCAGGCGGCAGCGGTAGCTAGAGGAGCGATAGCTCTTTTGATCTCTAGTGTCGAAGTGTGCCACTTGTCTTGAGCCAGAGCCGAAAGCGACTCCCATTCCCCCAGTGCATGCAAACATCTCATCTTGCCCATGATCACATCAAAAGTCTCAAGGTGGTCCGGGAATTCCTGTTCTCGCTTTTTATAGAACTCCAGAGCCTCCTCCCAGCGCTCAAGCTTCTCAAACCAGGTTTCTCGGAGTGTAATTCCATCCTTGAATGTTTGAGCCTTGCGCAGAATCCCAATCGCTGCATCGTACTGTTGCAATTGGTTATTGATTTGAATGAGTGCCTCAACAGCACCGCTGGACTGGTCTTGTATGAACTCCAATTCTTTATAATGAAGAGCCTTAGCCCAAGCGTGACACCTGCCAGCCTCACGCCCAAGCACACGAATATCAATTGGCAGAGCTTTATCGTCGTGCTCCATGAATTCAGCCAAGTTCAGAAGGACGCCGAGGAGATCTGGAGTTACGTGTGGTGATCGAATGGCAGTCTCGATATTTTGAATTAAATCGTCCTTAAGTACTATTAGCTGAGAATCATGAAAATCGTTTGTACAACTTACTTGGTACGGCTCAAATAGCTCACTCCAACAAGAAACGAACGCGGAGTTGAACAACTCTCTAGCAAGTGGAGGGTAGACACTTGCAAGAGATGCACATGCTCTGAGTGCATGATTTGGTGACTCGGTCAAAACTGTCAAACTAAATCTTCGCATCCACTCCTGCCAATCCTCTTTCGTTGACTTGCCGGTTGCGTCCCATGCAGCCTTCAAATGCACCGGATTCGAGTCAAGCTTTTTATTGGAAGGTTCAATGGCAGACACATCATCATTTTGATAGCGGTATTGATCATCGGCATTTAAATCCTGTGGCAAGACTTCTCCCTTTTGCAACTTACTTACTAAAAGCTCATAATTCTGGTGCTGAATCTGATTAGCGGCAAGCACTTTGTTAACAGTTCCGACAAAATGAAGGTAGTCTTTGCCGAGCTGAAAAATTAAAGCGCATAGAGTGTCGAGGGCGGCAATTCTCAACGAAGCGTCATTTCCACCTAGGACCCTCGCCAACGGATGTATGATCTTGGAAGCATAATCATTGAGATTGACTTGGCGTGAGATCTTTCCAATTGTCTCAATCGCAGATTTCCGGATGAACGATGGCTGTTGAGGTTTTTCGAAAACACTAACCACCACAGGAATTATTAAGTGCATGTATTCTTCTGCACTCGAGCCAAAGATGAGAAACGCATGCAAAACACGTTCGGAAGGTAGTCTTCTTGTTGAATTATCCTTCTCAAGAACGCCAAGCATGAGAGGGAGAAGTTCTGCCAGGTAGATCTTAAACTCGCCTTCCAAAGATCTCGAAATAGCCTCGACAAGCTGTAAAATGTTTGCCTGTAGTGTAGCAGATACATTCCAGTACTTTTGCAAGACTTTGACGATATCTCGGAGGTAACTCCTAATATGCTGCTTGACAATTGTAACCAAGACACTTAAATTGCTGAAGTATGACTCAAGCCTGGAGGGTGGAGAGCTCTCAATGACAGATAAGAATGCCGGAATGATCTTGTCGAGAAATGGAACGCATTCTAAGTTTAATGTTCGGAAAATTTGCATGATTGCTTCTACGACGACAGCATGGTGCTGAAGGAGGGATGGGTCCTTGAGGATTTGTAAAAGGGCATTAATTACGACAGTGGGGAAGTACTCTTTAGTTGATGGGGTCAAGCCTGTCATCATGAGTGAGATATCTGTGGTCTGGGTAGACTCGAGGCGTAATTGCATTTCAGGCGACCGCTCCTCAACTTGCTGATGTCTGTAAGGATCGAGGGCGCCAAGAATACCCATGAGTTTGATTGTTTCTTGTCGTAGTGGTCCTCTCTGTGGCTCGCTCCGAATGATGTTTTGAAGGATTTCGAGGAGTGAGGGATAGTCAAGGTATGGCTGAACAACATACCCAGAATTGCTGGCCAGTTGGCCCAGTGTACGCAAAGCCGCCTCACGTTTGGTGGAAGAGCTTTGATCCTGCAAAGCGGCAATGATTATAGGCATGAGCTGATCGATATAAGGCAACATGTCCTCTCCGCCAACCGTGGCCAGGTCGCCAATTGCTTTCAATATAGTTGACGCAACTGCAGGACTTTCGTCCTTTGCTTTTGGAAGTAGAACGGCGATCATTGGGTCGACGTAGGGTTTTATCAACCGTTGCGAATTCTGAACAAGCAAGCTCAAAAGCTTCGCGCTTTCTTCCTTGTTTCTAGCAACATCGGAGAATTCCAATTCGGTGAGCATCTGAATAAGCACCTTCCGTAGTGATGGAATAACATATGCTGGATTGACGTGGGTCAAACGACCAATGATAGTTATCGCAACTTCTCTGATACTGAAGACCTCATCGTTGAGCGCGAAGAAAAGTGTACGAATATTTTCTGCCTTGGCGAGGTGACGATCGAAGCGTTCATCAAGCGCGGCAAGCACAGTTCTTCTAATTCCAGGATCAGGATCTGCCACACCCACAGTAAGAAGTTTCTCAATCACTTCACTGACAACCTGAATAGCGTGGTAGCTTGTCTGGTTGACAATCGGATCTCTGACGTAAAGTTGACAGCAGGTCAGCGCGGCCGCTTCTCGAATATCGGGATTCTCATCTTCCACATATTTGATTGCAACATCCCGGACGAATTCGTTCAACACATGGCCTGAGAAGTCAAAGCTTCCTAGAGTGTTCAAAGCGAGCTTAATCTCAGTTTGGCGGTGCTCGTAGGCAAGAGGGTCCTTGGAATCCTTGGGAACAATTGGTGCAGCGGCAATACTGTTGGGTGTGGGAGCTCCGAGAGGCTTGAAAGGCTCACCGCACAAGACTTTGCTCAGCATATCTAGAAGTCTCTCTTGAATAGTTGACTTAACTGGCGGGATGTAGAACGCCATATCGACAAGTGCTTGGGTGAGTTTTGGAGTAAGCTCGCAAGCAAATATAGGATCCAAAAGAGCCTCCATATATTTGCTCAGAGTCTGCCCAACTGCCACCGCCAGTCGGCTTATACAGTCAAAGACTGGATCAACTGTACCACTCCGCCGCCTATGTAATGTAAGTTTAATTCTTCTGAGATCAACTTTCTAGTAACTTACGATTTCAGACTCAGTCCTTCTCGCACATAAATCAACACACCATCAAGGTACGGTGCAATCGCGCTTTTTACGGCATTGGCGATATTTCCAATGGCCAAAAATGCATCGTTTCGATCTTTATCCTTTTTTAACATTCCAGAAAGGAAGACCATGAACTTATGCAGGTAAGAAGCAGCAAATTCTGAAGGGGAATAATTCGCCAGTTCAGGAATCAGCATAACCACTGTCCGCCGAATTTGTATATCTCTGTGATCTTTATGTCGGAAAATGATCTCACAGACTTCCTGGTAATGTTCATGCATGAACATGCCACCTTGCTGAAGTAGTTCTTTTATAACTAACAAAGAACCATGGATGTATTCAACTGATCCCTGCCGAACACCCTGAACAGCTTCATCGTAGATTTTAGCCTGCCATGTTTGTCGCATAGTCTGATCTCTCTCTCTGATAATCTGAAAACAAGCACTTATTGCCTCTGCAGCCGTCTGTCGAATTAGGAGCCTTTGATCGCGCAGTCCAACCCATATTTGATCGAATATCAGGCTCACAAAGCCATATACTAGCGTTGGCGCATTTCGGGCAAGCTCTCTAAGAACAAGAACTGCACTGTAGCGTCTCTCCTCGACGCGATCTGATTGAAGCCACTCTAAAGCTGTCTTGATTTCTGCCTCCACCAGATCTGATATAAGTGAGCCTCCGGGTCTGCATATTTTTCCAAGAGCTATAGCAGCCGGTTGCATAGGTATAAGATCCTTCCCTCTCAACACAGTTCTCAGTGACTGTGTAAACCGCGTTGTCTTCTGCCCAACATCAACACCATCGAAATCAATCAGCGCATCAAGGGCGTGTATTCCGCCCAGTCGATCTCCAGGGTCGTTGCCATGGCTTATAAGTTGTGTAATTCTTTGATTCACTACATTATAGAATTCGAGAAATCGTTCCTGGGGTAGATCTTCCTAACGTGTGAGCCTTATTGACATGAAATTTGGAGACCTGAACCCGCGCACCTCTAGAAGATACTACAACCAACTCCCTTAAATCGGCCGCCGCGCGTTTCCGAACATCATCATTACTTCTGTGCATGTTAGCCTTTGACGTTCAACAACTCTTTAGATACTTCGAAACTTACCGCGAACGCAGTTCTCCCACAATCCGGTTGAGGGTATCAGTTGCTGATTGTGACATTTTGTCTTCATATGTCAACCCGCTTCCCTTCTATAGTGCCGACTCCATTTTCATCCATATGCGCCTTAACGTGTTGAGTTGTGAAAGAAATCGAGGTTGTTAGAAACGACTTCGTGGTTAAGCAGGGCTGTGATGGAGCTCTCCAAGCTGAAATCGTGACCTGTGTTGGCTTCAAAGGGACTAGCGCCGGTTACGATAGGCTTATCGGGGAACTTGTAGGAAGCCTGAGAGAACGCCTTCAGGTTTAACACTCTATGTACAACAATTATTCACAACGAAAGCAATCATGGGTAATGATGGAGGAAGTATTCCCACTCGTCGCGAGTTAGTGAAAAATGCTGCTCGTAACCCAAATACTTCCGAATTGAAGGCTACACAACAGGAGGCGCAAACCCACGCCTGGACATACTGCCCTCTCTCGAACCGTCCCCTTACAACTCCCATCGTATCCGATTGTGCTGGCACACTCTACAATAAAGATGCAATATTAGAGCAGCTTCTCCCCAAAGACGACGATGTGCCGGCATCCATCATAAAGGAGAAGGAGGACATTCTCCAGGGAAGAGTTAAGGGACTACGAGATGTGGTAGAAGTCAAGTTCACATTTTCAAAAGAGACGAAGGAAGAGAAGAGGATATGCCCCATTACGAGTAAGGAATTAGGACCAAACACGAAATCTGTATATTTGGTTCCCTGCGGGCATGCGTTTTCGGAAGTGGCAATTCGAGAGGTTGCTGGAGACACATGTGTGGAGTGCAACGAAATTTATACATCCGAGAACATCATACCTATATTACCGACTTCAAAAGACGATATCTCGAGGCTGGCGGGGAGAATAATTAAGTTGAAGGCTGAAAAGGGACTCACACATTCATTGAAGAAAGCACCTGGGAGCAAGAAGCGCAAGAAGATTGCTGAATTCGAACCCACTACGACATCCGATAACAAAGTTCCCACAAACAGTACAGACACCAAAGATTCCCTCTCGCAAAAAATAAAAGCAAGACTCACAGAAAGCGGAAACCCCCTTCCTAAATCCGGAAGCGGATCATCAGCACTAATACCATCAGGAATCAAGAATGCAGCCACAGCTTCACTCACAGCAAAAGTTCTAGACGAGCAGGAAGAGCGAAATAAGAGAAGAAAACTAGGGTTGAATGATAATTTGAAAAGTTTGTTTTCGAGTGGAGGGTATAGTGCGCAGACGCATAAGTCGGGGGATTTTATGACAAGGGGTTACTCTCTACCAAAGAGGGGGTGATTACCAGGGAACAATAGGGATGAGGACGGAGTTATGGTATACGGGAAAAGAATCACAGCGTTTGATAACTGAATACTCATGGCTTTAACATGATCGGAAAGGGTTGTGCAGAATATATGTTGAATTCCCCACAGGGAGTCAGACTTTCAAACTCTAGGCTTTTCATTGCCCTTTGTCTAATCTACAGTTTCCTTGGTACATCATTGATCTTTCATTGAATAACAATTCAAATTCGCCTACAAAATATATCTCCTGGTACGAATGGCCTTGCATATCTGAGCAGTGCAGCTCAACTTAGACACTATATGCTAGAAACTCATCGCTCAACCACTATTAGACAAGCGATATCATCTAAAAAGCAAATCGAATTGTATAATTTTCTTCGTAACTACCTAGGTATTCTGCTTTTATTTGTGCATTACAATGCCATGTGGTACCCCCCACGCGCTTATGTAAAGCTTCCGACGAACCACAACCCATTCATATCATCTATCCAGCATATGGCTGAAGTAGACCACAAGCCTGCAATCATGCTATTCTGTCCCCTCTTTCTTTGCATGCCCTCAAATATGTAAGCCAGAAGAAAGAGCGCCCCGAGCCCTAGACGAACCCGCTCCCCTTTTGTATGCAAAGAAGCAACGCTGACCTGGAAAATTTCATGATGTAACAACCATATGCAACGCCATGCACCTATAATCAAACACTGAAGAGCCCTCCCAAGTTCATAAAATTTTTCCATCCAACAGTATCAGGCACTAAGCTTGTAAGGCTGGAAGTGTAAATTCAACCCATGTTCTCGTCAACGTCGGTACGGTTTCGTTTCCGCTGAGGTGATCGACAGCTTCTTGCCATCCCACATTTTCCCAGTCAACGTGATTCTTCTGGCGCTCGTTATTTGATACGTGAGGGTTGTTCCGAATATGAACACGTCGTTTCTCCCGCTCTTCAATAACATCATGCATAACTTTCTGTCGCAGAGCAGTGGTAGCCCAGCCTTGGACATTGCCTAACCTGGAGGATTCCAATACATATTTCAGTAAATGGAATGGCAGATTAAGTAGTATTTTGGACAGTGTGACTATTTCTGAGCTTGTCGTAGTAGATTTGACGCTTTCCTCTGTGGGATGATCGCCGAACTTAATAAAGCTAAGGCGGGGATTAGGTGCACTTGTACGTTCATCAACGACCACAGGAAGGCGGCGGCTGTGCGGAAAATCCCCAACAGACACATCAAGCTCGAAATTAGGTGGGAATGATGGTATGATGAAGTTGAGGGATTGGTGAATAAGCATATTGACTGCTGGTCCGTAAGTGCTCGGTGTACGGGGTTGATCCTGAGAGCTCTGCAAGGTCCACTGAGCATCCAAGCCTCCATCAAGAGCAAAGTCGAGAGCCTTCTCAAGAGTTGGCCAGTTCACAAAATGGCCAGCAATCTCCACTCCCCGAGATACCACTGGTGGGATTTGCAGGATATGGCCTGCAGCAGCATAACCTAACGCGAGATCGAATCGATCTGATGGCATGCCGGGCATAGGACTGGTCATTTGGGTATGAGTATGCGGGAAGGTGTGCATAGCAGCAAGAGCCCCAAGGTCGAGCAGTGGGCCTCCATAGAGACGTTGCACAGCCATCCAGAAAGCGTCAGACCGTAAGAAGCGATCATCGGACTCAATGAGGAGAGTTCTGACGGCCAACCCATCTCGATTTGATTCTGGGGCTTGTGCCATCATAAGACCTTTTAGCGTCGGACTACGAGCAAACATAATGTTGTGACCTGGGATTCGGACTGGAGGAGCACGGTCATCAGCGTATCGCAATTCCAAGGTGAAATCCGCAAAAGTGGGATCCGCAAATTGAGATTGAAGATAGTTGATAAGTCCATCGAAATGATCTATTGGCATAGGTGGCTGAGGGTGATAGTTATTCTGGGCAGCAGCAACTGGTGCTCCAGCACGAGGCTTTTGACGAGGCTGCTGATAGAGGCGAACTTCATCGATATGGCCATTACTGCCGTTGGAAATAACAGCGGTGGGATATTGACTATAGAAGGCCGGACCATTTTCCTGTTCGTTGGGAGCAGAAGATTGCGAACCATGAAAGCTACGAGGTGTAGATGGGTCATAAGGATTCAGACGATTACCATCCCCGGCAGAAATTGGTGAGAATGCTTCTGTAGGGCCAAAGGCTCCCATTTGCCTACGTGCATAGGTATCTGGGCCAGGACCTTGGTTCATCTCCGGTCTGGGATAGTATCCTGGAGGAGGCGGTGGGCCCATTGGAGAATAGCCATTCGACATGTGATGAGAATGGCCCCCATTTGACTGCTGTGGGATATGACGTCCACCATTATACATGGGTGGTTGATATTGATACGGTGGAAGGTTCCCAGCAGATGGTGGAGGCGCGGGAGAGGAAGTGTTCGAGTCCGGGTAGGCACCGAATATAACTCCGCCAGTACTAGGATGAGCATGGTGCATATGCGGTTGACCATTTATATTATTCGGTGCAGAGAACTTGACAGATTCGGACCCCATGTTTGAATCGTGATTTTGGTTCGCAGGCACGAAGGGTGGAGGCATTTGATATGTAGACCTCGAGGCAGAGGACTGGGTCTCAGAGGGAGCTGATCGTGAAGTTGCCTGTGTCTCGATGTGTAGATCTGCTGTAGAAATTATTAGCAGATGCATCCCGATAACTAAGATATGAAGCCGTTCGCTCACCTAGTGACTCTTCAGCAACAATGATCTCTGGCTCAGCTTTAGCAGATTCTGCAACAGGTTCCACATCATCCTCTTCAGCAGCGGGTGTCTCAGGTAGGCTTGAAAGAGTTGACTCGGTGGTAGCAGGTGTTTCTGGCTCATGGGCCTTTTTCTCAACCAACTCATTGGGGGCAATTGTGTTGATCTCCGTGACAGGAGCTGGCGAGGCAGGTTCTTCGGCGACAGGAGTGGGTGGTAATTCCTCTTCTTTGGCTTTCGTCCGAGCTACTTGCTGCCTCTGACGTTTCTGAACATACGTCAACGGGATAGCTGGCTCAATTGTCTTGGGCACAGCGGGACGCGGTCGATTCTGCTGGAGAGCTTTTGCGGGGTTGCTTGTGGGCGCCATGATGAAATAGCTCTGACAGGACCTAGAGCAGTTCGCGGATGAAATTGACAGATGGCTGACGTCCCCAAGATTCAGCGATGACCATAGATCAGGTCAAAGAGCATCTGGGGAGTCTCGAAACAAGATGTGCGAGAGTCGTAAAATCGCGTTCTGGAGCTCTTCTCAAGAAATGCTACCTTAGAAAATGTCATCGGCACCTTCAGGTTCCTTGGGTTTCCGTCTCGGTTGCGTTGCTTGTTTGGTATTAGTGCACCCGCCTGCCCCATGCACTGCGAACTTCAGCAATGATGCTGGCCTCAAAGTTACGGTCATAGAATATATGCTCAACCATAATTTCTACTAATTTCCATGCTTGAATTCCCTTTATACTCTTCACAAGCTTACCATAAATAGTATTTCACAACATACTTTCTCAACACCTTTGCAGAATCTTTAAGCAATGCTTTGCTGGCGGACCCATGCCTGCTAGGCGACCACCCGTTTCTCTGCGATAGGTATGCATTTGCCAAAACCTTTGGTTGCCAATCATATCAACTTCGATAAACCAAAGGTGACGCAGCTCATTGTGTCTATTGGTAGGACTGCAAATGCGGGAGTCTCTATTGCCTTGAATGTGCTATTTTAAGCTCACCAATACTATTGCCCATCGAGTTAGGCTTGGCAAATACAAAGAACAAAGCTAGGGGAGATTTCCGTCATATCCCACTTAAAATGATAGAATTCTTACAAGTTATGGAGCGATATTTGTCTCAAACTAATTACTTCTCTTGTAGTTAACCTCAGTAAGCACCGAGCTTCTTGGTGTAACTGTCCTTGAACTTAAACCACAGAATGACTTCTAAAGATCAGGTTAGAACTGTCAATTCGAGTTTCAAATCAGGCATTAAACTAAAGACAGGGCTTTGAGGATTCGGGGTTCAAGACATGAAGAATTATCTTTCTTTACAATTTTCTACGCTCATCCAAAATGAACAAACGTACTCAGCAACGTGCAAACCATGCAACA